>CM055200.1:4531908-4859408 GCA_029224185.1 Karalla daura
GGAGGCCCAGCGTCAGGTCGGGGTTGGAGTCCTGCAGCGCCCTCCTCCTCATGGCCCTCTGCTCCAACCTCTTCACCCTGTTCTGCGACCGGCTGATGAAGTCTGGCCTGAAGAGCTCCAGAGCTGCCTATGGAGGGAGAGGTGCACAGAAAGCTGCATGCTGGTGGGACATACACAGTGCAACATAGGCACTAATCCTTGCGGAAAAAGAAAAAAAATCATCATGGGGTTGGAATCTATTCAGGAAATATCCTAAATCTTTTCCTTAACCTTGGAGAATCCCCTTCACTGTCTTGTAATAGCTGGTGGAGGTGGAGACAACATGGTGATACTATGCTCAGCTTTAGTGGGGATAAAGGTAGCAGGGCTTTATGCACGGGGGGGATCGGACTCCTTCACAAAGCCTCACAAACCTTACCGGATCTTTGCTCCCTCACAGCCTCAGATAAAGCTTGTTACTTTGACTGAAATACGATTTTTTTTAAAAAGGAAGATCGAAAGAGAGAGAAAAAAAGAAAATCCTCCAATTATTAAAGATTTTCCTTCATTCTCGCTCCACTTGGCAGGGGGTGTGACAAACACATACTAAAGTACAAATGTCTCCTAGTGTAAAACTCAGCTCTCGGGAGATGCTGCTGCTGTTTTGATAATGTTTATTCCCGGAGTAAACAATGAGACTGTCAGTGTGGGAAGCCTTAATTGATGTCTAAGTCTAAGATATTATTCCTGAGGACCTAAAAGCTCCCTGCGGTGCACAAAGTGAACTGTACTTTCCCTTAGCTTGTCATAAAACTTGTGGAATTGCTTTCATGGCACTTTCCTGACCTCTCAGTTGTCAGTCTTGGTTGTGTGCCTTGTGAAATTTGTAGCATGTGCATCCTCGACAAAATTGTTGACAACTTAACTTTGATGGGTCGAAAGCACTGAACCAAGCAGAAAATTTTAAAATTAATTTGCCACGAGGGATTAATTTCCCATTTTCAATTTTTCACACCTGCATAAAACATAGTCATGCCTGGTCTTAATGGAATCCATAACCACAAGCCTCATGCGTTTATATGTATATATCTATATGTATATGTGTGTGTCTGTGTGTGTGTGTATATATATATGTATATATATATATATATATATATATATATATATGTACATAAGCAGGTAAAATACTGAATAGATGTTAGCTTGTTGCCACATCAGTGGTCACTGATGGGGTCATTTGTGGGGTTAAAAAGATGAAGTCTAGTTCTAATTCATCAACTATTCATCAGGCACCCAACATCATATATAGACATGCAAGTTTTAAATCAGTGGAAAGCTTTTTTTTGATGGAATTTTTATGAAGCTTCTACCCTCCTGTGACCTCCACCAGGGAGACCCCACTCCTCCTACATCCATGCTAGAACTACAGCATAATCCCCCATCCCCTGATCTGTGCTCTGGTCACATGACAGCAGCTGATCCACATCAATTTTTCATTTCAATTAAGGAAGTGTGGCTCCTACCTGGAGGCTGAGGGTTTGGGGTGTGGCCTCTGGAGAATCAGCTGCCAGCCTTGAACAGGCCTCAGCCACAGCGGAGACTCTTTCAGGCTCGGTGGGACATTTAGGTCCCTGTCGTTCCCCCGTCTCATCTCTTTCTGCTCGCTTGCTCCATGTTTTTGACTCTTCTTAAGAGACACAGACAGCAGTGAAATGAAGAATGGGGCGATTGCATAACCCAAGTCTTTTACCTACAAGGGGAGGAATAATCTGAAGTAGATGCATTTCCAAGCAGGTTGTTATGTGGAGGTTTCTATTTAGTGTTGACATACACTCCGGATGTAATGTCATCTGCATTATGCCCTTCCCCTCTGAGACTAGAGTTATAGCACAATTTTCACAATGTTCTTGAATTTCATCTAGGCTTTGATGATTCGAAGGAGCAGGAAAATGAACAGACCCAAAACTGATCCCGACGCACACCCCCGCACACACATATGTACTCTCCCCACCTCATAAAGAGAGAACAGAAACCCAGAGGCAACATGAGTGTGGTCTATGAATAATGTAAGAGATGACAGTGCATTCACTCTGCACCCATAACCTTGTTCCTCCACCTTTCCTGGGATATATATCCACGGCCATGTCGACAGAGCATCATCCCATGCTCCAGGAAGCACACACAAAAATGTAATGTTGCCGGTCAGGATATCGCCACAGGATATGTCTTGCCCTTTAGGCACTGGAATAAATAAGGTGTGTGGTCAAAAAAAAAAGCGGAAAAAAAGCAAAAGTTAAAAGAATAAAACAAAAAACACCCTGGGATGGTGCAGAAAGTAAATTTTGTAATGAATGCAGAGAGAGTGGGTTAATAATTAAAACGTGTTGCGCTGCAGTTGCTTTTTGGTCAGACTGTCCAGGGGCAGACAGGCAGGTAAGGCTCTGAAAGTGCCTCGGGCAGCAGCATCACATTTTTTGCATCCAT
This sequence comes from Karalla daura, assembly GCA_029224185.1. Taxonomy (NCBI): domain Eukaryota; kingdom Metazoa; phylum Chordata; class Actinopteri; order Chaetodontiformes; family Leiognathidae; genus Karalla; species Karalla daura. The sequence continues at coordinate 4,534,372 of CM055200.1, forward strand.
TTGGCCGTGACATCGACTGGCTGGATGGAACCTAGGTGTAGGTCATCTCCCTGCTTGTAAGGCACAATAGATATGCATGTCTCTGTATAGTCTATAGGCCACATTCACCTTCCTATTGACCAGGAGAGAGGCCACCACCACCCATTAAAGGGGCAGCTCTTCAATAGAAAAAACAAAACAAAACAACAAATTACATTTCTTTATACAGCCTCCACATAACCTCGGAAGGGATATCCATAATCATGCAAATTCAAGCAATCTTTAGATTGTCCCACCCGGTGTTAAAATATACAGTAGCAGTTGATAACTTAAGATTTTATATAGATGTGTTTGAAGTTCAAGGGAGATAACTGGAAGTGTTCTTTATTTAAGCCAGCAGTTGTACTGCGTCAGTGTCTGTGTGTGTGTGTACAGTTATTTTCAAACAGGGTGAATGCACACTAGGAGATGTATGGCTGGCGTGGTTCTATTAGCAATGCATGAGGCATAAATCAAAAGGTGAGCGGCAGAGTGAAACAAATGAAACTTTCCACATGCTGACATCACATTCACCTTGCTGCCACACTTTGCAAATGTGATCTTTTCCACCACAGTTTAAGAGTGTGCGTGGGCATCTGGAAAGGAATACGCCGATCAGCTGGCATGGGTATCTTTTTTTTTTCTTTTTTCCACCACTTCCAAGGAGAGGTGATAAAATTCATACCTGAGCCATAAGTGGAAGTGTGCAGCCTGTGACGGGAATTGCTCCGGGTAAGGAAAGCAGCCTCATCTGCATTCTCCTTCTGCCTTGCAGCCTTTGTGTTTGAGGAGCTTGGCCCCCGGAATGACAATAATCCCAAAGTATCACTGTGACACTGTGTGCCTGACTCACTGGCATCGCTGTTCACACCACGAGCGGGTGCGCTTTGCTTGACCTTGTAGCCCTGATGCTTTGATAGAGGGGCTCTGCAGTGACCCGATCCGCTCTCGCCGCCGTTGTGTTTCTTGTGACCCGGCAGGGCTGCTCTGGGTCTCCTGTGGCCCTCATTTGTTTTTGCTGGTTTGTTACCTGCAGAGGATCTGCGACGGGACGCAACACTCAGGCGAACAGACAGAGTGGACCGGCACAAAGTGGGCTGACCTGCCCCTCTTTGCTTTAGTTCCACAAGCGAAATGGAAAGTGACTTGTCCAAAAACACAGCAGAGCAAGCGGACCTCACAGGCACCTGAAGATGGATGCAGGAGCGGTAGGGAGGCTGTGAGGACAGCTCTGTTAATGAGTCCGCCATGGGATCCTGCTGTCTCGCAACCTCTGAGCTGCTCAGTCTGCCTTCAACGAGCTGGACTCTCCTCTTTCCCCCATCTTGTGCTGCCAATCCGTCTGCTGGCGAGTAAACCTGTCTCAACTCATTTGCCATCACAACAGTGGGCTTCGGTCTACACACATCCGGCGCGGAGTTGGACACTCTCATTGTGCCCCTGGGCATGGATGTGGATTTTCCTCCATGCTGTGTTGGAGTGTCCTGTGAAGTGGAATGTGCCGTTAAAACCTTCGGGGCTGCTAAGGTGATGGAGGAAAACACTGCCTTAGGAATCCTTTCATCCACATCTGGGACACCTGCAGTCCTGACAAAGTTGGAATATCCACTGTGAGACCCAGAAGCTGTGGTCTGAGAGCAGCCAGAGTGTGTTATTGCTCTGAGGGACGCGCTCTCCTTTTTCTCTTGGCCCCGCCACACACCCCATGACGGGACATTCCTGTGCAGTGAAGCAGTGATATCCTGACTTGAGGCCTTTAAAAAGACAGAGAAGGAAGGAAAAGGCTTAATATCGGGGCTATGCTCGAACAGCACAATACTCCTTGGTAAAGTGAACGATTCTACAACCTCAGTGAAGCCAAGGAGGTTTGCAAATACACAGAAATTAGCCACTGTGATGTGTTTTTTTTGTGACTTATTGTCTGCTTCCCTGCTCCACTTGTTTCTTCATCTGTTTGTGTTGACATGGCTATGTGTAAACTGATGGCCACCACTCGATGACAACTGATCCGTGACATTTGAAATATTGCCCCTTTCTTATCATTTTACTTTTCAATTTTCAGTTTTTAACTTTTCAATGCGTCACAGCAAAACGGTTGCTGGTTCACACGCCTGACCTGAGTAGACCTAAGATTGTCTGCAGGCTAAATTGGGTGAGTGAAAGGTGTGTGTTCCCTGGAGACATGTCCTGGGTGTATTCCCAGCAAACAAACCCTGCAACACTACTGGGTATAGTGGACGGACGTACCTGCTGGCTGTTTTTTGTGCACAGGACACCTTGCTTGTTAATACTTTATTCCTCTTCTTATTTTACTGGCAAATGATTAAACATATTCCAGCTTGTGCTGGTTTGCTGTCCCAAGATCCAAACATCAGGAGAGTTTTGTGCAAATATAATTTGGGTTAATGTGTGATTTTGTCTCTTGCTCCATTCACCTAATTAAAACAGAAATCACAACCTACAAAACCGATATCAATGTGAGGAATACTATTTTGCCACATATTCAGACATAATGTTACCGAATGTTAAATTTTCGTCAGCTCCTGATGACAAAGCAAAAGATTTGGACTCAAATGTGCATAATTACCATCACTCTAAAATGCATTTTATTCAACCAGCATACTGGAAAAAGAAAATAAAAAGGAAATTAAATTTCCATTGATTAAATGTCTTCTTCCTTCAAGCGAAACCACTTGCATCTTCACACAAGTAATAGGACATTAAACAGTAACTGATCAGCAAATTCAGTTGCTCCTCAGGTCATAAGAGCGTGGGTAAACACATGGGTACACCCACAGCTCCTCATTGATGTTAGACGTCGATATGCTGTAACATTTCCAACTGTGACATTGACCAGCTGTCTTCTATTTTGTCATCTTTCAATTTGCGGCAGAAAAAGAAATATATTGGAGCTGGGAAGCCTCTGATTTTAACAAGGCTGCACGCGCCATACATGACATGAAAGGGCAGCGCACTTCAAAGGCACACTCCTCGACTTGAAACACAATTATCAGACTTACCTACTCATCACAAAAGTACAGCTATCTTTTTTTCCCCCTGAAAATAGTCTTGCCTGCTAATACTTCAATATCACATTATTCACTTCACTTTATCGTTCCATCATTTATTCCATGCTCAGAGCCATGCTCATTCCCACCTATCAGCAGCCAAAAGAAAAACCTCACTCTCAGCTTCTCTGCACAGCTGATGATGACTCTCCTAACGTGGTTATCTGCCTTGCTTGCGTGGCACATTTGAGATAATTCCACAAAACAATAGCCTAAATGTTTAGGCCCATTGTTTCTGAAGGCATAGTAGTGGGCCTTATCGTCTCATTTTATTCACCACTTGGTATAATTCAGTTTTTTAATCATGATACACAAGTGCCCTGCTCTCCATTCAGCTGGTCCAGGACCCAGTGTGACTATTACAGTCAATAAAACTGAGAGTGTAACAAAGTGAGGAACAATTTGCTCTTTATATTTATATATATATATATAAAAGCCAAGCACAAAGGGCATTCAATCATTGTCCCGACAATATCACTGTGAGACCTTGCAAATTAAACTCATGTTGCTGGCTGGCTAAGATGTTTGCGTGCATGGTACGGCACATATAATACAAGAAAAGTAATTATGTTTAGCCCATGTGCTCCATTTTGAGGTGAGTCACATGGGACAGGAATGCAGGCTCAAACAACAACACTGAAGTTTATCCCTTCACAGTTTCTCCCCTTTTTTTCCTTTGATTTATTTTTGCCCCGCCAGCAAGTGTAATAAGAGATCAGCAACACTCTTATAATGTTGCACTCTGCAAAAAGGGATTGAATAAGCTCTTGTTTGTAGTAGAGAAACTTTCTATGGACAGAGATCTTAATGGCTATGTGGTTTTAAGTAGGGGGTTAAACAACTAATTTAATCTGAACAAGATGGTGGTTTTGTGTCCCCATGTTTTCTTCATGTTCTCTGGTGTCTCTGGTGAGTGTTTTGTGTGTATGTGTGCTGGAAACTACAATATTGAGTACAAGTTGGATAGGTGTGTAATATCCAAATAAAAATAAAATACTACTGCATATATAGGGTAAATACGTATTTATGTATGAGGGGAGAGTCTCAATTTGATTGTAGTGATCTGTAACATATACAATGTATATACATAATGGAAGCAGATGTTTCCATGTCTCATTAAGAAAGATTACATCACACACTCACATACACACTGTGCTTGTACTGCACATGTCTGCTGACATGTATTTTTCCCTGTCAATCTCTTGCGCCAGCAATAAAAGAGAAAACACACCAGACATGAATGAGAAAAAAAGGAGGCTCTGTGTGCGTGTGCGAGTGATCGGGACAGAGAGATTGACAGGACACAGTGGGCAAACAGGGTTTTTACTTTGCTGATGTGACCATATGCTTATTGTTGCATGCATAAGAAACTGTGATGTGTGCCCCTGACAGTGGCAGCAAAAGAGGAGGGAGGCCATGGGACCCACAGCTGGTTAGGAAGGCTGTGCAGAGCTGTGCGCAGACCACAGATAAACCCATCAGCACAGCCGGTGCTGAGCCCAGGCTCACAGAGGGAGCTCCGGAACAAAATGCTTAAATTCAGATGTGTCATATGAGCTGGTGTGGGCTATGTTCTCTTTTTTTTAATTTTAGTATCACTGGTCTTACTATCACGGCCCTCTGCCTAGAGAGGACCTGGTATATGTGTGAATGAGAGTGAGTGATGTGAGTTCCCTGTGACGCACTTGGGACAAGTCCAGGATGTTCTTAACGTATGTCAATGAATGAATAAAAATGGATTTTCTAAAACTGTTTTTCTTGCTTAAACTGTTGTTAAACTCTGTTGTTGACCAAACATAAAGTCATGCAGACAAGATAGGCCATCAGAGTAAAGCCAATACGTGTGACCAGATAAAGGCATGAAAGGACGCTAACACCAGAGAACAATGATAGATTTTACTATTCAGTCATTCCTGGTTTGTAACTGTATCTTTTTCTGTTGTCTTTCCTACCTGGTCAAGTGTTTTGGTTCTTGTTGGCAAAAATACTTCCTCTTCCATCAGTCAGCCAGAAGTCAAATCTTGGGAGTCACCCTCTCAGCCCGGAGCACTGTGTGGTTTCCAAGCACAACTCATCTACTGAGTCAATATGTTTTACCTGCATGTTGATGCTCCAGGCAAACCCCCCCTCTACTCCTCCCCTTTCACAGACTCGGGTAGCATGACAGGTGAGCCATTCTCAGGTGTCAGGGTTTACATAACAGACCGTCATTGTTATTAATTGATTCTCATAATTCCTCATGCGTCGGCCGTGGAGCAGACACGATGTTTGCATAGACATAAGTAAAAAAGTTACAAAAAAAGCTACATGGTGGAAACTACCTCCCCACCGGTTTTCCCAAGCAGTGTGAAGCTTCGTTAGGTGGTGATAATGACAATGGTGCAGTTGGCATGGTGCAGGTTACGTAATAAGGATGGAGCGATCATGAAAGTCTATATTGTGGGAGTTGTTGTTCTGGGAGCTCCTCTCACGTAACTTGCCGCTGTTTGCTGAGTTTACTGCAGGAGCAACTGGTAAAGTGCTAATATGTGCTAATCCGTTAGCATGGACATAGCTGAACGAATCTTTCACATGACTCGAGAGTAATGAGTCCTCTCAGTGGGCGATTCATTCATTTTCATGCAGTTCCTTCTCTCGCCACATGGCAGGCAGCTCAGGCAGCATGACTGGAAACAGAAAAGATTAGTTCCCGACTCACTCAACAGTGTGCCTCAGGGCGCAGGGTCCTCGTTCTTTTGACACGTGACAGCTGTAGGGGTGCGGGGTGAGAGACGAATCAGGAAACGAGTGATGTCTGATATCTGACGTTCATTCATTTGTAACGTACAGAGCCCCAGACATGGGGGACATTGGGGGTATAATATACAACGTGCGCATGAAATACTAATTCATTCCCACGAAGTACTACTTTGTTCCCATGAAATACTATTTCGTTCCCATGAAATACTATTGCGTTTCCACAAAATACTAATTTGTGGCCAAGAAATGAATATAACGTGCGCTCGAATTGTGGCCACAAAATACTTAAAACGTGTACACAAAATACTAAATCACTATGTAACCGAGCGTTGCGTATAACTGTTTGTGGAGGTAAATAAGAGACACGAGAGGCAATATAATAATGCCATATTTTGGACACACAAAATGTACCATGTAAACATTTTAGGGATCTCATTAATTGTTACTTTTTGTTTTAATCGTCTCACTAATTCAAGTAATAAGTTTTACATTTACTCTGCCAGCTGTCACCTGACAGGCAGCTCGGACTGAGCAGGTCTTTTTTATGCTTGTTCAGCAGATCATACACATTTAACAGGCAGCTCGGGCTGCACAGACCCTTTCTTCTACTTGTTCATCTGATCCGTTCATTTGTCTGGTTCGCGGATCTTGCTCTCGCTCACCCGACCCGTTCATTTGTCTCCACCCATTCATTTGTTATGACCCGTTCATTTGTTGCGACCCGCTCAACAATGGCAGAGAGGATGCACGAGTCACTTTATTATGTATGTTTTTGCTGTATTCACATATTATGAATTGGATGTGGCATCTTGTATATTATACTTTTGTCAGCTGAAGCAAACCATTAAGTGTTCAGTAGTGTTTGAGAAATGTGGCAGTCTTTACAACGTCTATAAGTGGGCTATAGCGCCACCTCCTGTAAAAATGAGCAAAATGATTCATTCAAGATTCGTTTAATTTACTGAGTACAAAAGAGTAGTCAAATAGTCTTCCCAACACCACTCACTCCGACCATTTTTCGCTGTGATAAATGATGTTGAAAGTAGGATCACAACATTCATGTTTCACTTGATTCATGTTTAATTATTTGATTCTGGAGATTTTTATGGCATTCATGTGTCCAAAAACATCCTCAGCTGTTGTCTTTACCACGATCTTATCATGATTCTGTTCAACTGCATTGCGTTGCTAAACTGTAATGAATAGCTTAGATTTGTCAACTCCATCTTCTAGTGGTTAAATTATACCTTTCAAATCATGTATGGATTAAGATCATCTTAACAAGACAACATCTGCGTATAAATGTGTTTTCAATTTAAAGTATCACTTTTTATGGCTTGAAGTACAAGAGAGTAAAATGTGAAATTTACAAGAGTACTTTCAAGAGAGTCCAAGAGAGTACTCTTGTGAAATTTTCTTGATCCAAATTTTCTTGATCAAATTTTCTTGATCAAATTTTCTTGATCCAATTTTCATGAATTTTCTTGATCCAGCTAATTAAATACACCGAAATGAATGATAATAATATGAATGAATGAATGATAATAATTTAAAAAATCTCAAAAAATCATATTCATGTGGTGTCTCCAAATATCATTTTTGGAGCTGAGCCTAGCTCTTACATGGACAACAAAACTGTAGAATTGTCATACTTTGTGCTGTCTTCCTTAAAAATGTTCACTGATGCTGTGCCTACAGCCCCATACTGTCGTGCACAGGCTCAGATGAAGCCACATACAGTTCATCCCAAAACACTTTTTTTTCTTCAGCATACTAAAAATGAGGCCTCTGTCTTTGTATCACCTAGAGTGCTGAAGATGATTCTGCATTTTAAGGAGCAAATGTTTCTGTAAATATACTTAAAAAGAAGTACATAATAATGAGGTTGCACCGTCACCACCCTCTTTTTAAACAATTTAAGCAAATGGCAGGGCGTGCACCTTGCCAAGCCACAAATTGCTCATGGCAATAAGTACAAAATTCTAGGAGTTTCACATTTTGTTCTCCCAGTGGAAGAATATCAAATCGCATCTCCCATAAAATAAAATATGCTTTGCACTACAAAGGCATCTTACTGCGTTGTTTGCCAAAGCTGCTGGACAGGGCAGGTTTAAAAAAAACAAAAAACAAAAAAACAGTTCTTGGAAAAAGGCATACATCTTCTCAAAATAAGTAGACCTGGATGTAAACAAAAGAGCAGAGCAAGTAGGTGCAAAACAACCAGAATAGTGAAGCACTAAGAATCACAGGAAAGTACAGTGGGTTTACACTTTCTATATAATAAATTGCAAAGTTATTCAACTAAAACAGTGAAAACATTGAGGTATATTTCACTCTTGTCAGTACGCATGACCTGGTGGTTACGCTGATGAATACTGAGTGAAGCCAGGTGATGATCAATGATTCACATTGCCAGCTATTAATCTAATCCATGTGCTGTTAGACGTCTAAATAAATATGGGTGGATATGGGGTCATTTTACATCTATGATGAGCAGCATACAGATCTCTAGCTTCCTTCTATTTTTACGATGCAATATGTTTTTAATTTTCCCTGCCTGGACAATTAGAGATGTGTGTCGGCATTAGAGCAGTAGTAACTTGTTTTATGTTTAATGTCCCTGTTTCATTTTTCTTGAAGATAGGATTTGTATGACCTAAGGTCACTGAAGTCAGTTTTGACTGGGGACAGCACAAGTGGATATGATACTGGTCCCGGGATGGGAGACCACAGTAACAAATATATGACCTGTAAAAAGCAGGTAAAAAGCGGAACAAGGACACAGATCAGGGATATTGTTTTTTGTAAAAGGATGTAAAATAGAGGAATAAGGACACCGGTCTTCATGTTTCCCTTTCCAGCTTTCGTCACCACTGATCACTGATATACGTATTGAACAATGTGATTGATTTCTCTGTACCTCTGTTTAAATGCTGTAATTTGACTTATTGATTAATTGGGGAAACAGTTCTCATGAAATTACTGGAACAATAGATCAGCGTTAACCTATTTACATTTGTGGATGCATTTCATTGTGGTGACCAGTTACTTTCGGCACCTGGAAATTTTAAGGCTCTCTAAGTTTCTGCTTTAAAGAAACCCACTGTACAGAACATCAACCATTAGGCAGGGCTGTTAGGTCCACCCTGTGTCTCTTTTCACACCAAACCTCTTAAGCTTTTATGAAATTTGTCTGTGGTTGAAAACTGGAAGGTTTTTTTCCTTTCTGGTCCAGATCATAGGGACAGTTGAAAAATTCTGTTTTATTTCTGTGTGGCTGGAGGAGGGAAGGAATTGAAGAAGCCTTTTTGACAAGTGACTCATTTAATCACAAATTGGTCCACTGGTCTTGCAAAAACAAACAACTGGAGAGTTTCACAAGAAAGTTACATATAACAGATGCTATTTGTGCGATAGCATCTGAGACCCTGTAACACAGCATTCAAGCAAACTCTGTAATGTGACATTCAAGCAAAAGCTCTAAATAAGTTTTGGTGATTCTCTGTTCTTTTACGAGTCCATTGTTCAGGGAGACTGTTTTTCAGCTCACAGTAGATACGATCATGGCTTTGTGTTAGGTCAGATGGACCAATGAGAGTTTGGCCTGTTGTGACCAAACTGATTATTTCTATTGTTTCCACAGTTGACCATGCTACCCAGTCTCATAGAAAAACGTACTCTGGATATGTTGGTCCACAGTGCAAAACGTAGAGGAGATACAATAATAGCCCTTAAATTGTGTAACTGTTATGTGTTTTTTGCTTAATGTATTCTCATAGCTTCAAAGTCTATGCAGGGTTGGTCTTTGGCACAGGCGATATAGGCAGTCGCTGTGGGTGCTGGGGGGATGCCATCATGTCACCCTTAGACCTGTCATTCAATAGTGTGTGGCCATCTCAGACACTTCCAAATGTAGTAGGAGTCTGAAAGTCAGCATGCTGGATGCTCTTGACCTACGAATGAACATAGTAAAATTTCAGCCTCTTAGCTCAAAGTATTGAGGAGGAGGGCCTGGTTCCAAAATTAGGTCTTATAAAAACTAAAGCCAACTAGACCATCAGATTCTAGAGGCCACTCTGGAGGAGATCTCTTTCTAATGGTGCCATGAATCTGAAATTTCAGTATGTTGTAGGGGGCCCCGGGACGAGTGGATATATGCTGGTTTGGTCCTGATTGGAGTCATACTTTTCGAAGGGCGGGGCTTTGAACATTCGCCATTTCCCGACTTTGAAGGCTCGCCATGGTCGCAAAAACAGACCAAATGGCCTGAAACACAATCTGCAGATCCCATGGGGGACCTGAAACAGACCCTCAGAACCCTGCCTCCGTAGACTCTTGAGGAAGCAAAGTTGCTCTAGGAAGGTGCTATCAACATGGAGGCAGCAGATCCTAGTACAAGACCTTCTGACAAGCAACATTGTCCAAAACAAGGAGAAAACTTCAAGGGAAAGGTATTTTTCTCTCCCCTCCTCCCTTCCGACTCGGGCACATTAAAACTACAAACAGAATGGCGGAGCACTTGAGTGTCTATTGTAATTGAGATCGCAATGTAGTTCATTTGCGGGTAAGGCTTTCATCAGGGTTAAGAAAACCGCTTTCCAGTATATATCCAAAGAAACATGTATAACCATGACATACGTATATGTTTATTAAATGTGACACGGTAAGTTATAAATCCTAAACATTTACATGTACTAGTGTAAGAGTGGACACTGCGTAGCCGGCTTGTCATGTGTGGCGCAACTGTGAGTGAGACCGTAATAAACCATGATAAATGGTTAAGGGGATATCTCTTCAAGAGTTTCGGTTCCTGAGTTTTTGTCAGTCATAAGACCAGTTGTAGAAACCTCGGACGCTTCATTAGTTTAGTGTCGATTCCAGTCTCAATCTGTAAATAGTGAACACTGGATCCGTGTCGCAGACAGTGACTGTGTGTCTCTGCCGCGAGTGGCACAAAATTATTAGCGATACTTCAGTGATACTGATATGTTTGTATTGAGAAATGTTGGTGATGTAATAAAAGAAATAAGTAAATAAGTGGGAACAAGTGAAAAAAACACTTCCGGGCAGCGGATCCGCGGGTCGGCATGACCCGGTTATTATTGACATGTATGGACGGCTGGAGCCTCTGCTCTTAGCGTCTCCAACTGCCACGAGCAGTTTCCAGAAGAGATAACTCAGAATCGACAGCGCATATTAAGAGACGTTAAGGGTGCCTAGTTGTTTGTCAGTATGAGGCGTACAGGGGCGTGACAAATAGTCTGTATTTTACACACTGGGATGAGAACGAGTGATCTACGATCACCACACAGCTAATGCTAAGCATTAGCAGCGTCCAAAACGTTGCAGTTTCACGTTATTCTGACAAGATCACAAAAATCTTTGCAAAAGCGAGTGCTTATGTACATTCACTGAGTAAATATGAAAATAAAATATATATTTCTCGCTAGAAATGTAATCAAAATGCATTTTTATGCAGAAACTCACTCAAAATATTGACTTTTCTGTTAAAAATGTGAGAAATGTCCATAGGAATACATTAGGCAGAAAAAACTTAACAGTTACACAATTTAAGGGACATTATTGTAACTCCTTGGCGTTTTGCAATGCAGACCAACGTATCCAGGGTACGTTTTTCTATGAGACTGGGTTGGACCATGCTAATTTTTGTTGAGGCAGTACAGTGAAGCAACGAAGAAATGGGTTTGTAAAATAAGATGTTTTATTTACTCAATAAACTAACAGCTTAACAATTAGACCTATTAAAGGGGTCAACTAAAAAAACAAAATTGAACTCCAGGGAAGATATATACTGACTTGGCCAAAGAAACTAACAGAACAGGTACAAATATACAGGTTAATAATACAAAGCACAAACTAGCTAAACTAAATCGCTGCAGAAGGGCCTCTGAGGTGTGATTTATACTGAGGAGCTTTCTGCTTTGTCCAGGTTGCATGTCCCCAAAAAATGCTGAAACCACTGAAATCTAACTATCAGGCTTGATAAAATCTCTTGAAAGGTTTGCTGTTGCACTCAAATATTCTAGAGACCTCAGAAAAGTACCTAGAAAAAAAAAGGGCGGGGTAGGCCTTTCTCACTTTGCCTCAAGATGTGTCCTTATTCATGTCTAATTCCTTTAAAGCACGTTCTGCATTATATGACCACACTCTTTAAGCAAAGCAGGTTTCTATTTTACTGCCAGAAAGTTTCATGGGGATTCAGAAATCAACAATGTGCTCTGCAATAAACTGTGTTCATCAAACTAAATCTGAGCAATTTCTCTTTCCTTGCAGCCACCATGGGTATACAGTACTGTACCAAAGCTCTCCTCTGCTCCACTGTGGTAGTTTTCACAATGCTGTCACTGTATTCAGCATTCATAGCTGCCATTGTCTGAGGCCCCTGCTTTCAAGAGGTTTCATAATGCAGATCTTTTTCAAAAGGTACACACTCAAGAATCTTCATTCAATCATGGCAGCTCAGCCCCTGATCACTGGAATGTGACCCAATTTTGGTGTGTGTATGTAAGTTTTTCTCTTCCAGAGGACAAAAGCTATACTGTAGTTAATTATGTCACATGAGCATAGCTATGTATTCAAATGCTTAAAGTAATTATCATAGTTAAAGTACCGACATGAGAAGAATGCACACAACAGAATGTTATCCCTTAGCTTTTAAAATACTTACCTTTACTTATCCTACGGCATACAGTCCACGCAGAGCTAATGAGGCCAATGTGGGGCAAGTCCAAGCACAAAGGAGAGACAGAAAAACTAGTGCAAATGTTATAACTGCAATATAGAATAAGAAAATAATTCATTAGAATAATTAAAATTCCAGTAAAGGATATAAGGAACTAACAGATGGCTTGACAATCGGGAAATTGGAACACACACTGACAATAAAATCAATTCATAAAAAAAAATTTATAAAAGAAACGAAAACTTTGACACAAGGGCAGTCTTCAAAATCAAAAAGATAGCAGGCATAAAGCTATGTAAACATGGCCATCATTTTTTCACCAAAATCAGCATTAACCACTTTGCAGGGGCTAAGTTGCACGGACTCTAGTTTGTGGCAGTTTAGTTTCTTAATATCATACCTTTTACCCAGTATACAAAAAAGTCCAATTGTTTTACACAATTTTTTTTTATTAAAGTGAAAAAAGTATGCTAAAATATTTCATTTTTCAATGCAGTCAATATTACGATTGTACAGTCAACGTACAGTACAGGCCAAGTCTACTTGCAGAGGCCTTAAAGGGGAGTAGATATAGCCTATATTCTAGGTTGCCTCTAAATCTTTTATTCTATTCCATCACACATTGTTTTTCTGATGAAATGTGAAGAGGAGGCAGCTGGATTTTTGATGAACTCGATTTCACAATAGTTTGCATGATTTTTAAATTATGCTGGAAGACAGAGGCAGAGGAGTGGCAGGGTGCCGTGTGGAGGGCCTGTCGCGATGCTGGGAGCACCTGCTCCAGTCAAGAGTCCAGATGAAAGTTTAGAACTGCCATTCGTTTGGCTGATTTAGCACTTTTTTTTTTCCAAACAATTATTGTTTTGGACAAAGAATACATGCACAGTAAGTGAGAAATGTCACAGTACAGTGACATTGTGAAAACAGTGTAAACATCAAATAAAAGAAATAACGTCAATAATAGTCAATAATAAGTCAATAATAATCTGTTTAATGAGGCACATTAGCTTCCAATGATAATTTCATTCACTGAGGAAAAATATACATATTACATAACCAGGGGCTGTCTCTTTTGCAAATTTTTGCTCATGATGTTTGATCAAAACTCAGAAATTCTCATGCATCCATCTATCCACATCTTAGCTGCTTCATACCTACTGGCGTCACACAGGGTGAAGGCAGGGTTCATCTCAGGGCACACACACACACACACACACACCATTCATACTCTAATTTATGTCTAGTCAACAGTTTAGAGTATTTATACTCTGTTCATCATCCCTATCAGAGTCCACTGTGTGAAACACAGGAACACAAGCTCACACGTATTCTACACACGGCATGTACATATGTGATGCTATTGTACATCCATTGACCCACAGTTTGTGCTGCACAGTAAAACATCCGTCGTTCCACCACCCTTTAACTGACAAAAAGCACAGAAAACATGGAAGAAGCCATCACTGCACTGTTGACGCTTGAGTTTAGAGGATGAGTTCCACTGGAAAAGTGGATGGATCACAGGGGATCACAGGGGAAAAGACAACTACTGTACAATGAGGAAATACAAGATACATAAAATTGTAGTAGTAAAAGTCGTATCTGCCGTCACAGATACAGCCTGTGATCACAGCTGATGGTGTTTCCTTTCCAGTAACGAGCCACTGCCTATTGTTTTCACTGTCCCCCTGTTTGATTTGGTGCAGGAACCCTATATCACTTGAGAAGCCATTTGTGTATCGATCAATTATTTTAGGCCAAGCAGTAATGAGGGTCAGAGCTGAGCCCTATGGAGAAAACACTTTCCCGAAGTCAACATTTTGTTTGGCTCTCTGTCTCCATCTAACAAAATATTGATCGGAGTGACTGCCTCTGTCCCCCTGGGATCCTCGCGTATTTGTGTGTATTTGTGCACGCGTGTGCATGCAAGTGGTCAGCACTCACGAGCAACAAAAGACTGCCTTCTCTCTTTCTCTGCTTTCTTGCCCCCTGTAAATGCACTCGACTACACTGCGAGTGCACGACGGAGGGTGTCAGAGGCTCGTCAGCCACTCACTGCATTGGTGAAACAACATGGCTGGACGCAGGGTGGGGCAGTGATTTAAACTTTCAGTTGGTCCGCAAGCGTACAGTATGCTACACTGTGAAGAATTACAAATGCATTATCAATCAGGCCTTTAAACTCAAGCTAGATGAAAAAGACAACAGCTTGGATGAACTTGATATGCACGGTCAGCAGTTTCGTTGCCTCTAAAATGTGACTTGCGATGGTATTTATGTAAATTCTTAGATTGTGGTGGACTTTTAACATGTCCTGCGTGTTCTTTAATGAAGCAGTGGGACAAGATTTCTTTTGGTCTCAGTTTTCCAAATGTATTCCAAAATATAACAGTACAGCAAAAGTGAATTATCATCCATAGCTCTGGGCCAGCCCTCCTTTCCCTGACCTCAGCAGAGTGACGTCAGTTCGAGAAGTCTCCTCCTCTTCCGTGTTCGAATACTTATGCCAGGGCCCACTGCTGCCGCGTCCCCAGGGCGTTCCCCTCTCCAGACTGGTTGTTACACCTGACTCCATTCTCCTCCTCCTGTCCTCTGACTCTGTTGCCCTTGAGATGTGACCGACTCGAACCTGCTAGAAGTTGAGGGGAAAGTTCATCCTGTTTTCTGGGTGAAAAGTCCTCACATGTCAACAATTCCAACCACTTCTGATTGAAGGTTCCACTCTCCCTTACTTATTTTCTACAGTAAACAACACTGTGTGAACAACACTTGCACAGCCTTAGATAAACTCTTGCAGGCATAGTTTCTGCAGCTGCAGGGTCACTCCCCTCTGTATTCTGCTGCCCGTGCCTGTCTGAATGCTTCTGGTCACGTATTGTACTCATCAGCTGCACAAGAAATCAATGTATCATAAAAGCACAGTAACTCACATATATTGCATAAACAGATGCTATAACTCATACACACCTGTGCTGAGCCTAACTTAAGAATACCACTGTTTATCATATGAGAGTATGCAAATAGTAGCTTAATACCAATGAGCAAAAACAGACGAGTATGATATGAAAAGAAAATTAGTATGAACTGAATATAAAATGAGTATACACATCAATCTAAAACGAACTTGCAAATGGATATAAAAGAATATAAAAAGTATATAAACTGCTTCTTCAAAAGACTGACAAAAACTCAACAGCAACTCTATCTCTCTTTCCTCAGAACTCGGGCGATGCAGAGTGTCCAGGCATCTTGAACGTGGATGTTTCTGCATTGTGGGAAGAACCTGGGATATCTGGAGAGAACCCACACACACAGGGGAGAATGTGCAAACTCGACACATGAAGGCCCTCGGTCTGACTGGGATTCAAACCGGCACCTTCCTGCTGTTGAAGGACAGTGCGAGCCATCAACCACGGTCGTCTCTCATCTTCATTTAAACATATGAATCTTAAGGCCAGCCGAGCTTTAATGTTCTGAAGACAATCAAGCAGTGGTTGAAACCAAAATGAGGCCATTTGCTTTCAAGGGTAGATCAATTTGAGAGTCATCAGCATAAAAGTGGAAAGCAAAGCCATGTTTTCAAAGAATGGACCCCAAGGGGAGCATATAGAGAGAGAATAGTCATGTCATTTAAAGACACTTTGAATTTAATTATGGAGGGACAGGAGAATAGTCAATGATTTTGCACTCCAATGTAAAAAAGTAGGTGAAACTCAGATTTCTTAGCATCTCCAGTAAAATATCAAGTGCTTGTTGCCAGTGCACAGTTATTTGCCCCCCCACCCCCCACCCCACCTTGTCTCTCTTGACCACATCTCTCCTCTCTGCAGCTGCCGTAGAGAGCTGGCAGTAAAACCTCACTGACGACACTGTGCGCTGTCTTGTGATTTAGTGATGCCTGTGGCACAAACTGGACTCACCATAAAAGCAGAAAAAGAAGAGAGGGCACAGCTGCCCAAAGTGTGACGAGCAGAGAAAACAACTCACTCAGGTGTTTAGATGTGCATCACATGCTTTTAGGTACAGCGCTTTGAGAGGCTAAATGTAGATCATTTTGTGCATTTCAGTGCACGCACTGTAGCTGTTTGTGAAGCAAATAGTTTGTGAAACAGCCTCTAACAGTCCTGAACCAGGCGTGAGTTAGAATCGCCCAGATAGCTTTTCAAGATCTATGCATATCCCATGAAAGCTGGCAGATTGCTTCCATGGCTATTATGTAAAGCATTTTTGCATAAAATAAGAGTAAGTGAGAAATAAGTCTCAAAGGCTGCAGGGGAAAAGAAAAAAAAAAGCTGAAATAATGTCTCCTGCAGTGACTCTATTGGAGTCTGAGAATGCCTTTCAAGATAGGCGTGGATACTTCAGTATACTACAGTATCTGGGAGATATTCTTAGAGCTTTTATATAGTACACTGTTGCGTTTTTAACATAAAATCTGACATGGAGAGTACATTTGTATAAGTGCCATTCTTTTTTTTTTTTCACAAAAGCAACAAAGAAACCGCAGTTGAGAAAATGGAGAAGTTTTTTTTGTTTGACTGACAGGTCGGTGTGGTTCCTCACTGACCTTAGAGTCCTGTAGAGATGAACTTATTAACTTTTGACTGAGGAAATAGACCAGGCAGCAAAACACACATTGAAATGAATGGAAAAAAATCCTTCTTGAATTGTGCTTTTACATCAGAGGAGAGCTAGTATCGATGTGCCTGCTCTCCAGCTTTGGCCCTCAAGAAACAGCACAGCTATGTATTGGACAGTTCAATGATTCAAATCAGCAACAGCCACAAGAGCCTTTGCACGAAAAAAAAAAACAAAAACAGTTTAGCCGGAGTGACTGCATGCATTGTCACTTCCTGCACAGTGATCTGTTATCTGTCATTGCTGTGTTAACTACCTTGTATTGTTTGCAAAATCTTCACATCCCCATTTGCAGTTCTCCTTCGGATTCGGAAACCACGCTCACACATTGCAAACAACGCTAACTGTACGCGCTCCTATTCTTCTGGATTCCACTCTGCTCATTAACTAGTGCCTCAGCAATTGCTTTAACTCAGCAGATTAGACATGGTGCACGTCCTAATCTTTACGGTGAGACAGCTCAGCTGTTGTTAACACAGATAAGAAGCTTGACTCCAGGAGCAGCTGACAGGATTGGTTGTCATGCCTGCCCAAATCGCAGGGCATATACATGTGTTTGAATTGGCTCGACGGAGGCTGCTTGTTACATTCCACACCTGTGACAGCTATGCCTAGAGCACGAAGAGGCTGACTCGTACTCGCAGACTCTCTCTGTCTTTCTCTCTCTCTCTCTCTCTCACACACACACACACACACACACACACACACACACACACACACACACACACACACACACACACACACACACACACACACACACACACACACACACACACAAATTTCCACACCTCAATCAACCCTGCCCATTCTCCGGTTTATCTGAAAGTGATACAGAGGCAATCTGCTTTGCCCAATGCTTGTTTTCAACAAATATTTTCCATGCAGTGCGTTTCTCATGAGATCAGCTCTGAGATGCACCATCTGTTCTTCTTTCCCTGTTGTTTTGGTCTTATGCAAAATGTACTTTCATATTTGCATCAGAAACCTCTGGCTCTTATACCAAAAAAACAACAGTAACTGATGGCGCTGAAACTGGAAAGCACCGGGATATATACAGTATGCTTGCTCTAACTCAACTGGGAACATTCATGAAATGTGGACACATAAATTGGCTGGGAGTAGAATAGTTGTTGTTTTGCTCACTGATGATAATCTCTCATTAGGGGCAGCAGGGCAAGTAGCTTCTCCCGAAAAAAAAAATCATCTTAAATGCTAGAAAGTGGTGAGTGAGTGGGCGCGTACACCCGCCAAGGCTGCACAAGCCACTAGATTTGTTGTTGTAAAAATTGAAAATGTGCAGGAAGTGCACTTTTGAGGGGAGGTCGCAAAAACAGAAAATGAACAAGAACTGTGATTCTCCTCCAAGTTCAGTCAACTTCAGCGAGATCTGGTTTGACATTGTTGGGACGTGAAGTGACAGAGAAACTGCGGCCGCAGACGTCGCCTCTGTGGCAGGAGCAATTACGCACAAGGTAGAGTGTAAGGGAGGCAGCAGAGTTCATAATCAGTTTGTCAGCCTTGATATAAGACCCTGCTCCCGCTGAGAAGAGGTAATCTGCTGGAAACTGATCTGACTGATGAACCCTCGAATAAAGCACCAAGCCAATGAATCCATCACATAAGACGGTACATTATCCCAGTGTTGTTATGGCGATCGCAGGGGTTGCACTGCATAAGCTGTCTGTCATAACGCTGACACCTGCGATGATGTCACACTGTGAATGATTTGGTACTTTTATTATCACCCTTATTAACAGCGCATAGATTGCACAACACTGAGCCTGGACTACAGTTGGATACCAGGTGGTGTAAGGAGATGGGCAGGTGATTGTGTTTTTCTGAATGGCACGTGTATCCCCATTACTCAGAGACTTAAAACACACACACACACACACACACACACACACACACACACACACACACACACACACACACACACACACACACACACACACACACACATATGTATTGAGGCTGTGGTGGGAGTCTGCTCATCATAATCGCTTAAACCCCATAATGTAGGGCATGCTAACAGAGGTCTTGCAAATTAAAAGATCACTGAATGTGCAGTGTGACATGATAAACATGCAGTAAGGGGACCATCTGCCCATATGGTTGGCAATTACATTACTGCTCCGGCTCCGTAATGGTTATTGAGTGAAAGAGAGCCATAGATATACCATGCATGACAGGTAGGTGTTTCACTGGGTCAGGATGGTTCTAGAGAGCACCGAGGTATTCCTAACATATATGCAGACCCTCTCAATGGCCTGACATTGATTCCCGAGAGCAGCGTCTGCTGTGGCGCCGCCGAACGTGCTCTGCACAGAAAGGCGCGTGTGTAACACCTTTAGAAGACCCGGCGCCGCTCGTGAGTGAGACTCATTAGGACGAGGATCTGGGGTGGCAAATGGTGACCATTGTTCTGCACGGGGAGCTGTTGCCCCTGTCCTGGCAGCATTACACAGGATGGCCATCTGCAGCCCACATGTCCGAGAGCAGCGGCCAACACACCGGCGCATAATTGGTGAGCGAGGAGGGCTGGAGCAGGGGTGTAAACCTGCTGAAATCAATTTACAGGAGCCGGGGTAACGCTGTAAACATGCACACGTACGCACGCCCATAAACGTGGGACGTGTGAACGCATTGCCATTTACTTGCCTTCTTCCACACTATCCAACAGCACCTCTTAGATAGCCTCACTCACTGTGAAGGTCTCTGAGTTATTCATGGCTTGGAGGAGTGGGGGGTGGGGGGGGGTAGGCATCATTCTTATACATTCCGCCGCACCATTTGCTTCCATTTAACATCGCTCATATGAGGTAATGACAAAAATCATTATGTACAACAAACTGGGGAAACGGCACGGTAGCTGGGCCGTTGACATGACGCGAGTGCCACGTGCAAGGCTTTCGCATTTAAGTCGGCATTTGCATTCGCGAGTGTTTAGCGTGCGAGCGAGCATAACAAGCCGTGAATTTAAATGACGGATTCCCATGCTATGTCGAGACGGACTCATGTCTTGTTCAAGGTGATTTTTCGGCAGGCGAGCAGTAATTTGTCAGTTGGCATTTTTCAAAGGCTACAACTGTGCTTTAGAGGGAAATATCTCGAAAACAAACACCCTCAGACAAGCACACACATACACTCACGCACGCACGCACGCACGCACGCACGCACGCACGCACGCACGCACAGATGCACGATGCACGCACGCTGCCTACTGAGTGATAGACAATCTGTCAAAACCTGCGTACATCTCATTTGTCTTGGAATTAAAAGAGGAAGACAGCTGAGGAATCTCAGACAGCAATCTATTCCTCAGACAATATGCTTCCACCACTTGTATGAGCCAAATGATTATTTACAGCCTGCTGTCAGCACAGAACACATGAATAAATTCATGTGAGTGCTTTGGACTGCGTGAGGCGCAAGTATCAGCTCGCACGTCTCCCGTGCATGTATCTGACTTATTGCTCCACAGATGAATCAAGTTGTGCATCCTCATCTGCGACTGATCCAATTACAGGCAAGAACACACAGAGCGTATCTTTTTGGCCGTCTTTACTTTTCAAGCGATGATTCTTTTTGTTTTTTTTTGTCTCAACAGCCAATCAACCATCCATCGTGACCATACATCGACCTGATACGCAAAATCTTGAATTTCTCTCAATCACTTTTCCACTAGCTGTTAGTGCTGATTAATGGTACCTGTTTGGCCACGCTGAAGGCCTGATGTCAAAAAAAAAAAAAAAAGAGACTACAGGCTCCTTGACAAAGTTTTTTTCTGTCAGACACTGTCATCATCCTGTGGTTTAGGGCTTTTGTTTCACCAAAAGACAAACACTCAGCTAATAAATGATACCTGCAGGTGAGCTGGTGTGAAACTGATAACAGACCGATTGGCTGAAAGATGAATGTTGAATTTGTCCTCCTATCTTTTTCATCTCCATCCCTTATCCTCTCCTTTGTCCTACTGAATTATTGTACGTTGCCTTTCTTCCCTGCTTCAGAAATTCCATTAACAAGTAGCTGCTAAAAACTCACAGAAGTGCATATCTTTTTGTGATATCTGCTTGGACATACGTAGTTGAAAAGCTATGATAAATCTGGGGATTATCATGTGTGATGCTGCCACTGTATCTGGAGAGACATATTGCTAATGTCAGATGTAATCATTTGGTACTTTGGAAACCAGAAGCGAGATGACACCAGTATCTTCAGCTTTTAGCAGACATAGTTGATATAATGTGGATAAAGCTTTTTACCTTCCATTGTCTTTCAAGGTCATTTGGAAATGTATCGTTGGAAAGGCCCTTTGTATGGAAACTCGGGCTGTGCACTTGCATCAAGTTCTGTTTTTGCTGTAGCAGTTACAGTATGTACAATTTTGAAAGTCAGCCAAAAATCTTGTTGTGTGGTGTTTGCTTTATCACAGCCAGCAGCCATTAGATAGAATACTTTTGAAGCACACAGAGAAAGAAACTTATTTTTCACATTGCGGATTACAATCAGAGCTACACAGAGACTTCCGGATGCATTAATCAAACACTGTGAGCACATCAGGGAGTTCATTCAAGGGCAACTATTTAGTCTGCATTTATCTGCCGTTATAGGTTCTCTAGCTGTTTGGATGCTTTTATTATCTGCGTAAGTCCAAGACTTATTTGCCTGCACCTCTACCACCTCTAAAGCAACATTCTGCATGCATTCATTTACACCACTCATCCTTACTCATCCATCCATCCGTCCATTGATCTATCCACCCAACCTCTATCTATCCATCCATTCAATCAACTTCCATCCATCCAACCACCCAACCATGCAACCTCCAACCATCCATCCATCCAACCTCCATTCATTGAGGTTACCGGTCCCACACGCATTCGCTCTCACACTCACATTTAAAAACTGAGCTTTTAAACTGAGCTTTCTCGTGCTTTGCGCTGAGGCAATACAGTACTGAATCTAATTCCACTAATGTACTTTTGGCCTGGATCTCTCGGTGGAAACCAAAAAACAGACCAGGAAAATCTTTGTAAATCTTTCGAAGTATTTATTGAGGTCACAGGTAAAGTAGAGCAGTGCTGGGCTCAGAGTGACAGAGCTCTCGCAGGATCTCAGAATGAGCCCCAATGTCCAGGTGCAATTCACATTTATCTTCTTGTCCTAGGTCTGCCCCATGCAGAGGATGGATTTGCACATGATCTTATGTAACTGGCCAGTTTCTATGATTGTGAGGTCATGCTCTGTGCCAGGCACATTCCTGGAATGAAATAATTTCCTGAAATGTGTTAGACAATGTGTAGGGGTGTCATGATGTTCCAATGTTTATTGCAGTATTTGAGATATTATAATAATAATGTAGAAGGCTCCACAGTTTGATGCTCTAGAGCCCTATCTTTTGATAATACCAAGGCACTCCACAGTATATCCTTGTTGTCAAGTTTAAGGTCACACTGTCTTAGTGAACCAGGACTCACAACAGATCACTTAAGTAGAGATGTCCTGCTCAGCACTGGTAGAAAAGGACAGCATACAGCACATAGTAACCAGTCATTGGTGCCTGTATCCTATGCAAACTATGAGTACTTGAGAAACAAAAATAAAATATTTTAAAATATACGCCACTGGCAAGTAGCTTGGGTAGATTTACTTCTTTCAGACGAATGTGGAGGTACAAATGTAGGACATGTAAATTAGCATTAATATTAATGTTATGCAGATTAAGGATGATGTGGCTCAAGATGTTCGTATGGTGCACAGCAGCAGATAATTTCAATGTGTGATGTGCATTGTTTTAATTATCTTTAGGATGCTCCTTTTCAGCATGCAGAGATGACGCTTTACACACTGTGTTAGCCACTGAGAAATTCATGCTTATTTCATCATGCAATTGCCACCACAACCAGGAATTTCCATTACATAAATTGAGTCCCATTAATCAAGGTACAACATGACACTTTGGTGTTAACAATAATTAAGAAAGCAAGCTTACTTTTAATGAATGTCCCTATATCTGGAACTACAGTAAGTGGTAGTCAAGATACAGTGAAGATATTCATGTAAAAACTGATTTGACAATTGATCTGAAGATTCTTATGCTTGAACATGAAGTTATTATGATGGCTCCCAACTTCAAGTATCAGTAACATTTTCCCAGTGGCACTCTGCCAGTCTAAACATAAGAACTCAGTAACTCCCAAGGTGTGAAAAACCTCAAACCCACAAAGTTATTTACATGTATAAGTGAGACACACCAAGCTTTTAGCTTGCGCCAATATTGACCCAAAGAGTTGGAAAGTCTGCCAATGGATGAAGGTTGTGTGGATGAGGGAGTCATACATGCAACTTTTACTCAGATTATTTAGGATCGTGTTCTGTGAATGAAAGGGAGGAACGAATTTCTCTCTGATTACATGTTCTACATGTATTACACCATTTACTGAGCACATTCAATGTTTACAGCACACTCATTTTGTACAAGCAGCATTCACACTATGACTGACTGGCTGACTTGTGATAGTTCAGTCAAAATATGGTTGAAGGGGAACAGACAGGGAATGCTTTGCTGTCTGTCCTGGCATCAGTTATTTACTGATATAGCATGGCATTGTGCTGCAGGGCGGAACAGATGCCACACGGTTAACAATCCACCCTCAGGCCTCTAACTTTGACTAGTCTGACCCAACTTTGGGTGTGTGAGATCCGTTTGGACAGGGGCACTGTCTGTCATGTAGATTAGACATTTTTTTTGTAATTATGCCTGTGCATCTATATCATTGTGTGTTAAAACCAAAATGTTTATTCTGTGATATATTTTGGAATTGAAACAAAAAAAAAGTGCTTTGCCTCTTTGAAATGTCTGACTGAAGACGCTCAGGTTTATATATCCTACTCTGTCATGGCTGTCATTAATCAAATCTGATTGCACTTTGTACACTGTACTGTCTGCTTTGTAAAGGAAAAATGGGGGGGCGCCTTCTGCTGCCTCTCCTAGCAAACCATATGGGGAAAATTCACCACCGCCATTCACCCTCACACTCAGACAGCGACTAACCCCAGATCTACATGCGGAACTGCCTTGTGAGGTCAGTTGAGTTAATGCACAGTCACTGAAGTCAATGAGCCTATTTACACCTTCCGCAGAACAGCATCGTAACAGCTCACGTGCGTGTATTTTTTACTCTTCTTACTCCTGCTCTGTAAAACTGACCTGCTTCTTGTGTTCACGCACACCCACACTGTTTTCTCGAGCATGGGAAATACCAATATTGCTTCTCCAATGGTCCAATTTACGGGTCCAGGGTAAAATGACGGAGCACAGTTTACGATGCTGATATGCTGCTGTTACCTCTCGCAGCAGTTGCGCTGCAGTTGCGCAATTTTTGTTAATCCGGGGTTAGTGTCTCCTCTTGACCCCGATATCGGATAGTGCTAGAAGTACCTGGAATAAATACCCATGCAGCAGTGGTTTGCAGTCAGGTGAGGCAGTGCCTCACCTAGGCAAAAAATAAACACGACACGACATGTATATTTTTCATGTTGTTTTTTAATTGATTTAAAAATATATATTATTCAAAATGTTTTGTTTAAAAAATGAAAACTGAATATGTGAAATGTGTTGATTAAATAATACAAGGAAAGCCCCTATTGATAAAAGTGTGCTCTCAGTACTGGCTCGATGTGAACATGGGGCTGAGACAGACTCTGTCTCTGTGCCTTGTGAAATGAACACAAATTGTTTCGGAGGTTCGCTCGTGTGTAGTCTGATGCAATGTGTTGCTTTTTGTTTCGATCTAAACCTAAAAAACGGTCATCAAAGCGTCATTGTCCCTCAGATGATCCAGATTCGGAGCCGGATTCAGATGCTTCCCCATGTGTGCCAGAATACTCTGCCAAATTTGCGCCATTGTCATACCCAAAATGTTTCTCCCTGTAGCTTTCTAGTAGGATTGTCCACCCAGGCTGCGATCCTCGAAGGTCTCAAATATCATTTCACAAAATTCCATGTCTATATATTTATGTTTTACTTTGTCTCTTAGGCAATTGTAGGATAACTTTTAATTGATATATCTATATCGATGCAATGAATATTGATTGACAATTAATATTATCATTCTCAGATCCATTCTTTTATTCACGACTGAACAACTTGGTTATTGCTCTCTGGAAACAGGACAGGGGCCATTATTGTTAATTTAGTATTATTTGTCTGATTCTCGATAGTTATCTGGGAGAAGCTTTTACTATTTGCTAATCACCAAATTCAGCCCATTCCAGTGTTACACATAAATAGTGCCTGAGCAAGGTGATTTTATGCTAGCAGCACCTGTGCACAGCATGACTATAATGCTTTGTCTCAACAAAACTCTGGTTTGGCCCAGTTAAGCACAAATGAAATGATCCTCTGCATACCAAAAAGATTAATCCCCAAATCTCAGGTTGTGATAGTTCTCACAGGCTTTCTTGAAAGACTAAGAGCTTTAAGAACTTGGCCAATTATTGCAACAGTTTGATGGGAACTTGTCAATGTCCAAAAAGCACCACCTAGGTTTTTGGTAATGAGCCCCAATGCAATAAGCACACATAGTAACATCCCAACTATAATTTGCTTAAGGCCAAGTGAGTCCATGTGTGGGAGTGAGTTCCTGTGAAATTGACTTTGATAATAGTCTGTCTGTACTGTGGGTAAATACAAACTGGAATTTGGCCACATTTGAAAATATTCCTCTGGGAAAAGGAGTGTGTAACTCAAAGAGGCAGGTTCATCCATCCATCCAGGCAGGTGTTTTGACACTTTGGCTGCTGCATCATCTGACACATTTCATAGAAAGCACTGAGACAAGCCTCTAACCTTAGTTTCACTTGCTTTGGTTGTCAGCAGTGAGGAGGCCAGCGCATAGGGAAATATTTTGGAGGAATCACAAAAAAGGCTGTTTGAAAAAACGTAACACATTGGATGACAAAGCAGGACATTAGAGAACCTATTGTTAATAAGAAACGGCGCTCTGTGTTTAAGTGGAGGAGAAGAAGGTTTTCAATCACAACTAAATTACACAAAATAAAAAAAAACAAAAACAAGAACTGCTCTTGTTACTACTAATCACCCTTATACCGGACAGAACTAGCTAGCCAACTGCTAGTTGGCATCATTCTTTTAGTGTGCCGATGAGGGAAAAAAAAACAGACAATGTGGGGATAAACACAAAGAAAAGAAGGATTTCTGAGTGAAATAGTGAACAAATGCTGAGGAAGCTCAGCTCTGACCACAGGTGATATCAGTGTTGCCCTTTTCCACCCGAAGTACAAGACTGCCCAGATGCTGTTCCAATTTCAACTCCCTCTTCCAAGTTTACCCCCACTTCTCCACCCCTGCGGAGTAAATGTACTGTCCCTTTGCACCCACTGTGTCTGACAACTTGGTAAGTGGTCTTGAAATTAATTTGAGCACCGCAGCTTTCACCCTCCTGCGCCTCTCTCCTCCCATCTGTGTCTCACCGCATTGGAGGGTTAAACGGTTTGAGCGATTGCTGGCAGCGGCAGTAAAGCATACTGACAATGGGAGGCATGAGAGCGCACATGATGCATAGGTAGGGGCAAGTGACTGCTCCACCGATGTTTCTGTGCTGTAGGCCTCTGACAAAGCAGCTCCTCCTGATCAAATCTTAGAGATACAACCTGACAAACCTCGATGTCATATGACCAGACAGCTTTTTGAATAAAACCTGTTCACCCTTGTGAAAATGCTTCTAGCTCTATTTATGCTTGCCTAAGGGAGTCAAGCAAATGGTGCCATCAGATATTTTCCCAGGTTAACTAGGTGCTTTCTGCTAGCATTAAAGCAAAGGTAATAGGGCAACAGTTTATCACAATTTATATACCTCTGTTTTCTCTGTTTTGTTCCAGGCATTCCAGAATGTTTAAGCTGATTGAAGAGTCAAACATTGTCCCTAGGTGTGAGAGTGAATGGTGTGTGTGCCTTGTGATGGACTGGAAATGAGTGGATTGGAAGGTGTACTCCCCGTCTTCATTGCATATTTTACTGGGCTTGCTGTACTAAAGCTTCCAGTGATGTCTAATGCACGGAGATTGCTGCAACAGTCCCAAAGTACACAGCACTGGTCAACTTTTTATTGCCATCTCAGTGAAGCCCACAGGGCCATGGTTGTGGAGCTCCTGCAGATGCATCATTCCAAGCAGAAAAGACGCTTTGTCAGGGAGAAAAGGGGACAGGGCTGTGGTGTCGATTATAAATTCCACACTTTGTTATTTGCATCATTTCCTATCACTGCCTGGCCATGACCTTGAGTATTTTCCTGGAAGTCTGCACTTCCAGGAAATGATCAAGGTCCTGTAGAAATGTAGAAATGTAGAAAGATCTTGACGAAAGCGGAGGAATGGAGATGGCATTCGGGATGCAGGATCAAAGTTACACCGGAACAAGCATCCCCTATTCCACATGATGTAGACCAACCACAATATTTATTGCTGGATTGTGCTTAAATCTTCAGTATCTAAGCACAATCCAGCAATTAATATTGTGTTTGCCAGTTTGGGAAGTTCCCCTCCCACAACTCACCTGAGACACGATTTGAAGAGCGCTGAGGATGAACACAGTAATTCTTTTTCACCCAGAGTAAAACAAATATTAACTGAGCCAGACCAAACCTTTGGACCAGATCCGCATGAGAGCCCCCTACCCCTATGTAGCATACACCGTTATTTTTACCGTATATTTAATAGGTTGGGATACATTTTTTTGATATCCAGCGACTGGATGCTTTGCAGCATTGATACATGCTTGCATCTACGTAAATAGCCTCTACAACGGGTCAGTGCCACTCTGAAACTGGTCCACCTTGTCACATCCAATATGGCCGCATTGTTGACTTAAGATGCAGTGCTCAATGTGGCATCTATTTTGCCCAAATATGTCTATGGGGGCTGAAAAAGTATTAAAAGTTGATACATTAGTTTTGGTAAAATTGAGACCCTTAACAAGTATTAAAGGTCTTAACTGCAATTGTGTGTGGTATTAAATTTTGTTGGCATTTCATATAATTTGACTGCAAAGGTTTGTGTGGGGCCAGACCATTGCTGTTTCTATTACTTTCTATTACGTTCCGTTGCAGTTCTATTGCAGTTCCTTTGTCATCTTGCACCACAGTGACTGGCGACTGCCGTCTCTCCATTACGCCTCTCTCAGCATGAACTAGAGAGCCAGCAACAGAGCAGTGATAGCCGCTCTTTGTAGTGGATTGGTTGTAATCTTTGTCCAAACAAACCCCACACACTATTGATTGATGCCCTTTTTCCTACCAACTGATCAGGACCCTGGAGTCCCTATAGTCTGTTTAATTATTTATTTTGATTTATTAATATCAATTACAACTTCTGTCTTATTAATTGTTGATTTGTTAGTATATTCATGCAAGATGTTTTACTCGTATAATGAGATACCCTCATCCTGACTTGTTTTAAGTTTTGGTGTCTTGCAGGCTGGGCACAATATTCAGTGCCTGTTTCTCCCACATCCCTTGTGTAACTGATGTCAGATGTCAGATTGTCGTAACAGGACCTATGCATTCGGCACGAATGCAATGGATATGTCCCCGAAAGCCCTGAGGCACGATTGAACAATCCATGTTGCTTCATTAGCATCAAGTTTGACATCAGTTGGCCTGGAGATAGGCGGTTCTTCCTCTATGAGTGATGAATCTGTCTGCCAAATATCAAAAGTCAAATCCAAATGGTGTTCAAGTCATCCCGTGAACACGAGCTTTGGGGCCAAAACCATAATATCCCCGACACTTTGCGTTTGGGGATATGATAATGGGCAAACTAAACTCTAGTTTAAGATGTGTAATCATCCTAAAACACACACACACCCCTTCGGAGATGAGTATATTCAGATGAGTAAATGCACCTCCCTGCTTTACAAGTACTCTCACCTGGATTGTAACTGATTTGAGACACTTACATCTTATTTACACAGATCTGTCGTATTTGTAGCGCTGTTTACACTTTTGCATATTTACAAACACATTTGCAGATTGAGATGCACATTTGCAAATATTAAAGAAACAATACCCTAGAATTTGAACATTGCAGCAGCTGTGACTGGTTGCTGGATATGCTCTGTATGTACCATTTCCTCGTTTCTCTTGGTGAGGATTAAAGGATACCCTGTTTTAATTTCATCCCTCAGTCGAGTAAATTCTTTATTAGGGGAGAAATTTATTGACATTTATTTTAAAGAATGTTGTGCAAGTGCCAATCTTATTAACATAATGTTTTGTGTGTGGGAGTTGCAGTTTGTCTTTCAGCGGACGCCAAATAGGGGAGGGAATAAAAAATAGGGAAATGCAGTTTACAACAACTCCTAAAGTACACAGTATCTGATTTTCTCTTCGAAGAGACTCCCACAAAAATGGGTGTGACAAAGATACTATATCAGTGAGTGTGTCCTAGAGAGCAGGTGTCCTCACAAAGCTGAATAGTTAAAATATTATTATTATTATTAACTATTCAGAGGGGGAAAAAGAAAAGAAATAAAAAACATGTCAGATTACATAGATGCAAGAGACAAGTTGCGGGCCGACTTTGAAATGTTTGGTATTTCTGAGGAGCTAGGTTTTTGTCCTCAGGAGCCTCTGGTAAGTTTCTTTCACTGTGTGTACTGTATTGTTGCTGTATTGTTTTGTATACATATTTCTGTATATTTTTTATTAACATTTGGATTTTCTTTCCTTTCTTTTGCACTATCAGACTGCAATTACGTTTCACTGCCAGGGTCTTCCAAGTTTGCTCATGGTGAAGAGCAAAAGTCGTTAGTCTTGAAGATCTGGGTAATCTGTATTAAATTCTCGTAGGATGGTTATCAGTCTTGTTAAACCTATTCTGTTTAACTCTCACAAGTTGCTGATGTCATAGCAAATAAAATATTAGATACAAATAAAATGATAGTTTACACACCAGTTTACACATGTATGTAAACATTGGGGGGATAAAATTACAATAACAAATAATAATGATACTTATGAACAAAACAAAACAAACAAACAAAAACGAACACATCATACCGATGGGGCGAGGGGTGTTACAAATTGAAGGTGGCGCTGAACAGGTGGGTTTTCAAGGGGGATTATAAAAAGAGTGGGGCGTGAATGGAGAGCACTTCGGATTCGGGGGAGCGCGGAATTCGGTATGGCGTGCAAGGAGGGTCTCGGAGCATACTCCCTCCTCCCGCCTCCCCCCCCCCCCCCCCCCCCCCCCGCTCGGTCGGATGGACTGCTCTCAATCGGTGCAGTGACGGCGCGTGCGGCTCTCTCTCCTCCTGCCTGCCTAGCGCTGACAGCTGAACTAGTAGCGCGTCTTACGGCTGCGCATATGCGCATCTTTCGTGCAAAACGGGGCCCCCATTGGATCGCGGGGCCCCACGCGCTGTGCGTGTTCTGCGTATAGGCAGCGACGGCCCCGTCGGCAGCGATGAGGAGGTCGTGGGCGATTCAGATGAGAGCTGTTTCGGTGCTATGGTGTCCTCGGTAAGCAGACTGAAAGCCACCCGTCAACTTGCAAAACCTAGTCTTTCTAGCCGTCACGTAGTTTTATACTAGGAGTTAGGGTAAAGGCGCGCAAACACCGATTTCAAAAGAAAAGCACAATTGTTGCTTCAATCGGCTCTCGCACGTGTAGCTCTTACTTCTGCTATACTCTCTATTTACTGTTTTACCTGATGGACGGCTTTTTTTTTTTTTTTAGAAAAATATTGGACCTTTGTTCCTTGTAGTTTGTAGTCTATTTCTAGTTATTTCAATGGGACAGAGACATCATTTGGAGAAGGTGACACACTCACTCAAATGTAACACAGGTAACTGATGTAAAAGTAAATTCAATCTGTGTCTCTTTTTTTCATTTTTTATCTGCATTTGTAATGTATTTTTATGCCTGTCCACTGCTGTGTGATTATTCTTCTTACATATTCGACATAAACTGCTAAACTAAACTAGACTAAGTAGTCAACAAATAGATTTGTCGCTAAACTCACAAGCATAAAATGTTGATCAAGCACAACAAAGTCTGGTTGCTGTAGTTTTATACAATGATTATCTATCTAGGCACCCACTGTTTTCCACTACCTCCTCTTGTAAATTGCTTTCTCCCTCTGATTGATAGTGCTAGTCATTCTGACATGCAGGTCAGGCACCATGGCAAACACGAGCTGATGATGATACTGATTACATTCTACACAAAAACCCCCCATGCAGAAAAAAAAACAATCACAAAATCATTGATCAAGTCATTTTATTCTTATCACCATCATCTAGACTAACCTTCCAGACTATTATCGGGTGTGGATGGACCTGGCAAATGATCTCTCAAGTCTTGTAGAATCGCATCAGTTACAATGCCTGGTTCATAAGGTGAGAATTAGCAAATACTAAGTGATAAATACGGTTTGAGAACCTGTGTATGTATGTGTTTGTAGACCATTAGTGTCTTTTGCTGAAACCATTACCTGGAACCCAAAACACCTGCATTCTCCTCACAACGTAGATGCCCGTGTTGAGTCCACACCACTTGACTGATAACCAGGAGCTAATGCTGGCTCACTTGATACTAGGAATGATCACCATGGGTTATGTCTGGCAGGAAGGACACCGTGCACCTGCTCAGGTAAACCCCTATCATACAATTCAGTCACAATTCAGCCTCTCATCACATTTATAATTTATCTCATTTATGAATTGTATTACTATTACTATTATTATTATTATTATTATTATTATTATTATTATTAGTAGTAGTAGTAGTAATAATGGGTCAACCAACCAATAAACAACCACTGACAATCCCTAAAAAAAGTTGGCATAAATAAAAAGATGCCCAGTGTCTTATTAAGGTAACACCAGTGTATTTAATCTTTACTTTTATGGTTGTTTGACAGATTCTCCCAGAGGCCTTGGCTAGGCCATTTTGGCTTATTTCATGCAAGCTTGGCCTTCCGCCTATCCTTACTTATGCAGATGTATTGCAAGCCAACTGGAAATTAAAGGATCCCACACGGTGAGCAATGTTGTTCTGTTGCCTTATCCAATGTCCTGCTATGAATGTGCAATAACTGTAGGCAATTGTTTGTTTGATTTTCATTGTAGGGAAATGGAACTTGGGTGAGTAGTATGAAAGTCATTCACTCATATTTGAACTGTCAATCCACACTTCCTCATGAAACTCATGTGATGTTCACTACCAAACTGTTAAAAACAGGAACGTGGAAATGTTATATTCCTTTCCTGGGGGTGAGAGCAGCAAGGGATTTTTCTTAGTGTCATTGTTGGTCGAGGTGGCTGCCAGTTCTGGCTTGAGTGTGAGTACTGGCTGCTTGCTTTTTCATGTTAACTCGCTGCGAACCTCAGCTTGATGCTGTCTGTCTAGCCGTCAGCTTCCTGTTTTGAGCTCCATCCATATATGGCGTGTACGTAAACGTCCATCACTTTACAGGGGACCCTGGAGGTGATGCATGCTATGGAAACCTTGAACCACATCGAAATACAGAAAGCGCTAAACAAAGTAACTCAGTCTGTGAAAAAGATGAGGGAAACTTTCAAACTCATGCATAGTAAGTTTCAATTAAACAGGGCCAAATATGAATTTAATCAATTTACATGCTGGGCCTTTTATGAAGGCAGGGAAAATCAAGGCAATTAGAATAACTGAATCTGTGCTCTTTCCAGGTCATGTCAATGCATCTTCATTTTATGAAACACTGAGAATCTTTGTCTCAGGGTGAGGCTTAGGTCTTTCACAACATTCTTCACATTGAATTCATTACTAGTTTGCATACCAAGCTCATCATATGCAGCTGTATCTCCATATTATATGTTGTGCTTTTTTCTTTTACTGTGGCATGTGAAATGTGTTTGAACTGTTTTAGGTGGAAAGACAACCCCATGCTTCCAAATGGGTTGCTGTATGAGGGCATAAGTGATGAGCCAGTTCTGCTATCAGGTGTAAGTGCAGCCCAGAGTGCAGCCATTCAGTGCTTTGATGCTTTGCTCTGTGTCAGGCATGAAGATACGACAGGTAAAGACACACTTCCTCAGTCCTTCCAGCGTTTCTGCAGTGTCATGATTGCTGAGACATAGGATGCCTAATGGAAAGGTATTTAATGTCTTTCTTTCTCTTCATGCCTACTCTTTATAACTCCTCCCCTTTCTAGGAGACTTTCTGACACGCATGAGGGATTACATGCTTCCTGCCAACCGTCAGCTGATTGAAACTCTGTCTCTCGGCCCATCTCTGCGAGACATTGTCCTTTCCCTGTCCAACTCTGATCTCTGCCAGGCCTTCAACTCCTGCGTCTCGGCATTGGTTGATTTGCGGAACTACCACCTCAGTGCTGTGACAAAGTACATCCTTATTCCTGGCAACCGTGCCAGGCGCTGCCCGCTCAGTGGTGCAGGCACTGCGCTTAAAAATGTAGGGACCGGCGGATCCAACCTCATGGCTTTCCTCCAGGCTGCTCGTGACAACACCAAGAAAGCGTTGATCACACAGACCTTAAGGGAAAACTGAAGTCTGTGAAGTGTGTTTACATCCAAGTATGCAAAACCCCCATGTGCAAACACCCAATCTTTCCCGCCACCCTGTAATAAATAAAGTTATGTAAATCTGATTCTGAACCTTTCAATCGATTTATTTATGTTTTTGATTTGTTTATGTTTATGTTTTAGAAATGTGTTACGTTTTAGGAATTTGGGAACGTATACGAGGAGAGAAATTAAGTGAGCACCACAAGGTGGGGAAAAGGGACAAAGTGGTGTAGGAATAGAAAGATCAAGGACACTGTTAATAATACAAAAAAGAGAATCAGCTGAGTTGAGAGTGTGTGTGTGGGAGGGGTGATGAGAGGTGACGGACGACAATGTGGGAGCAGGTCTCTCACACTCTCCTTCTCTTCAACTACGCCTGAAAAAACAAGAAGAAAAAAGACAAATGTGGACCACTTGACAACACAGAGTGAATGCCACTCAGAGATTGGGAGTGGAAGGGGCTGCTGGCTCTGGAGGTATCGTGACCCATTTTGTACTTTGGCACATGGTACAGATTTGAATACAAAACTTGTGAGCCTCAGCTGTGAGTGCTGCAGACTAGACCAGAGTGCAGTCTGTCGTAGTCAGAGGTGCTGAATACAGAATCAAATATGATTAGCAATTTCACGTGAAATGAAAGACCTAAAAAAAAAACAACCTAAAAGCACAATCAGATTTTTTCCCAACTGGTGCAATTGACAAGACTTGATCAGTATTTGAATGTTACACATATTATTTATATGTTTTATGTGCTGATGATGCCTGCTCCAATTATGAATCAAGTGCTTGGAAAACAGACCAAGAAAGTAACTTTTAACTCTGTAACCAGGAGGACCTAATATATCTCCCGGTACTTTGCAGCTCTGTATTAATCTGCATTCAGGAGACATAGCAGCACACCAAATCACCTTCAGTTGAAAATGTTTTAATTGTGATTTAGAAACAGTAGAAAAGAATGCATAATATTGCACATTATCCCTAAATTGCACTTTCTCAAGTTACAGATCTTTGCATGGACAATGGTGACCTGAATAATGTGATCTACTGTGTAGTCGAACAAGGAGGAGGCCTCGGTAGGTCTTCCTGACATTTCTTGGACATTTGACAGTACCATAAACTATGTAAGAGCTGCTGTTATAAAATGACTTGACCTGCCTCATAAAAACGTGCAAGTTCAGCATCATTGCTACATTATTTTCCCTAGTTTTTTTCTACATATCCAAAGCTGGTGGCTACATGTCCTCTGCTCTAAAATTGCTT
Source organism: Karalla daura (assembly GCA_029224185.1). NCBI lineage: Eukaryota > Metazoa > Chordata > Actinopteri > Chaetodontiformes > Leiognathidae > Karalla > Karalla daura. The sequence continues at coordinate 4,569,393 of CM055200.1, forward strand.
CCGTACTGTTAATAGCCCTTCTGCTCTTGCAAGTTCAGTGCACAGTTGTTTGTGTGGGTTGGTAAACAGATGTTTGGTGTCCTGCAGTTGTCTTAGCTGAGAAAAACAACCAAACAGAAAACAAAACAAAACAAGATGGAACTTGCAGTGGTAAAATAAATGAATATTTCAACGCTTGAAGTGGTAGCCACCTGGACATGAAACAACTGACCTCAGGATAGATCAGATTCAAGCTTTGCTGTGACACAGTGAGTGACTGAGAGGCAAGGCAAACTCTTATTGGACTCAAAGAGAAATGTCAAAATAGCCTTTACTTTTGGTTGGTTATTCAAAACAAAACAAAGAAAAAGAAAAGCCCCAAACACTTGAAGTTACCATAGAAAAGATTCTTTCCTCTAAGAAGTGAAAACATCACATACGTTGTTAAAAAAATGTGGTCTAACCCAGGAGACTTTTGCGCTTTTGAAGAGCTGTGTCGGGGGGGGTGCCCAAACATATAATGCCTTAAAATTTTGTTTCACAGTACTTTGCTTAAAAGATGCAGATATTCTAAAATATAGATTCTGAACATTACATGTCAGACCAGCTAACAGAGGAGGAAAGGATGGGGGAGGCAAAGTTGGCTGGCTAGTTGGTCGGTTGCACAGTGAGCTAAATGAGGAGACATAGAGAGAGAGAGAGAGAGAGAGAGAGAGAGAGAGAGAGAGAGAGAGAGAGAGAGAGAGAGAGAGAGAGAGAGAGAGAGAGAGACAGAAAGAGGGAGGGACAGAGGGACAGAGGGAGATAAAGGGCCAGAGTTACAAAGAGAAGGAGGAGATGGGAGTTATTAACAAAGGCAGGCAGACGTTCAGTCAGACAGACAAACTGAGCAGGACGTTAACAGATAAGGAGGAAGAGGACAGAAGAGATAGGGTTGTTAGAACAGCACTGACACACTGCCATGTACTGTACTGTATTTCAGTCCTTTACCCATGTTCCTCTTAATAGTCAAATGTTTGTGCTTTGCCGGAGGTGGGGCTGATGTCCATTCAAAGATTATAGCTTCAGCTCATAAAAGGCCCTCCACATGGTGCCTCCTCTTGTTGCCAAGCAATATGCTCTAAGGGGAAAAAAAGACCAAAAATGCATGCCATTGAAGGATGCAGGTGTATTTTTAACATATAAAACTGACATCCATCTTTACACAACCTGACAAATACATGTAGAAAAAGTGTATCCTAAAGCTCACCTCATCCTTGCAGGCGTGTGTCTGTCGTCTTCGGCAAACATGCCAGAAAAAGGTTTGACAGAATTTTAAATGTTTTTTTTTGTCCCAGCTGACTTAATGCAGTCTCAACTTGGAACCCGAATGAGCTGGATTCTGTCATTATCCATTCTAAGACGTCGATAGGGGCTCCCTCTGAATACTCCTTCACCCATTAGGAGTATGAATGTGGCCAATGTAGAGACTCTTTCTGAAGCCTCCACGTTCTATTCAGAGGAACCACAGTTTCCAGCGGGCATGCTTTTTGGACTCTGACTTGGACTTGCGTTTTGGGGTGGATGTGAAGACTTCGTTGGAGTAAGGCAGAGCAGGGCATTGTTGGCTGTCCAGGGGGCAAAGTCTCTTCATAAGAGGCTGCAACTTGTCCTCCTGCAGCTTAAAATCCAGCTCCACACTGTAACACAGGTATAAAACACAGAACATAAGAATCCATCCATCTTTTATCTTACCCACTTTTTCCCAGAATATTGTCGGCCAAGTCATATCTGCATTTCACATAGGGTGATAGCAGAGAATACACGAAAGGTCGGCGGTAGAATGTTAACATATTCAGGTTACTTTCCACAGGATTGTATTTCCAACAAAGGGGGATTAGAGAGGAAAAGTGCATGCATCTAAGGGTTTATTGAGTTGTCCTTTTGGGTGGCAATAACATTTGTGACTCAGTTTTTGACTCGATGTTCATATTACTAATCCATTGATGTCCAGATGGAGGCCGGGAGGGAGGCACACAGCTCAAATACGCTGACAGACACCCTGGCAGCACATATCTCTTGTCGCATATATCCACCTTTGAGAGAGTTCCCCGAGTAATAGAGTTCCTTCGCATCACCTCTCTCTCTCTCTCTCTTTTTTTTTAATGCGGGCAGTCAAAGGGCTTTTCCTGCATAGATTATATTTGTGTCAAAAAAAGAGAGAGAGAGAGAAAAAAAACAGAGCCAGAATGTGGGTTGCTCCTGACATCAGACTTCCTCATCCGCCAGGATAATCCCAGGCTGGTCATCGTCTGATTTTGTTCGGGCACCGTAGTTGAACCCTCTCTCCGATTAAATCTCTCTGGCCCAGGAGAAATGTGCGGCTTAATCCCATCCAAATGAAACCATCGAGAGGCCAAACAGGCCCTGATTAACTGCCTGTATTCAGCAAGGGATAAATGCATTATTATACACCACCTCCTTTCACTTTATTGCTATTGATTTGCAGTGCACTGTTAATGTATTTATTCCTGGGGCGTGCAATAAATTTTAAAAGCATCACAGTGGAAATAAAAGAGAATGAATCATGTGTTATTTGCCTGCCAAAATGACACTCCTCAGCAAACCTTTGTACATGCTAATGAAATGTTCTGTTGCCTTTTGGGTTTGGAACATTTTCCGACTCTTCCTCTCTCTTTTATTTATCACCAACACGCTCCATTTAAAATCTGAATACAGAGCTCATTCCTGTCACTCCAAATCTGGAAGACTTACGGTGGGAGCGACAACTGAAGCTGACAAAGGAGATGACACCTGACATGTCAAGGTCAGACATGCAGCCCTCTCAGCATCTGTCAGTGCCACACGGAGATGTCGGGGTACAAAGCTTGGCCTGATGGGGTACCCACTTTGATGGGCAGTGTAATTAGTTGGCCGAGAGATATCCTGTACTCAAAGTGACATAATGAATCCTGGGAACTGTCCTCACCCTTTAGATAAGTGTCAGTTAAGAACTAAGCTCTATTAAAGCCTTCAGGGGAGAAACTGACAGAGGGCTGGCTAGTTTGTCAGGCTGGGAATCACAAGGAATCAATATCCTACATAAAATGAAAAGGACGACGGGGACGACTGCACAGGTCAGGCCGAGAGCCATTCTGAGTGGAGTTTGCATGAGTGTTTTTTCCCCAAGGTACAATTTTAATAATCATTGTTTCAATTTTCAATTAGTAGCAATTATCTAGTCCATAACTGTAAATAACAAAAAGTAAATGATCTGTCGGCCATGGAGCAACTCACATTGTCATTGGCTGTTCGTATTAAACGGCACACATGGATGGATGAAAAAAAAAATCAATGTATGGGAATGTAGTGGGATAACTGTTTCATAGTCGGCAATAATATAATAGTAATTAATCAATCATCAAACTGAATAGATAGATTGCAAATATGCCACATATGTAGTATAGTAAGAAGTGTCATTGTTGTGGAGCTGAAGCTCTGTAGAAAGTGTCAGAAAACTGACTGGCTCAAGTAAAGTGCGCTCACTCAGAAATCTGGTTTTCAACTGATGTCTCGATACATTAGTTTTACAGCCTCTCCTGTTCACGTCCTCCGTGATTAAACTTGCCCCTGCTTTAATCTCCGTGTGCACCTTTTGAGTGAAAAGGCCTGTGTCTTTTCAGCAGCTCAACGCAACGCAGGACGGCCTCGGAAATTATTAAGCAATTAATCACTTGGCAGATCAGGGCAATTACTGTACGCTGCGGACAAACGCCTCAGCAGCACTGTACAACGCGGGTGGCACCGGGGACCAGGTGCTTCGGCAAACAAAAAGCCCGATATACGTCTAAGATCATCCCTGCGCGCAGACAGATCGGAGCGGCTGGAGACACGGAGGCTTTTTTTTCTGGGGCGTTCAGCAAAGCAGATTAATCATCTCTTTAGCTATGCAGCGTGAGTAGCTGTTGCTGTGATCAGTGGTGAGCCATTTGTTTGTCTGCGGCCGTGGTGTGCTGAGCACCGTTCAATGATTGTTGCTCCTGGGAGGGATTTCGCTGCTGCGAGACGTCTTTTTATCACTAGCAAACTATTCATTCCACTGTGTTTACCTGCTCGCCGCTCTTCTCTGTCCTCCCTGCTACTGGCACCTTTCAGCGTAAAGTCATTTCTCCTCTCTGTGATTTCCCCTTTGGCCATTCACAGTTCAAACTCTCCACTTGACAAGATGAGTGGTTCAGGCCCAGTATAGTGTAACATCTTCAGGACTACATGACGGAACACGCTAGATTAAATCACCAGGGAGTGACAGTTATTTCCTCCACTGACAGGCAACAGTTGAAGCAGAAACTCCCCACCCGTTATGTAAATCGGAGGCAGAAATTCTCTCCCTGTCATGTATATCAGATATAAAAGCCATCAATGTTGTCGATTACATGGCTTTGTGCTTCGCAGACGCACCCAGAACGGGCCAATCTCATTAATGAGAACAAAACATAATAGGCAATCTTGACAATTGTTCACCAAAACAACCACAGCTCCACCATCTCAGCGTGGGCCACAAGTGCTAATTAGCTCACTGCATTGCATTGCAGTTGTCTCCCTCTAAATCCAACTGTTTTTCAAAGGCGTTGTTGGCTCCAAATTAGAAACACTACATTGTATACAGTACTTTGTACTTTCCACTCAGTGCGATAGAGAATAAAATCCTTTAGTGCTTTGAACCACACACATTTTTTTTGAAACTGGGTACCCTGCTGTACTTTTCTTGGCTTTTGACTCAGTTGCTGGCCACATATATTTTTTGCAGCTGATAATCTTACGAAACAGAAACAGCAAATTCAGACCAACTGAAAGATGGGAACAGTGTGACCATGCGGCCTCCGGGATTACAGATATTATCGCCAGTGCTACTACTAAGGACTGGACCGTTTTTTTATCTCTACGATTTCTGCCACAAGCACAATGAAGGGGAAAGAAATGTATTAATGACACTGAAGAGTGCATCACAATGGCCTTCATGAAACAATGTCTCTGTGTAGGTCATCCAGTCATCAGGAGCCTGCATGCTGAAGTACCCTTGGGCAAGATAATGAACCCCAGGCCGCCCCTGATGCTGTATCAGAGTAGGAATGCATCCAGAGAGAAGACTACCACCCCCACCCCTGCCCCAGCCTGACAATGGCATAGATGATATATAATATGATAGAGTGTTATGAGGGTCACAGTTGGAGCACTTCTGCTGATTGGATGGGCACTTTTTGCTAAAAAGTCAAAATTAAATCGCCTTGTACTGTATGTACAATACAGACAGTATTTAGTGGGATGTGAAGTGAGCAACACATGGAGGAGAACATCAAGGAGAGAAATATCTCCTCTTGGTATTGTCTACTACTGTCATTTTTTAACATTGAGGATAGAAAGGAGAAAAGAACGTGCAATAAAGAATGAAGAAAAGGACGGCGATGTAAGGCAACCCCTTCCATGCTGAAACTGTTCTGACCTCAGTTCGGTGGGAGGTGGTGGAGTTTTGCATATCTCACAGTGCAGGCAGATGAAATTAAGACTATCTGCAATGAGACACTTGTGGAAAATTATGTGTTTTGTAATATCTGTGTTCTGTATCTTTATATCCCCTGACGTAATGAGCAGTATTATTCGAATGATTCTCCCTAATTTACTGTCCACGCATAAAGGGGCCCCTGCCCTCTCTCACTTGCTTCACATATGCCCTATTTCTTTCAGTGATGTATGAGATGCTGCAGTATAGCGAGGGTGGGAGGAGCCTGGGGAGAGCTGAAGTCTGGATAAGACCCACAGATTGACTACCTGAGCTCAGCAGCTGCTCAGCCACAGAATTTATCGAACATACTGGAGATGCCGCACTGCTCTGAAATTAAGGCCTACATCTCAGGAGCTGCTAATCTTGGCTACAGTCGAAACATGCAGTTGCTGTCTAACTTTGAGCAGTATAGTGCAGTATAATTGCTGATCCGGTCTCAGCTCAGGCTCGGTCTGATTTGCCTCTCACTTCTATCTCACTTCTTTGGGCAGTGAGAAAGTTTTGCAGTGGTGGCAATTGAAGAAAAGTGAGTCAAAGAATGTAATAATGGATAAAATAAGGAGAATAGACCAAAACAAATGTTTCTCATTACCATCCATTAGGTTTGTGCAACTGGAATTTGCAGAATGATAGATTAATGCCATGCTGCATCACTTGTCAGCTTGTCAGCGGCCTACTCAAAGAGTTAAAAACCAGCTGAACTGAAATAAGCAACGACACAGCTCACAGATGATTGATTATTATCAATCCGATGGTGATTATCTTCAGTTTAAGCAGAACACTGCATAGCATCTTCTCTGTGATTTTGTCTCCTACTGAGGATTTTTTTTGAGTTTGTTAATTAAGGCAAGTTGCTTCACTGACACACAGAGCTGGCACTCTTTGTCTTATCAAGATTAGTGAAACGGATAAAGATCTTTGGGGAAAAAAGGAGAGAAAAAAAATCCTCATGTACATAGGCTTCCTGCTTCAATCTTAAAAATAACCGTGTTTTGCAGATACACCGATTAAATTAGATGAACTCACACACTTTTACTGCAGTGAAAAATAGTTAAACAATTGGTCCAGAAAAAATCACTTGACACTGATAGCACCCTCACAGGCTCATACAGTTCTAAATATTCTTACACACCCACTCTGCTTAACTCCCTTGATCGAAAGCCACACTTAGAGTAATGGTTAAACCCATGAATATAAATCAATGAAAAGGCCTGTCTGATCAATAGGGATACACACACACACCGACACACTGCAGTATTCTTACTGTTACACCAGAGAGCTCCTACAGCACTATACATAAAAAACAGGCTTAGAGGATTTACCTCATAAAATGTATGCTCTTTTGCAACAGTGCGCATCTCAAGCCTCCCAGCATGCTTTGCTGCTTCTATCACTTCTGATCCTCGAGTGGTTCGCAAAAGACCTGCAGGAATTTACCAGAGCAAATTGTTTTAAATCAGTGTAGATCGACTGTGAATCATGCTAGGCACTTATCCTCCTTTCAATATCGTTGCCTGTGCTACAGTCCACCAGCTAATTTTTATCACATTCGTTACTCTGTTGAAGTCTATTGTGCGGGGATGTCACAGACTGATGTTAAATAGTTACACCACTGTTTGTAGAAATGCTGAAAACTACATGTAACAATGATTGATAAGTATGGAAGCCGATGTGAATAATAAGGGCAAACTGGTAATGGTAAATGAATGGTATGTTCATGTGATGATTGTATGAGTCATTGTGGTATTTCATTGAGCTTTTGCGCTAAATATAACATGCTTTTCGTTGCTTTGTTACTGTGAGGTGCAATGACACAAGTTGAATCTAATGTAATCAAACCATTTTATCAATGCACTGGAAATCGAGACCAGTAGGGCCTTATAAAAAAATATATAAAAGAATTAAGATAGGGTTTAGGGTTAGATAAGGGTTAGGGTTAAGATAATGTATGGATGGATGGCCTATTCTTTTTATTCCATAACTTTCCTCTTGGATGTGCTGCTTCCATGTCAGGTTGCTTATCTCATTTCTCTCTCTGTGTTTCAAGGATGAAGAAAGAATCTGCCTCGAGGCCTTGAGAATTAGCCGTTTGACCCCTGCTATTTAAAGTACATAGTAAAGAAAGAGCTGCCCTGCAGATCCTTAACCAATGAAATTTTGAGTGTGCAAGACAGGGGGTCACTGAGCACGTACAGTGCAGTATCTAGCAGGTACATGGTGACGTATGCATTTTCCTGACCTCTGACTGTACGGCGAGAGCAGAGTCAGAGCCAGCTCAAGCCAGTCCTTTTATATAGATTTGGAGGCAGTTTTCTTTTATAATTAATGAATGGATCGATTTTTTTACGGAGCCATCTGGTGACAACTTGTGCGCACAAGATTATTTATGATACATTTGTAACAATGGTAATAATACATTGTCTTTATTTTCAAGCCACGCGAGGTTAGGTCAAAATTATACAAAATTATAACCATGTTACAGAATAATGAGGCATGACTGCACAATACGAAAACACATCATTAAATACTGAAAACAGAAATAGGATTACGTTCAGAGAAGGGGGGGGGGTTGGGGGAGGGGTGAGATGGGAATGTTTGCGAGTGCAGTCCGAGGCTTTGGGTCTGCGAAACGCTACGTGCTCTTGCACAATATTATTATCTTGTGCCCACAACATAATTTACCATTGGGAGGCTTGTTTATGTTGTGTTGAGTTCAGATTCCGTTCATGCTTGCCTCTTTGAGACAGTAGTTTGATTGTGTTGTAGTTCTGCCGCGAGCTTCAGCCCACAGTGGTCTGTGTAAAACTTTCTAATTTGAGCACCATGAACCGCCTCACAGCCCCGGGTCTCATTTTTTGCAGGTCACTGGGATGTCATGGCAGGAAATCGGCTAATCAACTCTCATGCAGCAACACACTAATTAATCCTCCTCTGCGAGAGCATGTGGCATTTCGAGCACCTGAAGTACTGCGAGAAGGATACAAAGTGATAGTAAATTATCTGTGTGCACACGACAATTATCTTGCAGGAACAAGTTATTATCTTGTGACTGCGAAATATTAAATATTGCTCTATGGAACTTCAGGGGCCACATCATTACTTTAAACCCACAATGGCTTAAGGACGAGAACAAATTGCTTCGGTTGTGAACACACTTTGTGAAACCTATGTTTGGGTAGGGTAGGGTATTTCATGTCCTATAGTCGGGCAGTGCCTATCCCTGAGTCCACGTCTGTTTGCAGCCCTGAAGTAACGAAAACATATGCTAGAAACATGACTCAGCACTCAGCTTTAACCATCATGCTGTTGTTGGATGTGCAGACAACCACAGATATTTTAACAGTTGTTGATATTCCTGGATTTGTCTACAAATAACCAGCATTTCTGACACGTCCAATGCGTGTTATTTTAGTAATGCATCTGCTGGAGATAGTGTGTGTGGCTGCAGTGTCTGGAGGCCTGCGCATTTACCGGGTTTTTGTAGCACTGCCTTAATAATGACATTTACTTTAGCTGCATGTTTGTGCATCCTGTTATACTGTGTCTTCTCGATAGTTTCTGTAGTGCGCTGTTAGAGTAATGCATTTGCTACAGTCTGAGATCGTTTTATGGAAGAAATGGGTAGAGGGATGCTCTCACTTTACACTTCCAGTCCATTGGCATCATCAAGCACATCACTGAATTCAAATTACACTCGCAACCAGGCCGCATGGTCACTGACCCTGTTACTGCTTTAACACATAGTATGCAACAACAAAATCATAAAAATGACATACAGCCTGGAGCACACACACATAACCGTGCACCAAACAGTGTCGACAGTAATTATAACACCCCTCAACCCTCCACTTCCCCCCAGCGCTACAGGCTAAGTCAGAGCTTGGTCTGAAATGCAGCTTCATTTCACCTGAAAGATTTCACCCCAAACAAGGTAAGCCGAGGTCTCTGGGCCAGCCGCATGTCCGCCATTACCGGTTAAATGTGAGCGGCTTCAGTCTATTAGGGTGCAAGTCCATCTTTAATAGCATCATGTAGTTCCTCATGCACAATGAGAGCCTTCACAGATTGTTAGGCAGACAAGATTCGCAGCATCTCTGTAGTTAGCGTTAGACACCAGGTCATCAAGAAAGCAACACCCTTGAAATTCTTCCTGCCAGCACCGACCTGCATCTCCCAGAGCAGGATGGGCGGCTGTAACTCATCGCTACTGAGGTTTTGGCCATGCTCGTTTTAACTTTTTGGCAAAGAATGTGGAGTCACTGAATGAGCTCTTTCCCCACCCTTGTCTCACTGTTGATGGGCCTTATTCTTCTGACGGTGACTCATTCTGAGCAGCCCTATCCACAGGTGCTGCTCTCCGGTTCGGTGTGGAGGAGCGAGAGCGGCTGTCGCTCTGCTCCACGCCGTCTGATATCGATGCATGGAGGAAAACCCTTTTGTTTCTACCCCTGCCTCCGCCTCACCCGAGCAAAGCTCCCGTATCGACACGCCTGCGATAGAACATGAAACGCTGTCTCGCCTCGCTCCTCAAGCAGTGTCTGGGTCAGCTGTGATCTCCAGCAGGTTGCGATTTGTGTGTAGAGCAGATCAAGGCGATCTCCATTGCGGGGCGCAGTGTGATGCTAAGCTCGCACTTCCACTTTCCTTTTCAACCAGCACTGCAAGTCATAGGGGTCATGCAAGAGCCTTTTGAAATTGCTACTCTTGATGTATTTGTTTTTTGTTCCATTACTTTTCAAGGCGGCCTCACGCCTTAATTGATCGTTACCACCTGCTTGACATTTGTTTATTACTCTAATCAAAGGAAAGGACAAAAAAAAAAACAACAACACATTTTATAGTGTGAATGATGATATCAGGGAGCCCAAAGAGGGAGGAAATATTACTTCAGCTGTCGGTGCCATGTCATCTGAGCAGAGTGGCACCGGCATGATTTCAGGAGCCAAAAAAAAGTCCTGCTGGAGCAAAGCGGCCTGTGATTTAGATGGGAGGCGGTCAAGAGGATGTGACAGATGGACACGAGAAGACGTTTAATTATAGGCGCTGTTGTTCTGTTGAGTGCAATGGAGACACTATCTATCATGAGAGCCCAAGCTGGCTGCTGGGAGTGTGGGATTGTCTTCACATTACTATAGGTCTTATTTTGCTGTTGGCATGATGTCTTTGAACTCGAAATGCGTTAAAGTAAAACAACCAAACTGTTTGAAGATAAACAATCCCGTTTTCTCACCTCTCCGTGATTTTAGGGCACAGTGAGTGAGTCGGCCTGAGACAATCTGCTTGCTGAGAGGAATGCAAGTGAAAGCATCTTTTGATACTGTTATACTGTTAGAGTAAAAATCCCTCGGAGGGGAACCTTCGGGGCCTTCTACGCCCTCAGAGGAGGCCTTTGAAAATTCTGCACCAAACAATATGACTATTAAATAATTATGTTTGTATATTTTTTAAGTAGTTTGTAGTTTTTTAAAGTAGTTTTAACTGTAGTTTGAGAATGCTCATGAAGTCATTCGTCAATGTGTGTGTATGGTTTGTTCTCAGCAATGAGGGCTGAGGTGAAGGCCCGGGCATAGTGCTCACGGTTTGCCGCTGTTTTCCTTTTCCAAGTAGAAAAACTACACACAAATAAGTCTCCAAATGGGTTTTAAATATTAAGGCAGATATCTATTAAAAATTGTCTAAAAGGACAATTAAGTCTGGGCAGACCTTATTTTCTTGCCAGTGAAAGGCTCTCTATGGCGCAGTAGCTATTATTTAAAATGGGAGGCATTAGGCAGACGTTAAGGGGAAGATCCTGCAGCACACTTTCATATTTAGAGAGGATATAAAGTTTGCATGTATAATTTGTGTGATTTTGCGGCTTTTAAAAGCCGTTCGCCCGGGGCCAGTGTGAAAACTGCTGAGAAGTCCCTGTTAACAATGCGCACTATCCCTGCCTCTGAGTACTTTCCAACCTGCTGTCGGTTTCCCGTTTTAGACAACAAGGTAACGAGTGGGCTCAGGAGCTGCCGCTTTTGGCTCCAAGTGACAAATGACACAAGGTTACAGCTGGAGTAAATTTCCACCTGCTTCTGAGCCATTTTTCAGTTGTGCACAATCGCTGTGCAAAACAAAATAGCTACAATGCATACTGGGATTTGTGGGAAAGAGCAATGTTTTTTCAGTCTTTATTTTTGAAATGATCGCTACGGTTTATGAGGGTTCATAAAATTAAAAGCCCTTTATATTCTGTGACAGGGTCAACTGTGTTTTGTACCCTATCTAATTCTTTTCCTATTGCTGGCTTTGATTACCTATTCATCACAGTAAGACAATACATTCCCTGGAAACCGTGCAGATGGTGCTCGAGGAATAATTTATCTCATCATTCCTTGGAGCGTGACACCCCATATACTGTAAACAGTTCTGCCAGTGGCTGCACATTTTGCACTTTGACTTATTCTTTCCATATCCCTGCTGCTTATTCTATGATTCAGCTCTTTCGGCTTCCATTTTACGGCTGCACGCATTTTTCATTGTTTTTTTTTTCTTTACAATCCAACTCACTTGTCTCGGAGCCCTTTCTCCGTGTAATTTCGTAAGCGGAGAGGCATTACCACATTAAGCAACCCTTGCACACCACAACCAAATGATCACACAGAAAACGGCACTCGATGCAGCATTGATGACACGCTGGCAGTGAAAAGGGACCCACCTGTAAATGATGCATGCGCTGTTTCGACAAGTGTCACAATTTGCTGTGTCTTGTCCCGTTCGGTAAGAGAGCCTGTGGACAGAGATGAAAAGATATATGTCATCTGCAGTGGCAGGCTTTAGCTTTATAGTCCAGCACCTGTGGGCATCAGCTCTCAGCCAAGTTAGTACAGCTTGCTTTTCCGCCCATGTTGTTTGCTCCCAGAGCTTGAGAATGCAGCAAGAGCCCTGCTCCCGCAGTTCTCTCGGATTTGCTTAATAAAGTGTGCAGACTTGCTGATTTTATGTAACAGGATTAGCTCGCTTTTGCCAATGACATAGTTTTAAAATATGTTCTGTGATCTCTATTCTTCCGTCCAACGGGAAGTAGGCAGCGACTAAATGCCGCATGAATCACGGTCAATGAGAAATCAATGCTTTTACGTTCCGTGCCGCTCGCTGTGTCCCCTCTGCTTCTCATCCAACTGAATCTGCTGCAGTCGCAGTGGAAGCATCGAGGATTTGATAAACGTGATCAACAAGACAAACTGCATCTGCTCCGTTTACGGCAAAGGTAGACAGTCCCTGCCTCTGTTGTCTTTGCTTTAAGAGAGATGTCATTTTTGTTCTTTTTTCCATCTTGAAAAACCTCTACGGAAGACCAACCCCATCCACCTCTCCTGGGACGTCAGGCGTGTCTGTGCACCAAATATACAATAGCGTTCGCCTGTGGTAATAATCTGCTTCGCCTAGCTCGTGGTTTCCATTATTCTTTCATCATTAGAGTTTACGTAACCATGCAGATGCGCTTATTGTTATTCATGTTATATGTTTCTGCAGACTGCAGGGATGTGGAGCTGATGGGGAGGGCCGTGCTCGAGCCCCACATGTAATTGATTGCTGTCACTTTAGCTGTCGTGGCTGCTGGTTGACACGTGGAGGGGTCGGACTTCAACTGCACACCATGACATGAGAAGTGACCTCATTGTGTGTGTGTCTGTCTGTCCATATGTGCGTGTGCGCCACAGTCTGGATCGAAAATGCTTATAGGAGCTCAAGGTCAGCGGGTTCATCCATCCTGCCCTGTTCTCAAATGAAGGCTCTTTGAACAGCTGTGCGCAAGGACAGAGAGTCAGAGACAGAGAAAGGGCTGCACTTGTGCTGTGCCACGGCCAGGCTTTTCATGTACATCCTTGTCATTTAGAGAGCTTCGCTCTAATAATCAAAGCGCATTAACCTAAATTCATAATCACTGAAAGTACTCAGCACACACACACACACACACACACACACACACAGAAAAAAACACACACACACACACACTTCTTCTACACATTCAGGGTACAATGTTCATGACCTAATATAGCAGTGCTATATTAAAGCACAGAATGTCACAGCCAGTGAATTTACAGATACTTTGTGTAGGGAGGGGGAGAAAAAAAAAAAGAAAAAAAAAGAAAAGAAAATCCGCACCTTGTTCCCTAAGCTAGGCGTTGGAACATTTTCAGTGGTGTGGTGTTTGGCCACGTCAGCTGTCCTGGGACATGTCCTCCCTACGTGCCTGCTGCTCCGCCTGCCCGGGCACTGCATGCTAGTTTGTGTTTTAATGACCAACAGCAGCTCAGACCTGCATCATCCCCCTCTGTGTTTGGTGACTTCAGTACTCTGTCATACATTTTGTGTGCGATAGTTAAAAATGCACCGACCATATAGGCGGTATAATGACAAGGATGAAGACCATACATACGTGTATATTACTATCAAGGTCTGTTATGTCTCTTATGCTGAGTCAGCTGCATAATAGACAATTATATTTAGAGGATCCATGAACTGTCATTATATATGTGTGTATATATACACACACACACACACACACACACACACACACACACACACACACACACACACACACACACACACACACACACACACACATACACAAACAAACAGCGGACAAGGCCTGTAAATGAAAAGCATGAGGCTGTATTTCTTGGGCCTTGGGTCACATATATATATATATAGTTGTCACGACAAAAGATGGTCAGGGATTTAAAATACATTTAGTTTTGCTCTTAGTGAGCTTCAAACACTCACAAAATTATTTTCTTTTTACCACAGGAATTAATGAAAATCTATGACTGTGGTTCATTTCTTTGTACTTCATTTTCATTTTGCTAAGATGCCGACATTAACTGTGGCTTCTTTAACCCCCAAGACGATGTGGAACAGATTACAGGCACGTGCAATGTTTCGATGCTCCTCAGATATTTTGCTGGAAATTCTGAAGTGAGAGTGCCTGTTGGCCACAAGAAAAAGAAAGGTGAAGGTATTTTGTCCAGGTGTAATTCCAACATAAACACTGGCGATAAGGTCTATTAACGCACCACCTGTAGAGCCGTGGGATCAATACAATCCTTGATCCTCGTGTCGCTGTATGTGTGCTGAAAGCTGTCGCTCTCAGACCTCTGGACTTCACATATTTATTCCCACCTAGCACAGCCTTTCAGATACTGTTCCATGCCTATGAGGTCCATACATCAGTATTTGGAGTATTTGGGAAGGTATTTCGGGAAGCAGGCATTGCGTCCTGAAAGTGAAACCTCACTCATTACACTGATGGAACACAACGCGGTGGAGTCACTGCAGAAGCCATAGTTTTGTTGGAGATGAAAGGCAAAGTGTTATGAGGCTGCACTAATTGGGCCTTTAAAACCGAGCTCCAGAGAGCCACACTGGGGTGTCTCGTTCTCCAGTGGATGTGAGTGAGACTTAAATACAATTACTGCGTGTTGCTGCCACTTTTGGAGATGGAGCACGCTGATTCTTCCAATTGCACTGGTGTGTCAGAGTGTGGACATAGCTTTGGAGCGTCATGCCGCCTGTTATTACTTGTTAATACATTCTCTCCAGCGCAGGTACATCTGTAATGCACTATGGCACATTAGGAATTACAGGGGAAACAGCTGCTCTCGAGCTGCATAGAGGAAAAACTCATGCACTGCACATTGCATTGGGCTCGTGATATAAAGAGGAAACAATACTTCATTCATACAAACACACAGGTTTCTTTAAACACACACCTTTCCTGTTTAAATTTGTTGAAATAACTTTTATTTAACAACATTTTCAACTCTGTCCTACTTCCTGGGATTGGACTCCTTTATGCAGCGTCCCCAGATCTGGGTAAACACCATGTGACAGTATTATCCATACTCCAACAGAAATGATGGCCAAAGCTAGGGAGATATGACTTAAAAAAGGCTTATCCTTTATCATGGCTTTTCTCCTGTGATATATGTGCATTCACAATGTTTGCTTACGAGCACTGTAAAGGTTACTCTACTCACCCTTCTCTCTGTGCTTCACCTTTCTCCAGCTCCTGAATAACTCCAAGTAGGACCTTGATGGTCTCCTGGCTGGAGCTGATGAGGCTCTCCATGGCCTGCAGCTGTGCTTTGATATCCTTGTCTTCAGATAAGGGCATTATCTGCTGGCTGCTCCCCATGCCCGGGGCTTCTGTGTCTCGTGGAGGAAAGCCCTCGTCCCCCCCGACTGTTTGCTGGAGTTTAGAGGAGGCTGACACATGCCTCGTCCGACTCTGCCCTTGCGACTGCACCGAACATTTGGCGCTGTGCGGAAGTGTCTGTGACTGCAGTTCATTTAGCTGGGCGCCCTTTTTCCGCTTACAGCTCAAAGACGGGCTTCCTAGAGACTCCACCTGTGTCAAAGAGTTCCACGCGACGGGGCCGGTGCCCTTGGACTTGTCCTGCGAAAACTCAGAGTGAGCCAGCTGCCGCTTTGAGGAAGTGCCGGCATCCATGTCTTCTTTGGGTAATCCTTTGTGTTTGGTCCTTGTCCCACAAACCTGGTAGTCTGGGTCTCTTTTGGAAGGAGAGCCGTGTGGATGTCCATCCTCTGAGAAACGTGAGGAGTCTGGACAAGTGGGTCCGTCCACACAGTTGGCACTAGAAAGCAAATCCTCCGTGTCGCTGCTGTCATCGGTGTGGTGCAGCAAAGCCTTTGTCTGCCCCACAATCTTCCCCTTGCACTTGGAGGACTCCCCGACAGGCGGTCCATCCTCTCCTCCTGCCTTTATGTCACTCAAAAAACCATTGTTTTGTCCTTTGTAATCTTCCACCAAGGCAGTATGTTTAAATGTATGTCCTTTTTTTCTTTCAAAAGGGAAAGTCTTGTACCGCTTAGTAAGATCTGGCGAGGTCTGGACACCAGTGCTCTTGGTAACGTTTGGAATAGAGCGCCGGGCAGGCATGGTCATGTACTTTCTGTGTGTCACTTTACAGGAAATGGATCTGGAGCGTCTCCCCCGATGCTCATTCTGAGCTTCACAGATATCCTTAAAACGCACCTGTAAGGCCTTGTTTCTCTTCTTCACCTGCTGCTTGCCTGCTCCAGACTGTGCGTCAAGGTTGTGTGATGGGCCGGTCTCTGAATCCGATTCATCTGAGTTTGAGAGAACAATACATTTGGTGTCCTCTTTGCTCACCATATTTCCTGAGGGAGACAGGACAGAAACACAGCGTCTTACTTTGTTATCCAATGAAGAATAGCTGAGCGATGGTCATTCAGAGATAATACAGCAGCAGATCACATCGATTCTCTCCCTCCAGAGACCAAAACTTTACATTCACTGTAAATATTACATTATAAGTGTCTGTTCAATGCACAGTCATTAAAACCTAGATTTTTACAGCATGAATCACTTTGGAGGAATGTACCAAAAGCAAAATATTAAATTAGACAGACAAGTATATCGTCTTCAAGTCAAACTATCCAATTATGTATGTGTAGTCTTGCATCTAGTCACACAAATTATTGATTGGGATTTTCAGACTTGTTTTCCCCAAATGTCTCATGTAACATCTCATCACCAAGTCTAGTCTGTGGTGGATATCAAAAATTTAGATTACTGCATTTTTTTCCTTCATAGTCATGTGTTGTCCATTTTTTTAGGGTCGCACATATGACACTTGCCCTTACACGTCTCTATTTTTTGCATTGTCAATATGATTGTTAAATTCACTGAAAATACACACCACCAGTCACCTTACATTTCCATGCAGTCTGGACCTTCGATTTTATTTTGTCAGAGGAAGATATCCACCAAATTTGCATTAGTAATTCAACCTGTGTTATCGCTGCTCGAACCGTGAGTTGCCCTCTATTGAAAATCAGAGGAAGGAAAAAAAAAAAGAAAATAAATTCTTCGTCTTCCGGAACCAGATGTGCCAGGAATAGCCCCTTCGATGTTGTTGCTCTACACCTTTTTCTGTTCCGTCAGGACTTCAGCTGCACAGCTCAACGCTAACTCTGCCAGCAATCTGCCAAAACTAGCAAGGACATTCGTGTTTGTGCTGCACTCCTCGCTGCCGCTCTCGCCGTTCAGAAAATGTTTCCGTACGTCAGATGTCAGCATCACATACGCGCCTCACGCTAGGGGTACAGTTTGTTGTTCGCCAATCATCATCGGGATGCCGTCATCTCATCACATGAAGCATTTGCCGGCGATGCTCATGTCAATTAATGTTCAGAAGATGTTTGTGAGCTTGAGGACATCATTAAACTATTGGACTGCAGAGGCGATTACTCTCTCATACATGTGCTTGCGTGTGCTTTTCTTTTCTCTTGGTTTTTGTTTTCCTAATTCATGATGAAATTCATGATGGGACTGGAGAATTGTTTCAGTATTATAGATGTTTTGTATTAAATGAGTTTTAATGGTTTATTTAAGATTCACTATTAAATCACCTCTAACGTTTTAAGAGTAAGCGATATTAAAGGCATCGTTGCAGGCTTGCCTTAAGAGTAAATTCTCTGTACATATGCATTGTCAACAATGATTATACAACTCAACTACACGTAATAAATCACAGAACTGCAAATACTTTGGTCCAGTGTCCTGTAATATAAATGTAAATGTTATATACATACATTCTGCATGTTCATTAGATTTTGCAGCAAATATTTGCATTGCCATGGTGCTAAACACCTCTACATTTAAACTATTGTAATGGTAAAGATTTGTTGATTTACTGCATGTTAGGCAACTCACTCACTGTGGCTTGTGCACTGACATACAAACCCACACCTTCTCCTTCTGCCCGGTTGGAGTGGCAAGAATCCCAGATGTCACGATCAATGACCAGCCCTCTTTCACAGAGCACATTGCAACAGTCTCCCGGTCATGCCACTTTGCTCTCTATAGCATTCCAGAAATTAGGCCGCACCTGACTCACAACCCAACTCCTGTCTCGATTACTGCAGTTCTCTTCCGGACCGTCCCCTATGCGCCACCAAACCTCTACAGATGGAGCAGAATGCAGCAGCACGCCTCGTCATCAACCAACCAACCAACCACTTCCGCTGGCTGGCCGAATCAAATTTGCATCACTTGTGTTAGTGTACAAAGTGACCTCTGGGTCTGAGTTCCATCATTCAGGTTTATACTCTCTCGAGCTCTAGCCTCCTCCCAAGAACGTCATCTGGCTCTGCCATCCCTATGCACAAGGCACTCACAGTCCAGACTGTTTTCCTTTCTGGTCCCAAGGTGAAAAAAAAAAGTATCTCCATCTCCCTATCTTTCAACCCAACTATGGCCTCTCGTTGCACTGTAAGCACTAATGCTGTCCCATAACCGTTAGTCGCTTTGGATAAAAGTGTCTGCCAAATGAGTAAATATTAAGCAGACTTATTTCGATGGTGATCATAGGCTCATGACTTGACATTATAGCAAGGGGCCCAGCCTTTCTAGTTTGTTTAATCAGTGTAACGGACAAGTAAAAGGAGCTCGCTGGCAGACTTCGCACAATTAGTACACTATTAGTCTCGGTCTGGCTACATGGTTGATAAGTGGCTCACACTGTCACCTCTCAGTAAGAAGGTCCCAGGTTTGCCTGCATGGTACATGTTCTTCCTGTGTCTGCATTTGTTTCCTCTACACCTGGAGATTAATTTTCCTCCCACAGTCCAAAAGCATGCATGCTTAGACTGACTGGAAAAATGTCCCCGGGGCTAAATGTGTGAACATACAGGCCTTATCTTGTGCAAATGCTGTTGGTGAGAGAATGAGAAAAAGATTGCTAATAATTGTATGTATATATATATATATATATATATATATATGTATACTTTAGAAACAAGTACATTGTTACTTTGACTGAAGTGACTTTTCCTACTACATTCTACTCCAACGATCAGCCAACTGTTACTTTCGTTCAAATACTATGTTAAAGTACCTCCTCCCCCTCTGCACTTCACAGTTTTTTGTGACTACTCACTTTATTTTTCTCCCTGACTGCATCTGTACAGCTGTGTTCTGGGTCTCGGCTCTGCACCCACACAGACAAAATCAACAGCAACTCAAAGCTCATTCCGTTTAGGTTTCTGTATTCTGATTTCTGTTTATGTGGCCTCTCTGATTTATTTGCGATGGTTGCAGCTCGACAGACAGAGGGAGAGAGCGCGAGAGAGCGCGAGAGCGGATGACATGCAGCACAGGGCCTCGGGCTGGAATCAAACCTGGGCCGCTGTGGCACAGACCCAGCCTCCACACATGGAGCTGCGCTGCCCCCGAGTTTAGACTCCTTGACATCATTTTGCCCAGAATGGTTGGAGTTTTGGCTGAGTAATAGCTGTGGAGCAGAGCGTGGCCCACGAGTTGCGGCTGTTGTCTGTAGTGTATTCCCCACATCATATGAAGCCCCTGCAAAGGAAATGACCACACAGCAGCTGCGGCTCACACATAGCAGTGTCTGCATAATAGCCACTGTTGTGCTCCTCCGTCTGTATCCACCTGTAGGCTCTGAGTCCCTAGGGGTAGATTTATTATCATCACTCGCCACTCTCTGCTGTGCTGAGAAGAGTGACGAGGTCAGAGCGCAGGTACCGAATACACTCCCGGCACATACTCCCATCATAAATTTGCTCCGTGTGAGCTGGCTGACTGGGCTGACCTTAAACTTTAAATGTGTACAGATTACTGTTTGTCACAACTTTATATTAAAGGCAAATAAGTCTGGAAAAACAAACAGCGCACAAGGACTGTGCAGCTCAACCGCACATAATTGAATACATTTTTGCTTGACTTGATATCGCAGGCAACAATTTGCAAATGAGCAAACACGGTAAACAGCTTTTGCTTTAGAATAGGAGTGTTAGTCATCAAAAAGTGCTTATTTACAAACAGCTGTTTTCATCAAATCTTTATAATAAATGAGCTTGTTCAACACTTGAACGATAGACGTCAAGAAAACAGCAGTCGAGCCAGACACTCATAAACCCCCAGTCAAACTGTAGATGTGATGATGGGCTACGAATGACCAGTTTCATTTATCACGTATCTTGTTCAGACTATGAGACCAGTGATGCACCATCAATAACATATATCTTTCCTGTAATTAGTAGCAACTGTGTTTATTCCATCATTACCAGATAGCTTGAAACACTTTTAATGTCATCATCATGAAGTGTATTTCCTATGGAGAGACTTGATTTATATAGTATTGATTATGTAATAAAAGGAAAGCTGTTTTGATCACACAACGAAGCGAAGAATATCAGAACGCAACAAAGTGCTGGTTGTTTGTAATCACATCCCATGCAGAGTTTCAAATTGGGGTGCAATATGACCCAGTGAGGAATATTCCACTTTTTGTCTCATCCATGATGAAACACATTTTATGGCTAAAGCATGAAATGCATCAAGCGACACAAGGAAATGAAACGATGTCTGATATGGTTGAAAGGAAACATCAGAAAGAGCTGGTTAATCATTTTCATATGACAAGACACCACGCGATAAATAGACTCCAATGAATCATTTATTACCACACAAAAGCAAGCTATCTGTGGTGCTGCAGCCTCTGCGAAAGTAATCATGTTTTATCATTCGGAGACATTGCAAATCCATCAATGTGATTGTTCTGGTGGGGAAATTTGTACTGAACAGACATTTCCTTACTGTCGGGTTCACTACTCCCATGAAATTTGTAAAAGGAAATGCATGGTAGATAAGATTAATGCCCATTTCTTATCTGCACTTGATCTACATCTGCATTGCATGCAGGATTATATTGTTATAATGAGCACCACAGAGTGGTACATATAAAAAGGAGTACCCCCCTTCTAATGAGCGAAAAACCTTTGTGTACGGTTACAAGCAACAGTGCATCTGTAACCATACGTTTTTGTATATCTCTGTGTGTGTGTGCACACTGTGTGTGCGAGCACAAGTGTGTAGTGGTGTGTGTGTGGTCCTTGTTGTCACCTTTTCAAAGGGAGGCTTTTGCCAGCATCTTAAGGAGTTTGTACACACACACACACACACTCACACACACAAACACACAAACAGCGGACAAGGCCTGTTAATGAAAAGCATGAGGCTGTATTTCTTGGGCCTCCTGCCATGTCTTTCACCTTGCAGACTGTCCACTGTTACCTAACCCTCAGCTCAAACTGTTGATGAAATGGAATATATTAAGAGGCAACTGTGTTTCATCTCATTTCCTATTATAGCGGCAGGGGGGGAAAAATGCATGCCAACAGCTTCTGGTGTCACTTTAAGTCAATGCGTTCAGTGCCGGATGAGAAAAGCGTTAAAAACAATAACTAGCAAGTTGCTCAATGTCATTATCAACAAACAATACGGCATGCAGCATCGCAAATTCACGCAGAGTTGTTTTGGAGTCTGGAGCGGCTGAATTTCATCGGGGCGGATATTTGTTCTGAAACATAGCTTAGTATGCACTTTGATTTTAGGGTAAGTTGTTTGTCAGAAGCGGTTGTGCAGATGAAAAGAATTTGTTCGGGGCCGATTCACATGGGATCTTGCAATTTCACACTCAGAAACACCGATCCTACAGCGGCGAAAAGGTAGCCGCATGTACGCGTGTGCGTGCATGTAAAGCGCCCAAATGGCAATACACACCAAGGGAATCAAGGCTGACTTATTGTTGTCGGGAGAGGAATGCACAGACGAACGAAGGGCTGACAGAGGGGCCGATGTGACACGTGGCTACGTTCAGATGTCTGCGCGTGAATCTCCTTTGCCTCGGCGTCTTTATTTCGCCGCCTCCTCCTCTTCTCAAAGCAAGCTATATCTCTGCTAATGACCTGAGGTCCTTCCCTGATTTGGCCTCAGCCATCCAAAGGATTATGAATAATGCATTGACTCTAAAATTGCAAAAGTAATCCTCTGAAATCTCCTTATGCACCCTGGCAGGCCACGTTGTCTGTTCCAATTGCCCTTCAGTTCTTCACACTAAAATGCTCCATGTACTGTGAGGGGGGGAAAAAAAAAAAGAAAAAAAAACACCTTTTGCTACAGTATCATGATTGATTTATTATGACCACAATGTTACAGAAACGCCGCCGTTTGTAAAGAATGTTAATGGGGGTGTTGGATCCATTTCCCATGCTATAGCGGGTCCACAACACTGCTGACTCATGATTTATGCCTCATCGCAAACAGAGAGAACGAGACGGCTTTGCTTAGATCGCCTTACATCCTTGCCAGCCGGCATCAACTCAATAATTGCTGAAGTGCATCTGTAGGATATTTACATAGGATAACACCGTCTAGCCACTCTCATTATTGGTTAAGTAATGTTATCACAGAGGCCTCCCACCCTTCAAACTGTAGCATCCTCCACCGGAGCATCAATACAAACTGAGAGCATCGTAAACACCGAGTGTTATTTAATGCTGCGGCTCATTGTTTTAGTAATATGCACTAAAACAAGTGGTTATTACAAAGTCAATGCTTCAATCTTCATTATGGGGCAGGTTTGACGCTGTGCTCAACACACCCCCCCACCCCCTCCCCGCCATCTACTCCATACTGATCCTGTGCATTGTATCCATTTTACACGAGGGATTTTCATCTCTTTATTCGCAACTGACAGTGCACCAGTTACGCTTTCCGAGGCACAATGTAAAAGGACAAAAAAAGCACTGCCTTTGTCCAGTCCTTAAGGCAATCTGCGCGTGGAGGCATATGCCTTGTTGGAGTGCAGAACAAACGCACTGCATAAGGTTCGGCCCCCTACACGTCCTGCGTTGCAGCACTACACCATAAGGCTTCTCTTCCTACAACAGCGCGAGCCCCCTTTCGCTCCAAGATTTTTATATTGTCTTTGGTTTCTTTTTTTTTTAAACAATCCCAGACAGTTTTGAGAGCTGCACAGTCACACACACACGCGCACACACACACACACACACACACACACACACACACACACACACACACACACACACACACACACACACACACGCACGCACGCACGCACACACACACACACACACACACACGCACACACACAAACCCCATCTCATTCCAGCTGCCTTCCAGAGCTATCTGTATCTAGCCGAGCTGCCGGCTACACCTGTGAAAGTTTGCTTTATGACATTGGCTTAAAAGATTTATCACTGAGCAGCACTTTCTGTTACATGAAATAGTTGGAGGTTCTAAATAGCTCCCATTCGTGTATCTGCTGGATGAGAGCTCTGGCTGTGAAATGGATCCTTGGGAACAGTACATTTGGAGTGGCTGCTGCTCAGAGGGCCATTTTTTTCCCCGTTAGATTTAGTATAAAATAATGAAGGAGACGGTCGCAGCATTCGGAGCCTGTGTCCGTGGCGCATCACCCCGATGCGTTCACTGATTAATAAGTGGTCAGGCTACGTGTAGTGATGAGCCACCTGGTTCCAATAAGATGATTCAAAAGTGGCAAAAATGCGGAGATGGACGAGCTACAGTGTGCTCGGCATGTCACAGCTCTGCCACATCTGGTAAATTGATGTAGTCAAGGAATGTCGTTTTGGAAATAGAGGGACAGGGACTGAGAGGGGCAGTAGGGGGTAGAAGCAGTAGGGGGTAGAAGTGGGGGCTGGGGGACAAGTGTAAGTGCAGCTCTGTGTGTGATGCAGTACCCTAGAGCTTCCCAGATCACACATGCCATCAGTCATGATAAGTCTGAAGCTCCCGCTCATCAGATTCTGCCTTGAGGAGCACATCACTCACCGCATATGAATTTCTCATATAGTCTACGCCACTTAATGAGATAGGTGTTTTCCAATAACTGATCAGCATTCTGACACCTCCTGTGTGCAGCACAGGATACAATGATCATCAGGGACCCGTCAATAGTCTTCACTGTTAAGCTCTGACAATCCAGAAGTAAAGCGATCTCGGTAATGAGCCTTTGCCTCGTCAGATATAATACTGCATGTCTGTCAAAGGGTGCACAGACGCGCATTATGATAAGCTTATGAATGGTAATCGATTTACATCAGCATTCATTTTCATTTGAAGTGGAGGAAAACCTTTTGACGTGTTCTCCTTATTGCTTTTGATGCAGAAATACCCCCTTTCTAATTCATCCATACCTAAGACATGCCGGGATCATCACCATGCATCCCTAACCAAGGACTTTTACCAGCAGTGTATCATAAATGAAACATGCATCTGATTCAAGTGTGATCCAGACCAGCAGATCTGTCTGCACCCCTCCAATACCTGTGACTCCCAATAAAAAAAACCAAAAAAACAACTCTTACCTTGAGAAACAGATCAGAGGTGCAAAGGACAAGAAAGCACAGATCCCCTGTGGAGCCACTGTTCATCCATGTATTCAGAGGGTGCCGGGGCAGCAGCGTCCAGCCACTGGAGCAGCTCTCACAGGCTGCGGGAGGACAGAGAGAGAGGCAGCCGGTGCAGTGACAGCTGGAGGAGTTGTGACACATCCGGCAAAGATTCAGGTTATCGGGATGGCAGAGGGGGAAAAAAAAACAGAGAGACATTGCCTCAAAACCTCATCAGGTCCTCAGTGATATCCCCCCCTCCTGCCTTTAACTCTGCTCGCCCCCCCTCTCCCTGCACACCTCATTCAGGCATCACTGACAGACACTCACTCGCTCTTGTCCCTGCACTCACCGGGAACAGGCACTCACACACGCAGCAGAGATCTCCATCTCGCGGCGCCGCTGCTGCAATCCCTGTGCATTCGTGATTGAGTGTATGTGTGTATGTGTGTGTGTGAGGAGAGGCAGGGAGAGGGTGGGCTGGTGGGTGGATGGGTGGGTGGATATGGCAAAGGGAGGAAGAGAGAGGAGAAGGAGGAGGAGGAGGAGGAGGAGGAGAAGGAGGAGGAGAGAGGGGTAGTACGCAAGCTGCTGGGGAAAGTCCAGAGTCGCTGAGCTGCATCATCGGCGAAGAAGACCCCCTCAACTTGTCCTCCACAGGCTGCCTCTGTTGACACAGAGCTGTTATATAATCTGAGGGGCTTGCGGGACGCGGCAGAGAGGAGGGGAAGCTGTGAAATAATAATGCATTGTGCTTTTAATTGGATGTGTAATGCCCCCCCCCACCCCCACCCACCCACCTTCCCCGGTTACTTTCATACGTCTGACACATTGTTTGAGAGAGAGGGGCTGAATCCAGTGGAGGAGAAGAGGAGCAGCTCTGCTGCCGCACAGAGCAGGGGGGGAGAACGGAGAGGAGACGGAGAGCCAACAGGGCAGCGGTGTTAATGAGAATCTGAGACGAGAGGAGAAAATGACGAGAGGGAGTAATAGAGACGGTGAGACCGAGGGGGTGGGTGGGCAGGGGGCAGACACGCGGAGGTTTGTGCTTCGTTGCAAAGCCAGCAATATTGATTTGGTGGATATATTAAATCTCCTGCGCTTCTAAAGTTTGTGGCTTAATGACTGCAACATCATGGAATTACCATGGAGTCACCAAACATGAGGGGCAATTTCTAACATTCGATTCAATATAAAAACCTCGTTACTGAGTATAAGTCAGTGTTATGGGAGTGAAGCAACCTCTAACAAGGGACTTAACTTTGTTTTATTGCGGATTTCTTGGTTATTAATGTACACGAACAAATTAAGGTATTATGGGAATGAGAGCATGTTTGTCTTTTATTGATATTTTTTTTATATAAAGCTTTTCTGCTCAGAATATCTAATTTCCTTCATAGAGCAGTGTTTCTGGAAGACATGGAAACGTGTCACCACAGATAATTTCAGCTTGTATGTTCTCTCCTTTGACTGTTTTCTTCTCATTATTTCAATTAGTTAGTACTTGCGGTTGTATAACTACACCATCACAACAGTCAGACATGTTCGAGCTGGGGCCTTTCAGTCTGAAGCAGCAAACAAGTTCATGTGCTCCCAAAGAGGGAACTAAAGTATTTTCCCAAAGTTGTTCTGGGAAAATGGTATTTATGTTTTCTCAATAGTCTGTGCTTCAAAACTACTTTCATCTTTATCCAGGACGATCTCGAATCCTGAGCTGTTGGGTGTTTTAGTTTAACCTTTTCCATCTTATTTGGCTGAAGAAAGTCAGACATAGCACTACGAAGTGGTGGCGAAAATAAAGAACTCAGACTGTATTGATGCCAAGCCTCTATCATAAAGAATTCATCTGCAGGCTGTTTATTTCTATATGTGCATATATTAATGTGTCTATGTGTCGGTGTGTTTAATTATGCATATATTTAGTACCACGTGCACAATAAAGCTCAAGTTTAAAACAGTGAGAGGTAACTATAAGAGAGCTGGCAGAACATTCAGGGAACAAATACTTTTAATATCCTGGGGAGTCGTATTCATGTTTGGCTCTCTGCTTCATAAGATTGCCCCAGAGATTACGAGACTGTTATAGACCAAAATCTTGCCAATGCACCTTTCACACTAATGGCCAATTCCAGAGCAAATCCTACCTTAGTCATTTATTGCTGAACGGAGATTATGAAAGTCTGAAACCTTGAGAGGTCAAAGTCACGTTTTAAAGCACAGCTCGCCGTGTCTGTTTAACTTTAATTAACTCTGATTACTCTGGAATTACAGGTTGAGGTTCGGAGTGAGACGTCACGAGATAACGCCACCGCAGCACCAAAGTTTTACCTTCCCTCCTCGCTTATGTAAGCAACCTGAGGCTGCATTGTAAAAAAAATAAAATAAAAAAAGAAGAGAAAGATTGAAGAATAAAATAAAATAAAAGCCTTTCTGAATGAGTTTTTTTCTACTAACGCTGTGAGGGGGAGCAGTAGTCGGCACTGTGATCTGCTGACTGCTGTCTTATTGATTTAATTGTCTGTTTCCCTCCCAGCCCTGCCTGTTCATAGGCCTATGACGGGCTTCTGACTGCTTGCACTGCATGCATGCCGAGCCAATCCGCCACAAACCTCGGCTCCCCCTCAGTCTCAACACCAGCTTAATCTCACTGTGCTTAATGAGTGGAACAACACAGAGTTGACAAGTAGGGAAAATCCCCCCCTCCACCTCCTTCCTCAATCCCTTCTCCACTACGCCATTTATTGACCTGCCGAAGGCTGTGATGGGAGTGTCCAGATTTATGCAAAAAAGCCCTCACTGCTCGCAGATGACTGTCAGCTTAGCCATTCGTTATGGTTGGATCCCTAAGGACAGCTTGAGCCTGTGGGCCACTGTACATGCGTAGACTTTAAAGTGGTCATAAACCATTGAAATTGAGGGTATTTGGGTATCTGAATGGAGGCTTTTCGATGTGAAAATGTGTGAACGGGAAAACAGCAGATGTCTTAAAGAGTGAAGCGGAATGACGGCGTTCAGGCACGGGCGATATTCTATTTCTTCTGGTTCATTTCATAATCTCTGCAGAGTTCTCACAAGTCTCCAAGGTGAGAGAAGTGTGCTCTGTCAAACGCCTCTCTCAGATCCACAGAATATCCCTAGGTGAATGAGAAATGTTTGGATTAGCATATGAAACAGCCAAACCAGTAAACATGCATTTTTATCTTTTATCTAAATTATTCATGAGTATTCTCCCACTGTACCCAACCAACACATGGGGATCAGAACAAGCGAGATCAGTGGATAAAGTCACGAATCAACAAGGACTTTCTCACCGTGAGAGAGGTTGCTTCGCACGTCCCGACTGCTCCCTCTAAGAAAAGTTTTTTTTGGGTGCTGATCGAAACAACGTGAGCAGCACTGAACCCTGGGTGTGATGACACCAGATGACAGCATCAGAAGTGATGGTGCAGTTTTACTTCGTTTCCAACCAGAATTTGTGCTGAAATCTTACGCTGTCACCAGGCAGCAGCCGCTGACAGCCCGTTCCCCATGCATCAAATGGCAACAATTTGTCATGGCCCTCAGCCTTCCCCACCAACACACGAGGCAATCTCTCAGTGTCCTCAGAGACCCACTGGACCTACAGTGAGTTAGTCCAAGAGACGGAGAGAAACTGCGCTCAGAACAACAACAATAATAACAATAATAATAAACTTCATTTATGTGGAAAACATAGTTACAAAGCACTTCACAGCAAGCACAGGAAGCGTAAAATGAGTTAAAAGACACAAAACAGATTAAGGAATGCGTTAAATAGATAAGTAGGCTGAAAAAGAGGTTTAGAAGGCGGGGTCGACTTGGATAGCTTCATTTCCTTGGGCAGGTCGTCCCAAAGCTTTGGAGCCCTGTGTGCAAAAGATCTGTCCCCTTTTGCTATGCAAAAGGGGACAGATGTAAGGGGACAGACCTTGTAGGTTATGTGTCATCCAGTTTTTCAGGTTTCCCAGTGAAAAGCCAAGCATCTGGGTTCTGATCAGTCTGTAGTTGTCTCAGGGTTTTTCTTTGAGGTGCAGGCTGGGGAAAAAAATAAAAAATGTACAATCATCAAGGTCTAAAGACATAAAAGCATGTGCAATGGTTTCAGGATCACTAGGGTTTTAAATTAATAATCATATTAAAATCATTTTATGAAAATCATATTGAGGCAGTTTTTCTGACCTGGTACAAAAGCAGTTGTACAAGGTTAGTGTAGATCAATATGTAAACTGCATCCAGATGTATGAAGCAATGTCAAATTGATACAGATGACCAATATAATGCAGAATTTGATGATATGCCAAGGTCCAATGACAATGATATTGGCCTTGTTGAGGTTGAGCTAAGGGAAATTATTGGACTTGCAGTTTTTTTTTAGGTCAGCCAGTCAATTCAGCAAGAAGTCAAGCATAGTGGGATCTGAGGACTTCACAGAGGCTTCTCATGTTCTTATTCTGACAGTGTTCAAAGACACCCAAGTCTGCTAAGACACCAAGTTTGCTAAGGTTTTAGGACATTAGCTGCAAGAAAGTATTATTCCCTCTCCCATTCCACCTTCCTTTCTTGCAGGATATGAAACCTAGTCTCCTGGGTAAAAAGACTTGTTTGTTCGACCTATTCATCCAGGAACATCCCTCAGTTTAATGCACAATTTTAAAACTGCACCTCTTTCCTCTTCTCCCCATCTACTGTAGCTCATTCAGTTTTAAGTGTTGGGTTAATTACAGATGAGTTGCCGTGATTTGCAATGTTGTGTCAGTAATGGACGCGGAGAATTGGCACAGACAATGTTTTGTTTCTAGATTGAGGATTCTTCTACACTCCTTGTTTTAAGTATGAGAGGTCTTCCGTGGCAGCTATTAGAGGGATTGCAGTGAACTGTGATACAACCCTCTATGGTCTTAAGGGAATAAATCCTAAAGACTTTGGTGAGCCCTTTGTTAGTGTTGGCTCAATAAACACAGCACACAATCTTCAAGACTCAAACAGAGAAAAGTTCAAAAGCAAAGTCCCTCACTTGCAGTGAAGGACGGTTCACAGGTAGGCAGTCTAAAAGTCAGGCGAGGGAGTCCGAGAGACAAGATGGAGGTGATTAAAGGAGAGCAAACAGGTTCAGACACAAGGAAATCACCTGACTGAAATTTACACTAAAGAGCAGGCGGTAATGTGTGAGACAAGCACTGAACACTAAATACAGGACGATGAAGTCACAACTCAACATGAGTAACCCTAAATTAAACACAATGTTAAGCATCTGACATTTTCCCCTTGTTTCACTGGTTGGAATGAAACACATTCAGACAGCCGCAGCATGTTGTACTCAAAGGTAAAGACTTTGGTCATTTTGTACTTTTCATCTAAAACATTACAGTAATGCAATGCATCCATAAAATACTTTATTTTCTGACTAAATGTCTACAAAACACACACACACACACACACACACACACACACACACACACACACACACACACACACACACACACACTCTTCTGCCTCCAAACTGATCTCAACAAATAGCAATAAGACACACCAAACTATTAATCGCTGTTAATATCGCTGTTAACGATACGTATGTAAGAACTCCCTCGGAGCAGCCAATACTGGTGCTGTGCAAGTCACTTCCATTGCACAACATAGCCGTGCAAACATGAAATAAATAATCAGTGTAATGTAGATGTTGTTACATAACACACCATTTCCCTGTTGGCTGCAGGGGATTACTGGGTAACTATCAAAGTGTAGAAACAAAATTACAATTCAATCAGTCATAATGAGACAACGCTAAGAAATGTAGTCAGAGCAGACTTAGGATATCATCCACTTGCCAATCTAATCTATCGCTTTCATCAAAATGATTCCATGTGATAGCAACCGACTCTTTGTTCTCCATCCAGAAATGGCAGGGTTGTTCTCTGTGCTCTACTTTTGTCTGAAGAGTTTTTGGTGTAATTGGCTGTCTGTAAATGTATTTGTATATGCGCTGTGTGCCTGGCTCTCCCGAGACCTCATCCAAACACAGCTAATCCAGCGTCGGGGAATCAGCACAGTTTTGTCGGATCAACACGCTACAGACAGGAAATAAGAGTATCCTGCTTTATTTCTCCTTTAAAAAATCACCATTGCCCTGACAAATAATCAACAGTTCTGAATGCAAGTTTGGATGATATTCTGTTTATCTGAGTTTACTAGCAGCCTTTGCCAACAGGTATGAAAGAGAAACATTTGATGGCATAAGACTCACAGTAAGCAAACCGCTGAACAGGAGTTCTGACCTGACTTCAGTTGTGCTCCCACTCCAGTTTTTTTCACAGAATAAAAGTACAATTGCTACTTGCAGGTGTTTCAGATGAAGCTTTTTCTGGATATGAGCAATAATTCTCCTTAAATCTCCTCTCACTACTGTACATCCACTGTTTTTTTTTTCTTATCTCATTCCGTAAGAATTCATTTTAAGGAAGATGAACAGTCAGGAAAATTCTGACTTTGCATGGTTTTATCAGACAAAGTTCAGTCTCGGTTCATGCTGTGCCAGCTTGTTTACAGTTTTTCTCAGTGGCTTTGGTGCTACTCTCACAACAGAATTCAAGTTCTCATAACGATTAGTTCAACCTCCACAACATTTGTGCACATCACTGTAGCAGTTTCTCATTCCTCTGATCAATCTGATCAATGCTTTTGGACATGTATCAATTGCTTTCATACAATTCTCAGCTTTTTTTATATTAGCATTTGCTTTATCATATCAGTCAAAATGAACTATACTTATAAAAGCCGAATAGTCATTCTCGATAAAACTAGTAATCCTCATTGCATTGCTTGAGTCATTACATGCAAAGTTGTTGAATAAGTTATCAAAAGCAAATTTTATATTTTTCTTGAACATTTTTTCCTGTTTCCTGGCTAACTTTCTTAGACACTCTCTAGGGACATAGTCCCTGAGAATGAGAGAGGTGGCGACCTTCTAAACAAGTGTGTTGTTGCGTGGGATTATGTCCATTTTCACCACTCAGATCTGCTCAGAGAGTGGTTTGCAGCACATGATAGGAGGAGTTTTCCTCTGCCTGGAGGTTAAAGGTCTATGACCAAATGGCCCCCGAACTTTAAGGCCCTGCCCCACCCACTTTGAGGCCCTGTCCCTCAAGCCTTGTTTTGCACAGTGCTGTCGAGCACTGTGCACAAAGAGCATATACAGAAAAAATGTGAAACACACAATTCAGTGTGTTGTACTCAGTTGCTCTCATGAATACAACAATGTGAACCTTTACTTTCGTACAGTACAAGTAGTGGTGCTGCATTTTCAGGTAGTGTCACCAAATTTTTTTTTTTTTTCATTGTAAAACACTGACAAGGTAAACTGTAATGATGAAAACATGGCTAAGCCATTTCACTATCTTGTTTGTAAAAATAGCAACACGATTTTGATGACACTGACAGTTTCAATGACAAAAATACTTGCCTCTGAGGGAAAAACTATCCATTTTGAGCAAGTGATGCGCTTTTGCAGGTTATCCACTAAGAGTTTTGCAGTTTTCACAAATTGTTTCGAGAAATGCAAATGTTGTGCAAGTGGTAATAGTGTTGTGAGAAAAGGAGCAAGGCGATTGAGAAAAACTGTCAAATTAACTCTTACGTGATGTGTAAATGGCAGAAAAAAAGTGTTTCCATCACATTTTTGAGATAGACTCACACACACACATCTGAAAAACCACCTCACATAAGAGGTACAGTGTTTCAGCAATACTTGCAAGATTTTTTGTGCACCTGCAACTTTATTTTATACAGATAGATAGATAGATAGATAGATAGATAGATAGATAGATAGATAGATAGATAGATAGATAGAAAGATAGATAGATTGATAGATTGATAGAAAGATAGATAGATAGATAGATAGATAGATAGATAGATAGATAGATAGATAGATAGATAGATAGATAGATAGATAGATAGATAGATAGATAGATAGATAGATAGATAGATAGATAGGTAGGTAGGTAGGTAGGTAGATAGATAGATAGATAGATAGGTACAGAAGTTTTCTTTCTTTTTAAATTTTGGACTGTGGGATGAAACTGGAGTACTTGTAGAAAAACAAGAACATGTCTATATCCTGAAAAATAACACTTCCCTTCACAGTAAGGGCTGAGTGTGCTCCAGTCCACACAGTCTGTATTTTATCCTTTCTTGCTGAAGTTTTCAGTCAAACTGCATGCCAGTTTTTGTAATGTGTTATTGTCAATGTTATGTGTTAATTGTCTCAGTATTGTTATTATTTTGGAGTCTCTGCAGCGGAAGTGCTGAAGTGTTGTCCACAGAGTCATGGGAGTACCAGTTTGGATAGGTTGACGGGGTTGGGGGGGGGTGTCTGTACCTCCTCCTTCATCATTAAATACATAATGGCCCAGATTTTGTTTGCTCCCAGCCTGTGTCAACACCAACTGCAGTCTCTGGTTGCCATCACACTTCAAAGCGAGAGACGATCTCTGAGCCCTAGTGATGCTCGATGCGTTTGGTACCCGTTCCTCTTCATGCGCCACACCAGACTGAGAGATGTTTGTTTCCATGGCAGCCCATATTGTCGGGACTAATCAGATATTTTCAGATATGAATTTTGCAGTGGGTTTATCTCATCAAAGAAAGGAAGAAAGAAAAAAAGAAAGAACATTACATGTCTAGGAATAGCACTTAGGAGAAGAACATATTATGTGGGATTAGCAACACCATATGCACTATGTGCTGCTACGTGATAGAGCTTACAGCAATGTTCAATAGTTTGGATGGAAAAAAAAAAGGTTAATCACACATCTGCGACTTTGATATATCTTCTTGACTAATACAAGGACTCCTGAACACCACTCTCAGGGGCCATCATCTGTGACTCACCAAATATGCCTTTGAAGTTTACTCAAGCGTGGAGATGTCATCTCTGCTCATCCAAATTAAATCACTGTTACTCATCAGATTTTCCACCTCGGCTCGCTCATATGCCATCTCAGCGATAACTAACTCCACCGGCCAATTCTGGAGCGGACATTCGGATGATATGCTGCTGGAATATCATGGTATTAACCCCTGACAACACAGCCCCACCATCTTGATTCATGACACCTTATTACTGGGAAACGCAATATTCCACGATGCCCGCGCAACTGTCTTTAACCTTGTAGCGTGGACAACTAAAATAGATTAGATGCAGTACATTACCCGAGACCACACAGGCATGCAAGCCTTTTCAATTTATAATCGGCTGAGTTTATTATTGCAATCGTTTTCAAACCTCAGAGGTAGCACAAATTCAGTTCACTCAAAATTCATAAGGTAATAATGACAACAGCAATAATAATAATAATAATAATAATAATAGTAACAAATGTCCCCTCTGTCTGAGTGGGAGAGTGGATGGTGTGTGTGCCTTGGACTGGTGTGGATTGGTTTACCTGTCCAGGGTGTTTTCCCTGCCTCTGCTCAAAGTGCATTTATTGTTGCCATTACTGTGACTCAACCTCCCAAACATTTGAGGTGAAATTACACTATTGGGGAAAGTTTTCACAGCTTCTCCATTTTTTTTTTCTCTCTCTCGTGAAATGAAAAACATCCAGAGTCAGTGGAGTGTGCGTGCGTGGGCTGGTGTAACATCATTTCAAGCAGCTTCCGCCCAAAACAGGCAAGCCGCACAAACGAATGAAAACACTCTTGATGTATGTTCTAATTAGCACGGATGAAGGGTGAAAAAGGATCACGTTTCAATACCGAGCTTAACAGATCAGCCTGTGCAATTTGGACACCGAGTCTGAGGCCAGCCAGCACCGGGACATGATCAGCATTAGGCACGGCTGGACACCACGGAGACAGAGCTGTGCGATAGGCGGTCGGTGTCTGCAACGCTGCGAACACACATTACCTGGAACAGAAGACTTTTCTGTCAGGACTGCAGCAGCCGCAGCGGCAGAATAGAAATTCTAATCACGCCGTTGCATGAATATATCAGCTGCTCCAGGGTTGAAACCACTTCCCCCACCACCTTTCTGACTCACTTGCCATTTCTTCTGTTTTTTTTTTCTTCTCTTTTTTTTCTCCCGTCCTCCATCTTACTGCATTCTTCCCTTTTCATGTACTCTGAAAAAAAAAAAACGACAAAAAAAAAAAAAAAACACGATGTCCTGAGCCGCAAGCGGTGGGACATAGCTTCTCCTCACAGCCACAGGGCTACAGAGCTGGAGTTGTTTCCGGCCTCTGTCTTTGCCGGGCCACGGTCCGTGGGGCGGCATCAGATAGCGGCAGATTGCACTGAAAGCTTAATAATGACAGCTCTGAATCGCTCCACAAATAATCTGTCTCAATTCATACACCCTTGAGATGAAGCCGCAGCTCGCCTATTGCTGGAGAAAAGCTGTCAGATCCGTCAAGCGCAATTGTGGAAGTGCTTACTCATCACTACGTTCACACTTCTCAACACCCACTGATGACCTCTTCACAGACCGGACATTTACTGCTTATTGA
Source organism: Karalla daura (assembly GCA_029224185.1). NCBI lineage: Eukaryota > Metazoa > Chordata > Actinopteri > Chaetodontiformes > Leiognathidae > Karalla > Karalla daura. The sequence goes on from CM055200.1 coordinate 4,604,695, forward strand.
ATGTTTCAATGCGGCATCCAGCGCCCATTGACCTCTTTCAAGAATATGTGCACAGTGGTCGAACATCTGACCGTTTGTGGTGTGTCTGCACGGAGGGGAGGGTGCAAGCTCTAAAAATGCACCAGACAGTAACTGATGAATAAGAACTGTAATTCACTTGACTTTTGCTTTCCAGACAGATGTACAAACATGTTCACTTTTTTTTCCCTCTCCTAGCAGCTGTGACTCAGCAGAATACTCACCAATTTTATTTTTGTGCGGGGTGGGGACCACTATTTGGAAGGAAGGCACAGACCGGATGAAAAAGGGCCCTGAAATCATCGGGGAACGTTCCTGGCAAAGGATATTCAAGGTGCAGGCTGTGGGCTGAGCTAAAGATCTGTCTCTAATTGGATGGAGGTAATTATAGCTGTGTGACACAGGTCACAGGCAAATTGGTTATTCCGACATGCGAGGCAGGAGGTTTCCAATTATGTATCTGTGAAAGGAGTGTTTTTCCCAGCCTTTGCCTCCATCTCCTACAGGGGACACAGGGGAAGGTATATTTACAATCGGACTTTTTCTGCGTAACTTTAGTCATTTTTCTTCTGTAGAATAGTGGCCAGACAAGAGAAAAGGAATGCAGTTAACATTGTTTGGACATCTTAGGTTTTCCCGAATGGTGAGAAATCAATTTGGAAAAGCACTAAAATCGTGGATCAGAGCCTTGCTAAGAGGTGCTTCAGGTGGTCTAACAGGGATATAAACCTGGGAGATGTGAGTCCGGCATACTAATACTATCGGCGTGTCAGGGAGAGGCTCTGTCAGTTGTTAAGAGTTGCAATAACATCACTTCTACGGAGAGAGTCCAAACAGCAGGCGGATTGTAGCTTGTAAAATAATGCCCCTTTATTTTTTGTCAATATTCACACACTCATTTCTAGTTTGACAGCATATCCCTGCTAAGCTTGGACTGCAGTGACACAACGCTGCATCATTTAACAGTCCTCACTTTGAGAAATGACGACATCAGTCGTTATATACATCCGATACGTCCTCATCTCTGCCCTCATTTATCGAGCAGCAGGAATGGGTGTCAGTCCGGGTGCAGAGATCACACTGGAGAGTCCGTGCAGATTTGAAATTAGCATACGCCACGCTCACGTGTATGAGCAGCTGATAAATAAGGGCCATGCTCACGTCAGGCATGTACAACTTCAGCCGCTCCTCAGGCAGGCTGTGGCTTCTGCTCTATTTTGTACCCAGTAATGTGCTGCACATTGTCAGGTCTGGACTGTATGCGGGCTGGGCTTGGCTTTGCTTTGCTGAAATCCCTGGAAACACTGATGTCTGGGTGGCTACTCCTGTACGCAGTGATATGTTGCCTACCACAGCAAACTGTTTGTTTCAGTGTTACACGTCGTCTCATTTTGCTTGTGAGCACTGAGGAGACTTCTCATAATAAGTCTTGATGCTTTTCTCTATGAACTATCTCATAAGAAATTAGTGTGTTGGTTTGTTCATTATCATTGTGTTTGCTTTATTAAGGATTATTTTTCAGAGCCTCACCACTTTTCTGGAATCCGGTTTGTGGCGGCATCTGGTCTGTCAAACGGGTAGAGTGTCTCTCTTTAGCCTCGAGGAAGTGACTGGGTGTGACAAAGGTACACCGAAGATATGAGAGCATAGCCTGGAGGAGAGCTTTCCCAAACGAGCTGATTACACAGGTTTACATTTGTACTGCTTGTGCTGTAGATTGCAAAGCAAACCTTTTCAAGTGAATAACACACCTCTGTGAGTGTCAAACCACACCGCTGAAGCCAATGCTTCGCGGCATCCAAGGGCATTGGTTTTTCAGAACTGCTGCTCTTGTTTTTTTATAATCAGTGAAGATGATCATTGTACGTTCAGGTCCATCCGACTTGTCTTTTAGTAAAAATACTGCTTTGGAACCTAAAAAACCCTCCAAAAAACAGTGACAATGATTGCACAATTATTTCAGATGTACAACCCAAAGCGAGGACAACAAACAAAAGCACCTTATACATTATTTAACGTGTGCACTTGCTCCATCAGAACCATTGGTCTGTTATGTGGGCGATGCAGGGAGAGTGTCTGGTATTCGGGGCGGTGGCGTTGGATGGTGCTGGAAGATCTCCTCCATCTTCGCCATTCAAGCTTTCAAGATGGTGGCTTCTCTCTGTCAGGTGCAATACATGTTGGTATTGACCATGAAGGCCCTCATACAGTTAAAGCTGGGCCCACTGATACAGTATCAAAGCCGAGTGATTTCTATCACACGCTCCGTCATTAACGGGATCCTGCACTAGACAGCATACAGTACATATTTGGATATGTATTTGCAGGCTGAGATGATCATAAAACCCTTTTTGTTCTAATTACTAATCATGGTTTAGTGAGTAATACCTGCCCACAAGCAGAGGCACCCAAGCTGCACAACGATATCCTGGTTTGGGTTGGTATTTTTCTCATCACTCTTGGTCCCGGTGGGGGACACATTTTCATCCAAAAACTTTCTGGACGGTGACTGCTATAAAATTCACAGTGGGAACACGGGTGAATGGGACGGTGATTTTTTCTTTTTTTTATTTATTATTTTTTCGCAGGCGCAGGTGGTAATGCACCAAAAGCCTGCAGGAACAGGTGGGAGTGGGATTAAACAAACACAATCCCGCTTAAACCTCCGTCCCCTCTGCTTACTATACAATAAACACGAATGTGTGTGCAGACTCCCGATCATCAGTGATCTGTATGCTCCTCCTCCCCTTCCTCCTCCTCCTCCTCCTCCTCCTCCACCTCACCTTTGAATGGGCAGACTCAGGCAGAGACGCTACACACGCGCGCCTGCACACTCTTAAACACATTCCTCCCCACCAGTCTGATCGGCTGTCAACGAGCATTGTGCTTTTTGGAGAGATCTCTTCATTTATTCAGCAGATGTGGAGACGGGAGCTGCATTGAAGTCCCTGGCTGCTGCATTCGCACGTGACCCATGAGGCCAACCTAGAAACACTGCGGCCGCTCTAATTGCCTCTCGCTCTGCTGTCCCGTTTGTGGACTTTTATCTACCCGCGCTCTCTCGCACGGACGCAAACGCTGCCAGAACACGCCGCAATGGGAGGACGGTAATGGAGGCGGTAATGGTACGGGATCATCTGCAGCTTATCACGATTCTGTAGCCGTAGCCGTAGCATCCTCACACCTTGCTCCAGCCCGCTCATCCCATCGATTCCTGCTCAGGACTCAAGATTTAGAGCGACAGGAAGCAGACAGTGGCACACTCTCTATCATCCCACCGGTTACAAAGCACAGCGCCACGAATTCGAATAGGAAAGATTCACTGAACGCGCAGTTTAACGTAATTGCCGCAGGTTTCGTGTGAATTGTCGGGAGTGCTTCATTGAAAAAGCACGGGCAGAGAGAGCGGCTGTCAAAAATGTTTCCCCGGGTTTGCCAAATATAACCGTGGCATCTATTTTACTTCTGATCAGGTCCCGAGCTGGAAACAAAGAGCATTTTTTTCTCCCACTTGCTCCCCTCATGGCTGTATTGACATAGACGAAAGGCGTGCTTTTCATTTAGTCTGTGTTGAGTAATAGCCTGCCGAGCATGCCCTCCTAATTGTTCCTGTCAGGCTTGTAAATCATGGAAGTCTCCCCTTCTCTCCATCACACGCTGCCTCCTCTTACATAATCCTATTAGGTGCAACACTATCAAAGAAAAGGCAGCAATATTGCTAACATGTGCATATATGTGTGCATGTATGTGTGCATATAAATACACATATTTCAACTGTCTTTGACTTTGAAACTTTCATTTAGACTAAAATCTAGGACAGAACTCAAACAGCCCTCATTACTGTATGTGTACAGAGGAAATTGTTCATATTTGTGCTCTTAACATGTGACTTTTATATGTGCTCTGTTACCCTCCAACAATGTATAGTGATATGGTTTAAGAAACTATATCATCAGATGTCAGTTCAGATAAACTGTGCCATGGAAGATGGAATAAGAAAAGTTTGCAATGATGAGACGTCCAGTGAAATGCCGCTCTTGCAGTTTGATGCTGCAGTGTGACGTCTAAAGGAAGAGTTGAAGGCCACCATCATTCCTCCCCTCTAATCTGTCAGCATTCAGCCAGTGTATGGGGGGCTCTGTGCAGACTGACTGGCAGCAAACAAGAAGCGGGACCATTACGCATCTGTGATTTCTATCAAAATCAAAATAATCGCTCGATGGGATGACGGGGCTGTGGTGCACCATCCTAGTGTAGGTCCGGTCTAATGATGTCGAGACCCAATACCTGGCTCCAGATTGCCATTCTCTTGACCTACATCGAGTTAAGTTGATCCAATCCCACCCTGATCAGTAGCCAGGAAATTAAGTTAGGCCGTGGGCTGCCCCAGACAGTTTGTGGCAGGTCAGTTCTTTTTCCTGTTAAAAGCTCCAGACACTTAAGCCATTAACCTTTTTTGTTTGGACAACCAGGATGGATTACCCTATCTGTCTGTCTTCTCATTACGGCTTCCCTTTTCAATGTGTTTTTTAAGTTGCAACAAAACTGACCCTACTTTTTTATCGTTATATGGTGAACGAGAGACAGTCTTAAAAATCCCCTGAAGCCATCTCCTGGAAACAGGCATGTGCCTGGGCCAGCCGCACACAGCTAAATGACTCCATTTCAAGTCTATTTGAACCAATTGCAGAGAAAGCCATTGGCTGCCTCTGCAGATGCCGAGCTGGAGCTGCTGTGATGGCTCGCTCTGCTGGGCTGCTGGGCTGAAACACGTCACTTATTGCAGAGAAAAATGAAACAGACGCGTTCAAATCATGTGATATCCGTTGCTGGCTTTGATGATTTGCTCAAAATTTGATATATGTGAAGCACTATAATACTTTTTAACAAGAACAAGTGCATAAATGTAGAATGATAATGAGGTGTTGAGTAGTGGCATTAGTGCCAGAGCTCTGGGGTCTCTCAAGAGCAGTGGCGGCAGTATCACAAGCCTTTCAGAGCTCACTCTCAGAGATATTTACATGCATTTTTGTAATGGATTAACTCTAATAGCATTTCTCACAGTCACAATGGCCTTGAGATACTTTCCTTCGAAGACCGAACAAAGGCTAATTTCGTTGAAACTGAAATCAAAACTGGAAAGAAAAAGCCACTCATTCGGCCATTGAAACAAATTGCTCACATCTGGCCCACATTCTGAAAAGGCAATTCTGTCCATACCATGATTACCTTGTATATAATGCTTGCCATGTAATTGAAGGTGCATGAACTAAGATCTGACAGATATTCCATAGTATATTAACCTGTTTAATGCTGTATGACATATGAGCTGCAATATAGTAAAACATGATGGATGTTTTTCTGAATTTTCATTATTCAGAGACAACAAAATCAATGTTCACACTCATTTTGTACCTCATCAAGTTGTATTGCTTGGTTAGTGATACTGCTTGATGCACTTTTGGACCTATGGGTAAGACCATGCACATTTCTCCTTTTTTATATTAGATGTATTATTCTCATACATACAGTTTATCACAAAACAACCTGATGTGATCTCTATCAAAATATGCCCTCCACACAAACACTCTAAGGAATTCCTCCAGGCTGATTGTGTGAAACAGTCCCTCAGGTACTCCTGACTGTACACTCTATGACAGACATTCATCATTAATCTGAGCTTTCAAAGACGTGAGATGGACTTTGGGTGTTTTTTGTTTTTTTGACAAAACCGTAATATTTCTTTGATAACAGCAGCTGTGCTCACTTTGGCACTATCAACTCACAGTTGGTCTATTTGCCTCCCGCTCTGTGTCATGCTATTATACTGGCCAGTGACTCCTGCGAGTCTCTTGATGGACAGATTGTTCCACGCTCCATGTCTGTGGAAAGCACCAGATGGTGTATACTGGTATGAATGCAGCTCCTTGCATATGTTTCCTGGCATCATAATGGAAATACAGAATTGATGATTTCCATATTGTTTTTGACTGCACCCAAGGGTACCCACAAGGACAATGAATCTATAGGGGCTTCAGAAAAATGCCTGCACAGTATGTGGCCCGCAATGATGGATGTGTGTGCAAAACACGACTGGTTGAATATTAATTGGTAGCAACTGCTGCATGAAAACACTCTCCCAGTCTTGGCTGCATTAAGAGAGAACAATAGCGCTGTTATACATGCAACCTGCAGCATGCATGCTCTCTCAAAAAAGCCTTTTACTCTACCAGCACAACAGTGCTTATGAATACTAAATGGGCCTCTGTTGTTTTTAAGGGTGCACTCATGCAATGCTAGACACGTCATGCTACACTCACACCCCAATAAAACTCTCATAAATTGCCCAATGAGGATTTTCGTCAGTCTCTCCCTGATGACCCCTGCTTCTAATCTGCAACTATAGAGATTAATTAAACGGCGCTCTTGGTCTGATTCTCAATTAGACACCGTAATGAAGTGAACTGTATGGATAACACAGGGTTAATTGTTAATTGTTTTGGTCGGCCTGCACTTGCTCCAAACAAGGTAACTTTACATGTGTTTGACATTTCCATCATTCATCATTCCATCATACCTGCTTGGTATCTAGTGCTCCTGTTGAGGTTTGCTGGAGCCTATCTCCAAAAGGTAAAGGTGCTCCGGACAGATCGCCAGTCCATCGCAGGGTAGACACACACCATTCACTCTCACAATCACACCTAGTGTAAATCAAGAGTCTAGACACACATGTTTTGAACCCAGAGAAAACCCACGCAAACATGACATATGCTAGCGCTAACCACTAAACTTCCCGGCTGTTTTACCTGCTAAAATAGAACGACTTAAGCCTTTTTGCTTTGGTTATTGCTGCGCTGCGTTTAATACCGTGATGTAATAGGCTTCTTCCTCGGATGACAGTTTGACAAGCCACAGTTGGAAAAGCACAGCTGTAAATAATACAGCTAATAAAGGCCACATCTCAATGAGCTGCCCCGGGTTCCAAGCTCCTGCAAATGTGCACGCTGGCTCGCTGTCACGCTGACGATGGTTCACGGGGACATTTAAACACAACAGGGCCATTGTTGTTGTTATAATTAACACCTGTGCCTTCCCCGGCTATGACAGGTGAACAGCCACGTTCAGACCGCAGGGAAATCAGGTTGCTCCTCAGATCAGATCTTTAAAGCAGACGGCCCATTTACACCAATGGTGTGATCTGTATCCAGACTATAAATGATCCGATCTCGCCTTTGTGTTTACACCTGGTATTTTTTTTTATGTGCTCTCACTGTGCTCATTTGGAGCTGAGATTTGTCCTGTGGGACAGAAGCGTGTGTGAGTCATCTGAGGAGGCAGCATATTAGTCTCAGACTGGAAAAGTATCAGTTTTATGAGTTATCAAGGTACATGAAATACTAGTAACAATACCCCATTGTAAATTAGTTATTTCCGGTGAAGACATATAGCTATGATCCAGAGGTTATATTATTCTTATGAAGTTATGAAGTTACAAGCTCACATGCCCTGGATTTCTGTTTTACTGTGTATTGCACTGTCGCTCTCAGATTTGATCAGAGCATCTGGACAGAGATGTATCTGCAAAAGATCCTGTTTGAGTCAGATTTCAAAACTCTGCCAAATGTAGATACAATTTGCAATACTGCCGTGTTGTTTTCAGATTGGGGTTTGCTTGATTTATTTATTTTTTTTCTGTCCAGACTCTCTGAAATCAGTCTTCATCTGCCAAAATGGCTCGTCTGAGTGAGCATCTTCCCAGCACACTGCTGTTGAACACCCGAGTCATGGTTGATTAAAGCAAAATGATTGAAAACTCCTGTGTGGGTTTGCGGGACACTTTGCTGCTGAAAAAAAAAAGATCTGCAATGCGTGTATTTCAATTTGTTGTTAAGTAACAATAAATGGCAAAATCAAGCGGTATTGCCAATTTTTGGTTGCTCTCTAGGATGAATTGATTGCTGTAGTTAAACTCTGGATATGTTTACATGGACAGCAGTATTCAGATTTTAACCTATCTATCTATCTATCTATCTATCTATCTATCTATCTATCTATCTATCTATCTATCTATCTATCTATCTATCTATCTATCTATCTATCTATCTATCTATCTATCTATCTATCTATCTATCTATCTATCTATCTATCTATCTATCTATCTATTTATCACTCCAACCGACCTTAACACATGTTTGTGGATCACGGGAAGCTGGAGAACTCAAAGGAAGCATGATGCTACCTAGTGTGGGATGTGACCCCATAGCCTTCTTGCTGGGATCCAACAGCACTAACCACTGCACCTCGTTCTATCGTTCCATGCATCCATACCATGGTGAATATGAAAATGAGCGATTTATGTGTAGTAAGGCAAGTCATGTGAGTGATTCGATTCTATTCCTATGCTCTGGAGCATGTAAACAGCACTTTGAATGGGATATCTCATGTTAACCTGCCACTGTTTTATTCAGAGTAAAGTCAGCGCTCAGAACGCTTCTGTCCATGGAAACCCGGGCACCGACTGTGGGCGAGGAGTGACGGGTGGCTCGTCCAGGCAGCAGGCGCAGCTGCAGGTTATCAGGTTGATTAGCAGCCTGATAAATAGCTGCCTGATAAATAGGCTTTCTCTTGGCTGTGATTGCAGCCGTATGCACACAGAACCGCTGGCATGAGGAGCAGAATGAAGCTGAGCCTTGCATTTCATGTTTAATTTGTGATTAAATGAAGCAGTTGTGTGTGTGTGTGTGTGTGTGTGTGTTTATGTGTAACAGTCCTGAAGCTTGAATTTGTTGTACGTGTTGTCCTTCTGCCACAAGTTTAAGAATTCATGGCCGAAAAATCATTGACCACATGTATGCATTGTCCAGCCATCGCCATTCAAATAATTGTCCGTCTCATCTTTCTTTTTCGAAGCTGCCTCTGCTGCTGTTATCAATTGCACAAATTCCACGCTGGATAGTTTTAACAATCCAGCTCTGGTGCTGCAGGTTGGTGGTTTAGAGCTTCTCCACTGGCCGGAAGCCAAAGACAAAATCTCAGAAAGAAAAACAAACAATATCGAGTGTGACATTGAATCAGAAACCTCAGATGAATGTTATCTCACTGAGGTGAGGTTTTTCTGTACTTCGGCGCTGGGTTGGTAAATTTGTAAATGAATTTAGCCACCGTGACCTTTGTTTCTGAGGTACTGCAGCTGCCTAGACTGTCTGTCAAATGTCACGGGGGAATGTGTCCTTCACGTGAACTCAGGGACACACACACTCACATACGCAGGCAGCTTTTCGGAAATGCATTTTCACGTTAGTTTCTGAAACATTCCCCGAGCATTTCCAGCCGGGCTGAGGTGTGTGTATCCAGGACTAATGCACGACTGACAGCTCACTCAGAAGACTTCAAAAGCGGTGGCAGCGCCAGGCAGTTTGACTCCAAAAGCACCAATGTTTTACACTCTCCGCTGGCATAACAATAGGAGATCAGATTTGTCCCTTTATCTTTGCAGTTCAACGCTGGCTTTTTTGTCAAATGCAGACAGGCAGTAAATTGAATACTCAAAGTGCTGAGGAAAAGGAGAAAGTAGACTGTTCAGTACAGATACATGTGTCCCTGAAGTTTACTCTTGTGCAGTGTGAAGTCAGGGGAGGGAGTCTTGGGTGCCAGTATGAAAGTTTGCCTTTTTTTTATTTCCTTTGGCGGTTCCACTATGTTTCATCGAGTTAATCATTTCCTCTAAAGTTGTTGCATCAATTCCCGAGCAGGATGTTCAACAATAAACAAAGACGGCTCTGTCTTCCTGAATTGTGACGCGGCCATCAGAGCAAAGACTCGATGCAAACCATGATTGAGTTCTGAGCTATTTGCTTTTTTTTGCTTTCGTGGCTGTGGTTTTAAACAGCCGAGACTGTGTTATTATTCTAAAATGACACGTCTAAGAGATGCTGGCGAGGTCCAAACATTGTTTTTAATCTACTATTTTAAATTCTCTTTGTGGCGAGTCCCATTCACAACCGTCCACGAGGGGGTGGGGGGTGGAAGGCAGCGACTGTAAATGTGAAACAGCCGTGGACCCGAGTCTTAAAATTTGTCTTTGCTGTTGCACTCCAGTGCCTGCTCGGTATCTCTCAGAACTTCAACACTTTTATCATCCAAAGCAACAACAGACATTTTATTTTCAGAGACTGGATAAGAGAAGAAGGAGAGTGATTTAATGGTGAGGGTCTTTTCAGTTGCCGAATCGTTCACACTACACCACCCGGCAATTTCACACTGCACAACTCTGTGGCCGTGATAATCTGTGTTTTGAAATGTCCAACAGAATATTTGTTCCCCCTCTACCAGTTTTGCCTCCAATATTCAAGATGCGCTGATCGCTTGAAAGGGAAGGGAGCGTGCATGCATTGCCAAACAAATTCACATTGGATTTAATCCGCTGTCATAGTTGAGGCTACACAACCTCGGCCCGACTTGTCCATGTGGGGGTCCTCTTTATTTTTGTGTTTGCTTGATGCACAAGTATTGTGGCAACTTGTTGCTGGAAAACAAATTTGACCTCGTGGCAGTGTTTTCGCCCTTGAATTGTCATGATCACGTTCATCGTCTGCTGCCTCGAGGTTTCACTTGCTGGCTGTCTGCTCTAGCTTTTTCAGCTCCATGACTTTCCTTTTTACCAGGAAAGCACTGCATTCTTCTGTGACTGTTTTTTTTCTCTTCCTTTCTCTTAGTGACGGTGCAGCTTTGGATATCTAGTCGAGGAGATCCATTGCACAACGGCCTGATCCCTCTTCTAAGCCAGGCACGCTCTCTCTGAGTCCAACAAAAGCAGAGCTTAGCAGAAAGCAACACTGCAGCTCCTCGTCTTGGCTGCAAGGTGCTTCAGCGTTCAGGCGGGCAGTCGCATAATGTATGCACACCCCCACACAGAGGCACTGTACCCATGTGATCAAAGCAAAACTATTGTGGCTACTGCACTAAAACTGTCATATGGGAATAAGGACGTAGAGAGACGCACATTTTGGCCCATCTGCATTGTACAGTAGCTGGGTAGCATCATGTTGAGTGTCTCGATGGTTATCCCAACAGACAAACTCAAATCTGATGGTTTGGTGTTTATTCCTGCTAATGAGACTCCAACTTAATATTTTGACCCTGGATGGGTCGGCAGTTCATCGGAGGACTCACACACACACACCATCCCCTCCTCTAGTAAAACTCAAAGTGGCCTTTTTGAAAACTGGGGCAAGCGAAGAAAACTAATGCGGACACAGGAAAAACTCTCAAAGTCCACAGAGAAGGGCCCAGTGGGGACGTCAACCCTGTTGATGTGAGGTAGATGTGCCCTCCACTCATCCACCATGTCATTATCTAAAGCATATCTAAAGGCCAATACATTCTCAACAAGAATGGGGAAAGGCTCTCAGGCTTGCAGGAACAAGAACACAGTCCTTTCTGGCCTGGATATTTAGTGGATACTCAAAGTCCGGAACTCAAACTTCTCACCACTCATACAATAGTTTTCAGACCCCACACAATGATGTGCTGTGAATTAGCTGCACAAACTCCCGAACCGGGGCTGCAACAACAAAATGATGTTGTTCTGCTCACGCAGCCCTGGAGAGAGACAGAGAGAAGAGAGAGAGAGAACAAATTTCTCTGTTGTTGCAGAGTCTGTACAGGCCCTAACTTTCCAGGTCTGCGGAGAGTGAATCCTCGTCCTTCGCCCTAGATTTCAATCCAACTGACTTATGCGATCAGAGGTTCACGTCAGACACCACCAGCGGGCTTAGTCCTCTCTCAGCCTGTAAATACTCTCGCCATGTGCTTGATGGATTGAGACAGTGTTTTGCACTGACATTTACAGCCCTCTTATGATGTGTTCCAATGACTTTGCGGACTCCCTGTACGTTTGTGCTTTCGAGTGAGACATAGGCTAAGCCTGCAGTAAACAGATTCACAAATGAAATAAAAACAAGGTCTCTGGAGTCAGAGCCATGTGTGGTTACATTATGTAATGCAGGCAACATGTTTTCCAAGTTAAAATTAGGTATTGAGTTTGGCAAATGTAATTTGGCACAGACATGCCACCCCACTCACGATAGCATGAGCGATCCCTTCACATTTCCTCAGGGAAAACGGGCCAAATTTGAACTTTTACCACATGGCAAACCTAGTGACATTTCCATTAGCTTCAGCTGTTGCTGGTGTTTTGGTGCTAATTAGTAAATGTTACACAGCAAAGCTGGAGCCAGCACTAAATATACCTTCTTAATTTCACTGAGCAACCAGTGGATCGCATGAACTTGTTGATGCCTTTTCATATCAATAGGACGTTGTCAGAAATTAAACATATCCTGTCATTTCATTCGAGCTTAGGACATTTTAATCACAAAATGTGTTCCACTTCTCTCTCATTCCAAATCTGGGGTGATATTTTTTGCTTCTCAGTTTCCTGTGACTTTTAGATATGAACCCTCATCTAGTCCTTACCAGAATATGTGTCAGGGGACATAGTCTTCTCTTAGTTTTTGGGAAAGTGACAGTCATTTCTTCTGCGAGAATAACCTCTAACATTTTCATATCCCTCTGCAGGACGCTTAAATTGGTTCACATGATTTAATCATTTCTGTGGCACAGTCGAATTCTTCTACTGCTGAAACATTAACAGAGTAATTGGGGGAGTTCTTGTTACATGTAAACGACTTCTTAGTGCACTAAGTAATAGATTAAAGCATCTGAGAAGTAGCAGAGATTGTACTAGACTTCATCACTCGCTGTGAAGGGCTTCTCCTTTAAGAAAAACAAAACAGCTGATGAATTATACAGTGCGTCTCTGTGTGAATGCATGAGGGGTTTTCAAAGCATCAAACAGGTACAGCTGTAGGCGCTGGCTGACACAGATGAAGTGTGTTGCACTAATGTATGAAGTGCAACTAATCTGCAGCCCTGGAAACACAATGATCTTTTATCATAACGGGAGAGCAAAAAAGAATGACATTTCCACCCAGTAATTGGATATTTGGTACTTGTTATGCCCTGTTTTATTTGAACTGGCTTCAGTCAAGGTCATGTTTACCTTGCCTGGAAGGATGCTGTTTTACCATTGTTGTAAACTGTGCCAGGCAAGATCTGTATATAAGATGTGTTATATCATGCATGCGACTTAGCAAGCTACTGTTGCTATCACAGAATTTTTTTGCTACCTTCAACAAAATAACTGCAGAAGCATGACTGCTGCTGCGCAGTGTATGATAGCGCTTTCCACTGCGGCCTGGACAGATCCTGCTTCTCTTACAATGTTACCATGCGGAATATTTTCCCTTTTGACAAAAACAAATTTGCTGACAAGCTTTATCGGACACGATTCTCTCACGGCACGTCTGCAAGAGATGCTCTCATTTAATCTACGCAGCTTCCTGTACCATCAGTACAACGACAAATATATTTACCTACATTTAGGACCCTGCGGAGAGCTCAGTGTGCATCTTTGGCGAATAGAATTGACAAGAATCGACTAGAATAGATATAGAAAAGAATAGAATAGAATACAATACAATAGAATAGAATAGAAAGGAATGGAATAGGCCCATAAAAAAAAACCTTCCGGCACCCCACCACTTCATTGCCGTACCAGAGGGACTGTTTACCTCACGGGTTGAAGGTGAGGCTATTCAGACCAATGAACACAACAAGATGGCACAAAGCGGCATTCAGAAAAAAAGACGAGAGAGAGGCCACGGCTATGTGGAAACAGCAGCTAGTTGATGAATGACAATACAGTAGTCTCCCAAAAGACAACCCATGACATACACACATTGTTGTTGTTGTCCTGGACTCGGAATAATGTAAATAATACATTGAATTTCTACAACCGTGGTATAAATGTCCTCAGAACACGGTGGTTTGGTTCGGAGTGCTGTTACCTTCGATGACAGTGAAATATTGTTGAATGACTGACGATCTGACATCACCAGGCGCTGCTAAAAAAAACAGTACTTAGAAATAACTCTAATTGTTGTAATATGCTTGTAGTCATAACAGTAGCATGTCGGACATCGCTGAGAGAAACAGAAAGCGAATTGTTGCTCCGATACACGACTTCTGAAAGGTAGTGTTAGTCATAATGAGCATTTGCCAAGGAAAATTTAACACAGGTACCTCTACATGACAATGCTGCACATACTCAACGGAGCTATAGGATTAATGTGATAATTAGTGAGTCGCCCATTAGCTAATCTCCATGTTTAAATGTGTTAAAATTAATTGGTACATCGCCCGTTCATCAATTCATGCCTTCACCCTCTGCACCGGGCCATCTCCTTTCCTTTTTCCACTGTATATTCGGCGTTTAAAAGTTAAACAAGGGAAAGTGATTCTTGCAAAGAGAGTTTTAGAGGGTTAGAAGGATGTTAAGAGAGAGGGCAGACGAGAACTGACAGTGGAACAGAGAGAGAGAGAGAGTGGCAGAGATAATGATGGCGAAGAGGCACCTGTCAGGGGCTCTCGGGTCACACAGACCAAAGAGGCCCCAGATGAGAGAGAGACGAGGTCAGCAGAGTTACAGCCTGCAGGAGGAAGAATGTCTCACGGTATGCTCTGCCTCCTATGGCATATCCATTTCATTCCAGGCAGACTGCCACTTCCTCGGTCTCTGTGTCCATCCCCCTCATACATAGATGCTGCAGTTTTCATCACACCCTTTATCGATCCCCGCGGACGGTCACAACCTGCTGTGGACATGGGGTCAAAGGCCGGGAGCACGGGCCCCGGTCATGAAGAACCAATTAAAGGTCCACACCAGTGACTTTACTGAGTTTTTGCCCAGTTCCTTCGGTGGCAGTCTTGAGAAATGGTGCTGAAACCACGCAGAGGGTGCCAACGTATGCAGTCACACAGCTGTCACTAATTACTCTGATTAATACAGTGACGGACTACTGCTCATATACAAACACCGTGTATACTTCCCGCAAACTGGCCTTTTCTGCTCTCTGTTTGCATTTGTTTCTCACACAAGCCTTATTTTTTTTCTCTTGTACCTTTTCAGCGGCAGTATTCGCTAGTTGGCTAATTTTCAACTCAGCACTTTGACAGGATGTTTTGAAGCCTATAAAGTGATGAAACAGAACAAAACGGAGACAGGAAAAACAAAAACAGGAATTACCAATCAGAACAGGCCATGCACCGGAGCAGCGAGCAACAGCAAAATATCAGCATAATAACACAACAGACGTTAGCACCACTCCTTCACTAGAAGCGATGCATTCAACAGAATACTCTTTATACACTGGCACACGAATTCAATACAGTTTTCTTAGCATCAGAAGAATAAAGAAAGGAAAGTACCGGGAAATAATATGCCCCAATCAAATTTTATCAAAGTGAGTTTTGGATGCTTTATGTAGATTGAAAATTTACTTCTGCCACACCAATTACACAAGTGTTATGTTAATCGTATTGTACTCCTATGGTTGCTATTCAGTCATCCATCATCCTACCCGTTCAGTACCCAGCAGTGTTGTGAGGTGCTGGGGCCTCCAGCACAGACAGGGCAAAGACAGGGCACACACGTTGCCAGTCTCCAACCAATCTATCACACACACATGCTGCACACACACACACACACACACACACACACACACACACACACACACACACACACACACACACACACACACACACACACACACACACACACACACACACACACACACACACACACACGCAGGGAGTTGAACTGGCGAACTTTTTGCTGTGAGGCGACAGCACTCACCACAGAGACACCTGCTGTTCGGCCACGTAAAAAAAGGAAAAAAAGAAAAGCTGACCGGTCCTGGAATCAGGTGCCTGCAGAAGCTGGATTGATTTCTTCGCAGGCCGATTTGTGCTAATTGCATATAAAACGGGATGCATCTCCAAAAAGCCAGGATGTATCTGACATGGTGCGACAAGGATGCAGAGAAGAGACTGTCCCCGAGGTGAGGTCGGCCTCATGCACTTTCCAAATGATAAAATAAACCCCAGGATGTCAATAAAGATTCACAGGAGGGTCGGAATGAACATCCGACGAGCTGGGCCGTCAATGGGATTTTCGAGAGAGACTGCGCAGCTCTCTCGCTGCGAATTCAGGCCGCATACGCTGCATAACACTTCTGCTGCTCTGCATTATCAGCAAAATCACTCATGGCTTCGGCAGAGTAATGCTGGAAACAAACAAAGACCTTGATCTAAATAAGGAACAAAAATAAAGGTTTCCTAGCTGCATTATGCTCTACTGGAACAGGAAAATAGGACGCGGATAATACCGAGTTGCCTACTGGGGCATTATCATGTCACGTAGCACCACAGAATCATGTTTATGAAACAAATAATGCACAGGTCAGCTGAAAAATATGTCTCAAGGATACTGGATTAAGCAGTCCAGTCTCATTTTCTAATTCCGGCAAGTAATTCGGCGCATCCCGTGGATGTGGATGCAACCGAGCGTAGAGTGTTTAATGTTTAGCAAGGGAAATAAGCAGCGAGACTCAGTCATGGCTGTGTTCACAGCCAGCGTGCAGGGTCGATACACAGCACAGTCCCAGTGGAAATGCACAGCTACAGATCTCAGCCGCTCAGAGTCAGCCCTTATTAAAAAAAAAAAACAACAAACAAAAAAAAAAACAGGGCAAGGCACATCCTCCGTTGAATATCACAAACCATTATCTTTCCCCGTGCTGTCTGCGAGCATTACACCACATTGAGCCAGTCCAGCCAAAATACAGTGATTTGGCCTAATTTAGACAAGTGATTCAATCCGTATTGCCTTTATTTCTGGAAAGCTTATCTCGGAGAAGCACGGCCACCGCCGAATCCTCATTCGCCACATTAGGAGCTATTGCATTTGTCGCAGGAATGCAGCTCGTGCTGGGAATCGCAAGAGAGTGAAACATTGATATTCAGGAGCCACCTGTGTTTTGAAATAATCGTACCTTCCTCCGAGTGTGGAAAAAGGAGCAGTCTCTCTCTCTCTCTCTCTCTCTCTCTCTCTCTCTCTGTGCAAACGGCCGCTGCCACGAGCAACAACGTTTCCCTGAGTCATTCCAACGCAGTCGGAGGAGAAAAAAAAAGTGACTTTTGAACGTTTGAACACAATTTACGGCCACGGTGTTGTCAACAGCAGACTAATGGCTTGTTGAAGCACTTACAGTTACAGTCGCCGAGTTACGCAATCAGTTCGCTGGCTTAATGTCTTTTATTGACGAAGGAAAACACCGTCTCCCGCGGCTGCAGCCTGTATCTGCGTTCCCTTGGTCTCGCTCATTTTCTCACACGAGGACCGACACTTAGCGCAGTGTTTGATCTGTGAATGAGCTTAAAACATTACCCTTGAAATATCCGTATCATTCCGATCGTTAGTATTCCGGACTGGGCTTTCACACCGTGTGCGAGCGGATGCCTTTCAGCGGGCCTTTCATTCAGCGGCCAGACATCATCCAGTGGCATCGACCGTCACCAACTTCGTTCAAGTGACACGCGAGTCGTGTTAAGTGTCTGGCGCTTTCAACCTGTGAAAGCGGAGGCTTGAAAGCCATCGGTTCGGTGCGCGTCAGTCGCACCTTTAAGCCGCCATCAGAGCTCCGGCTTCATTAAAGGCAGCGGCGCAGCGTCTCTGTCACATTTGGACGGCTGCCACACATGACAGACACCCCACGGGCCTCATACGGCTGCACTGAAGTAATATCCAGTGGTGAAGCTGATGTGAATGTCATTGATATGGAGATTATGTTTATTCACATCAATTATGAATTGTCCAAATCCGGGGCTCAATTTCCCTGAAGTTCAAACTTTTAATTCCGATCCAACGCTGTAAAAAAAAAAAGACGAGAAAAAAACAAAAAATAAACCCGGCCAGTAGTAAGCCAAATACCATGCAATGATACAACGTTCCCCAAAAATGACGACTTGGTGCAGACCTGTACTCGATACGCCTGAAGTTACAGTTTAGCCACAATTGCTAAAACACTTATACTATGCAACACCATACTACACGACGCTCAACTTCTCCTGACATTTCTTTGTGGCCTTGGAGACACTGTGTTGGGGCATGAGCTGCAGGACAATGTGAGTTTTCACCGCGCTATCCGATTCAGAGGGTTGTTCAGTATCAACAAAGAATTCCTTTCCTGTCTTCATGGCGTTGGAAGGTGTATGACCGCCAGCTCTCTACCAGGGAAAACCTCCTGCGGGCCATGGAACTGGCCTGTCATGACAAAGGTGTCGAGGCATACCAGGAGTTGTTTCCCACGTTGCCTGGGCAGGGAGGATGTGGCCCGTACGCCAACAAAGATGGTGTAAACGGCTTTTTGTTTTTTACCACAGTTCAAGTACGAAACAGGGCTTTCGTTTTGTTTCCCGAAATGCATTTTCCTGTTGTGAACAATCGAGATTCTTTCTGCAGCTTTATGATTCGATCACTGTGTTCTCGTTTCTTTTTTTTCCCCTCCGTGCCGTGTGTAATGACTGCTCACTGGTGTTTTTCATTTTGATTGACTTTTTTGATCAGGGTTTTTGAGGTCTGACCCGACAACAACGTTTGCTTTCGAGCACTGTTTGAACTGTTCAGAGGTTTTGCGGGAAGCATAAGATGTTTTGTGAGTGTAATTTTGTTTACAGTTCAGGAAAAAGGATGGAGGCTTTCACGAAATGTGTGCTTTTTTAGATACTCCTCTTTGCTATGTCTTCTCTATTTTTCCAAAGCTTAATCATACAAACCATTCTAGGTTCCTCGTGTAGCCCTTAAAGAAAATGAATTGTTGGCCCCTGACTCGGTAGTGCAACATACAACCATGTGTATTATCCAGTTTGTGTACATATATCGTTTGTCAGCCTTGAGAATGCAGTGTGAATGTATACTGTATGCAAAAAATAATTGCAATTGAAGGGACTTAATGGATAACGGGGGCTCGTACACTAAACACATAATGCAGCGATTGTGCGCTGTCGAGCCATTCTCCCAGAAATCCCATTTTAATGCGGTCAAACTATGTGCGCATGTACGCAGCACATTCTTGAATAAGACCCCGAAATGGAATTTGTTACTGTCTCTTCCGCACAGTGAATGCGAAACACTTGCACTGTTAAGCTCTGTCAGTGGAGCCACGGTTGAAAAATGTTTACTTGAAGTCTCTGTACCTGGCAGCACGAGCTAATGGAGAATAATCCCTTCACACCTTTCACATTTCTCTGTAAATCGAAAAAAAAAACGGGAGGATTCTTTTTTTGTAGCCATCAGGACACATCCTCATATTAATAACTCCATGGACCTCTGGAGAATGAGAAATATCTTCAGAGAAAAGTCAAGGAGCATCACAGTCTGCTCCAATTTGTGTATATATATATATAATTTTCAACTTTCATAGATCTTCAGTCTCTGCTGTAACGTCTGCCTCGGGTTTCTATATCTGTAATTTGCTCGCTCCCTGTTTCTCTTTTGGCAAAGTCACTCCTATTGTGGAGCCCGGGCTCTTTGCAAACAGCCACGTAATCCACAGCCCCACACTGTTTATACAGCAGGTTAGCGAGTGGCCCCGTCTCCTGCCGACATGGCTAATTCACACACACACTAATCAGGCCCCGGATTCAGATGCCGCCTGATGTGACACGGTGCTTGAATAATGTTTACTGTTTTGCATAAAGTCAAACACATCCTCTGTGTGTGTGTGTGTGTGTGTGTGTCTGTGTGTGTGTGTGTGTGTGTGTGTGTGTTTCGCACCTGGTAATTCCAGCACTGAGCTGCAACATCTTCAATCTCGCGTCTCCGTTGTCGCCTTTGTTGGGGGAGGTGTGCATCTGACGGGGCCCATTGTTGGTGCATTACTGTCCATTGATTCAAGAGATGATCCACGCAGGATGAGTCTGAATACAGATTGAGGGTGGGGGAGGGGGGGCGACAATTGGTTGTTGATTTGTTGCTGTATTGTGTGCGTCGGCCACTCTTTGAAAATCACTGTTTTGCGGCTCTTTCTCCTTTCCGCTGCAAAAACAAAATGAAGCGAGGCGACCTCCGATCGCCGGTTGTTCTGCCTCACCCGCTTCACAGTGGCTGCCATGGTAAACAGCACTTGTGCGTGCCTGTGAAAACACCTGATTTATCACACGAGGAGATAAGATGCGCTAAAAAGGCTGCGTTACTAAACATAGACTGCAGATTTTGTGTCCTGTGGCTTTTTACGCGTGCTGTGTGTTTGCTGAAAGGCAGCGTAGAGGCCTGGTGGATGGCGCTGTCGTCCAACAGTGAGAGGGACCTGGGTTTGACTCCTGGGTGGGCCCTCAAACAAAAAGCACTGAAGCAGGAATCGATGCCTCCTCTCGCTTTGGACTCTCAGGCTGCTAGCCTTTCCCCTCCCTCCTCATGATGGAGGCACCGAGGACACCATCACTGATGATCACTCACTGAGTTTGATTGTCTATTATGTTGCAATTCAGAGTCTCATTTAGCCTAATGGTTCTTCTCACCTTTGTTCACTGAACTCCCATCGATGACAGATCAGGACGTTCATGTCGTTTGATATTTCGCAATCAATTCACACCAGCTTTCATTTTAGTTCATATCTTTAACCTCATGTGAGTTAAATTAGGGCGAGTAAAACATCTATGTCTTTCATTTACACAAATACCCCGGCGCACATTCATTTATACACTAAGGTGTTCAGAAATGGCTTCATGGTTCATCTCCAAAGCAGTAATGTGAGAGAACGTTGAGATGAAAGTCGTTTCATTATCAACAAACATTATTCAGGCTCCCTTATGCTTAGCTCACATAACAGGCTCTTGCGCTGCAGCTGCGTAACCTACAAACACAAAGGAAAGGGGGAGAGAGAGAGATAGAGAGCGAGAGAGAGAGAGAGAGAGACGGTTGGAGAGAGTTTCTGGTTAATGGTGATTTTCTTTTCCAGTTATTCTCAGGCCCCATCAATAATATATGGGCCTTATCCTTTCATACAATATGATTAAATATGGCTATGTTGTTTCAAGCATATTGCAAAACCACCAACTCCTTTAAACTTAAATGATGACACTATCAGACGGTCGTATCAATACTGTTGATCGCATGGTTGTTTTTACAAGATCTCCAGATTACTGTTTTGTTTCATGCCGTTGCTATCATGCATTGGTGAAATCATGTAAAAGGTTTTATTTGAAATCATATTCATCAAGTGTGAATAACTTTGTCTGTTTATGTTGTTACAGTGTTTTATTATGCACTGTATTTTAGGTGAGATTAGATTCGATTATCAGGATATGGGTCGATGGAAGTGCTAATGTAGCATCTGTAATGTTTGTAACACTGACTTGAAGATTTCCATCTAAAGTCCTTTTTTTTATATGATCACATTTTGATCTGGTGCATTGATGATTTAAGACCTGGCTGAGGATAAAAATGAATATTCTGTTTGAAGTGTTTTTTTTGGGTATGGTAATTTATATAACTGGAATATGGCGTTTCATCAAGATAAAGTTATTAAATAGAAATCCTCTTTCTAGAGCCATACACATTTTATCTGACACTCTTGTGTACAATATTAGTTAACTGCCTAATTGTTTTTTTTTTATCTCACTGATAAATTTCAGCCCGATGAAACTAGCAAACAAACAAAACAAGTTTTTTTTTCACTCTATCCTGACCCCTTTTACAGCTGCACTTACAACAATTCACACTCTTGTGGATGGCAATAATTCAAAAGAAACACAATTCGCATGTTTAAACATGAAGCGATTGGCTCAAGAGCCGTCCTGAGATTTGTTCCGGGGGATGCCGTGAATAAGTGTTGCCACGGGGATGGTAAGGCGCGCTGACAAAGGGTTTTAGCCCTTTTTTTTCCTGCCTCTTGCTTTTGTAATTGGTATTTTCTCGTTTCGTACATACCTTTTCTTCTTGGGAGGAGCGAGGTCGACAGGAGTGCTAATGTAGCGTTTAGGGATTCCACGTGAATCCGAGTAGTCAGTCCCCTTTGATTTGTGCGGTGGCTCTGCCACACCTCTAATGGTGCCGGCTGCCTCTAAGACCGGGCGGCCGCCAGTTGGTGAGGCCGAGCGATCGTTAGGAATTAGCTCGGCGAGGTGATGCGCCCGGCGTACGTAATGAGCGGCACAGTGCTGTGGGAAAGTCAAGCGGCTGGGAGAAAGAGCCCTGATTGCCTCTGTCGGTCATCGTTTAAGTGTCGACCTCTGTTCAAGTGCGCGCTGGCTCGGCTTTTGCAGCGCGCCGTGCGCAGTTCATCATTCCTATAGGTGGAACGCGAGCGGTGGGAAAGAGCGCTCAGAGCCTTGGCCGAGAGAAAATAATTATCTATTAGGGGCTAGGGTTCATTCATTCAATCATCCGTTATCGTGCCTGCTTTGTACCTTAATGCTGTTTCCAACGCATGTGGAGGCAAGGCGGGGAACACACCCTGGACAGGTCACAAGTCAATTGAAAGACACACACACATACATGCAGTACCATTCGCTCTCACTCTCACACCTAGGGACGGTTAAGTCTCCAATCAACCGAAACATCCGTGTCTGAAGTCTTGCTCAGGATGAAGCGTGTTAATAGTGGTGTTCGGTACAGGTGTATCTGTTCACATAGGCTTTGCTGCATCACCTTGCTGTTTGCAGCCTAAAGAGAGCGCATGAATATACATGACAGCGTAATGTTTTGAAGCGTGCACTTGTCTGCACTACGCCGGCTCGAGGAGGGAGAGCAGGTTTCGGCGTTTGCAAACCCGAGCCCCACACGACGGCGGTGTCCCACCGCGCAGGTAAGAGGGCCGGTCGTATTCAGACACAGGAATGTTCTGCATAATGTGATTACGGTCTCGGCAGAGATGGAATTGGAAACACATCTCATGCCATTATTAGGCTCTCTACTCGAAACGCCTCGGCAGAATAATCTGTTCGCAGCCTCGCGAAATGTTTATTGTTTTCTTTCTCCTCGCCATTTCCACGCTTCTCAGCTCCTCTTGAGGGAGCAGCAGGTGTTTCTTGATCCCAGCCCTGCAACTCCTGTCCCTGGCTGTGCCGCCTGTCAGACTGACACCTACCCCTGCCTCTTGTTGTCTCCACTGAGGTCTGTTTACCTGACACCGGCTTTATAAAGCCGTGCTGCTGTACCTTCACACCTGCTCTAAAAGGCTGTGATTGAGCCCACTGTGCTTGAATTCCCCCTCGTGTTATTCTCCTCCATAATAGATTTACAGTGGAGTGATTTAATGGCCTTGGGAGAAATAGATCTAATTTGTATACACACAATGCCAGCAATTTAATCAGTATCATGAAGTGCATTATGAAGCACTGATTGAAAGTTATACTTGTCGGTGGGAAAAAAAACCCCAACTGATTATTCTATTAAGTGATTTGGTAAATCCCTCACCTGAGGAGCAGTTGTCCAATCACAGCGTGAGAACTGTCTGCACAGCAGGCCTGTGAAGCTACAGGCTGCAGTACAAGACATAATGTGTGACTGAGAGAGTTTGGAAGTGTACATTTGTCTCTCCTCCCGCACCTCTGCATAGAACAGTTCAAACATCTTGTTTCGCTCTGATCATCTAATAATGGCAACGCCAAACATCACACATCTTTTGACAGAGCTGGTTAATAGATGGCATAGTAAGCGTGTCTGTTCACAAACTAGCACTTGCATTATATAATGTCATACTGGAGCGTGGATGCTGGCCCTGGATATTAAGGGTGTCAGAGTGTCAGCCAACATTAGCTACTCTGCCCTGCGTTTTTTTTTATTGGATGGAACTAAATGACCCCAACAAAATATGAGGTTACCCAAGGAAACTATATTTTCCCAGCAGCTTATAAAGGACTCTGTTTGACCAAATAGTCTTTAAACCATATTTCCAATATGGGTCTGCTGGGGCCTCTCACGGCGCAGGAAATACACTGGGTATAAAGGAAAGTACAAAAGACAGCTGGACATAGGCACTTCTAAGATATTGCATACACTCAATGTGGAGCTGCAGCTGATAAAATCTGGCAGCAACAGCTCTGCTGTCAGAGTTCACAGTCATCAGCGACGAAGGAAAAGCCTAATTCACTACACCTTGGTTTGAAATTGAGAGCCAGGCATTTCAAAAGACGAGCACAGACCTCAGCCATCACCAGTCATTACTATAACCTCGTATATGTGCGTCGGTAGAGTGCAACGCGGGCCCAGTTATGGTAACTAATGGTGGCAGGGCAGAGAGGAGAAGGAAAATCGCATTAGGTGTCACTGTCCTCGGTCTGGGGACCTCAGACCTTCATGCGCACTGACAATGGCCATCTGGTGTGTGTGTATGGAATAAAACACAACAAAACAAATCCAGTTTGCCTGGATGTTTCTCCGGCTGGATGACAAAACATGGCGTGTTCAGTATCAGAACTGGTCATGGACGATTAAGTGCACTGGAGGACAACAGAGTCACTTCTACCTTGGCTCTGGACCAGCTCATGTTTCTTTCTGATTTTTTTTTTTTAGGTGCACAGGAAATAAAAACTGGAGATTTTTTTTTTGACTTGATGAAGGGAAACATGCAACATTTATCAGTGGGTTTTGTTCTGCTGACTTTATTCATTTCCTCAAGAAGTCAGATCAATATTTAATTGCTCTCCCCTTCACT
This sequence comes from Karalla daura, assembly GCA_029224185.1. Classification (NCBI taxonomy): domain Eukaryota; kingdom Metazoa; phylum Chordata; class Actinopteri; order Chaetodontiformes; family Leiognathidae; genus Karalla; species Karalla daura. Next base: position 4,629,333 of record CM055200.1, read on the forward strand.
TCACCTCAAGGCATGGCATGGCAAGAACCTCTGTCGGGACACGAGAGGTGAGGACCTAAAATATGAACTGTTCAAACCTCCATTGCCACTCACAGAAAGGAATCACAATCAAACGTTTGTAGCGGTTTACAGGTCGCAATCCTGTCTGGATGTTATGTTTCTGACACTCTGAACAACCCCCCCCCCCCCCCCCCCCCCGCGCTACGGTTGAGCACAGCAATGGCAACTAAGTACAGCAGCAATCCAAGTAACAGCCTGGTGATCAATAAAGCACATATTGTTGCTGTAGGGGAAACAGATGAGGGCGGAGCAGGGTAGTGCACTCTCGCTTTCACGGTGCACATGGTTTGAAGGACGCCAGAAGCAGAGGTTGTGCTCGGGATCTCTTCCTCTCTCATCAGACAGCTTAAGGAGCTTTGACCTGTTTTGACCGAGCCTGTCTCTCTCCATCGTTCTCACCTCCTGACCTCTGCGCCTCATCTGTTTGACGCTGTCTGACACAAACGCTCGACCTTCGCCTCTTTTGCATGATCTTCCCGATTCTGATGTGCGGTGTGGCTTTTTGATCCGGTTGAGGGAGGATCGGAGAACTTCCTATTTTGGATTTGCTTGAAAAAATCTCTTTAAAAAAAAAGAGAGGAAAAAATCATTGCACAGATGAAAACAAATGAGCATTTCGTCACCCACAGGACTTTTTTTATGCGTATCATCTTAATGTTAGGTGTTGCCTCAGGAATTTGGTAAATCTCATAAATGAGGAGGCCTTTATTTCCATGCTCTGATAAGTGACAGCTGCATCATGCTGCAGTATATAAAGAGATTTTTTTTCCCTCCCTCCTGGGAGGCTGTAGTGTTGCCTGAGCTGCGGCAAAGCCGCGCTGGAAATCCCTGCTATGCTGATGAGGGTTTTAGGAGGAATAGCTCATATAATGGGGTGATCCTGGGTGACTTATCCAAATCCCTCACTCATCTTCTTTTATTGCTGTTCACTTTGTCCCCTGTGGCCGCGCCACACATGGTGGGTGAGCCTCGCCGGAGAAATCCACGGTGTACCCGCCTGTTAATTTCATCTGCACAGGTTATGTCTCGCTGGGATAGACAGCCACATTCCAGTTGACTAACGACCAAAAAATGTATGAATGAATCAGTCCAGGTGATATGTCAGAGGGATGTCCATTGTTATATTTTGTTTTTGCAGTCAAGGAATGGACAACAAGATGATGACAGAGCTTAATCACATAATGTTGCCTGTCCTATGCCTCAATGGCCACTTTTGCTTTGTCTCGTTTGTGGTTCCTTAACCAGTCCCAACATAATTGGGGAAGAACTGCTGTGTCACCTGTGGCAGCGCTGCTACAGGAGACAGATAAACACAAGAAGGCTGCGTGTGCCATTCTCTAATTGGAAAAAGAGACAAATTTCCAGGATCACATTTTTATATTCCTTCAAGTCAGATTTACAAAGATTAAATATTTACGCTCACACTGGAAGCAAATAGTGTGAGATGACAGACACAATGACACAGTTAATGTTCTGAGCCCGATTGTTATGTTTGTGCAAATAGACTTTGGCCGACATTTATCAATGTGAGATGGTGTTTCTTTGTATCTCATTATATGCTATAATTTCATCAATTAATCATTTTTGCATCATATCTGCCCGATCCAATTACGTTGTTCTTTGCATGACCAGTATTCAATTTCTCATCCTGGCACACCTCTTAGTCAACTTTTAAATTAGGATCACAGTTTCTAATGACGATTCAGCAAGTAGATAGAGGACAATTACCATAGCTTCACAATATTAATCAGATTTGTCAGATTTTCACCCTCGGCTATTAATGTGAACATTCCAAGAAAAAGAGAGAAGACAGCCAAAGTTATTTGTTTAGAAATAAGCACATGGAGAATGCATGAGGAATACATAGTGTTTCTCCAGTGTGAGGTTTTGGACATTGCCATTGATCACTTATTAGAATTATTTGACATTAAATAAAACAAAAACATTTTTTCCATGAGTTTGTCTTTCTTTTTTTACACACAGGTTCTACAGCATTTGCAAGCTGTTCATTTTTGTCTTCAGCTTCTCCGGGTGCTTTCCCGGGCAGGTTGGTTATTTGGCAGCCGGTTTGCATTGATTACAATTGTGTTCCAGTCAATGGCTGCCACCAATCCATCATGTAATGTGTTTGTGGTTGAAAATGTTGAGCTCAGCAAGCGGATGGTACATATATTGCGCTGTAGCGAAGCTACAGAGGAGTAAACAAAGATTGTTGCACTTTTAATGGCTGTTGTGATACTGTTTGAGCAGGTTATTTTGTGTCGAGTCGGAGGCCAAGTGAGGCAGGAATCATAGCCATGACACACTAGGGCAGACAGGCACGGACTTCATTAGCTGCTACAAGTTTTAACTGTGACAGAAAGGTGCTGGTGACAATACTTTCTTTGGGAGATAAGAGAAAACTGATAAAAACAGGCTTTGCTTGACCTGCTGCCATGAACTGAGTCTACAGACTTTTGGAAAATGAACACGACATCAGTGAGTGGGCTGGATGGAGCGGCTCCAAGGGAAAGTCTGGAGAGATCATCTAATCTGAGGGAGCTGCAGGCAACACAGTGACTTGGTAATGATCTAACCACACACACACACACACACACACACACACACAGACACAAACGCACGAGTCCTGCAGTTAGATAGGTTACACTGAACCGGGGAAGTGTCAAGTGAAACGCAGCACGCAGGGAGAGGCACTAGGTTACAGACTTGGATGTAAGTGTTATCACAGCTCTTGGTTAATGTAGTAATGTGACATGCACTGCATCTAAGGAGAGCTGCTGCAATGTGCTGCTGTAATTTTAGCAATATGGCTGCTGGCAAAAGTCCCAAATCATGCTGCTCTTTTCTTCTCTAATGTGCCACTGAAGTGGCTGCAGCCGAAATAAGACAATTGTACGATGATACAATGAGACTGTATCAGCTGTTGCCGTATTGAGTTAACATGATTTCTATTTGGGTAATTGCATCAGACCAAGAGGCAGTCGAATGTACTGAATGGCTCCTATAAAAAAAAAGAATGTTTTACCTTGACAATATTCACCGCGGTTTATATGTGGTACAATGTTATCTCTGGCTGTGAATGAAAGGCAAACTTTGCTGATATCCCGGAAAAGACTATCCTTCAAGAAAGATTTAGATTTAAATGCAGCCCATAAATTGGCTACTTTAATGAATTCATCCTTACTTGCCCTGTTACAAATATCAAATGACTTTGCTCAGTTTCTGCTCCACTTAAAAAGAGAGAGAGAGAGATAGAGAGACAGAGAGAGATAATGCCTGGGCATACAAAAGTCGGTATACATGTCTCAGAGAGTGTGTGTGTGTGTGTGTGTGTGTGCAATAAAAGAGGCCTTTATTTATACAGGGGATTTTGGATTTTGGAGCCAGGGATATCTCCCTTGGAAGATGACCAGTCATGTCACGATGGAGGCGTTTTAGTGTAAATAAATCAGTAAAGATCAAAACCTCTGCTCCAGAGGCACAATTAGAGCTAATCCTGACCTCTGGGCTGTGTGTGTGTGTGTGTGTGTGTGTGTGTGTGTGTGTGTGTGTGTGTGTGTGTGTGTGTGTGTGTGTGTGTGTGTCTGGAGGTAGTATGGTGGTAGGCCTCCGACCTCCGCCCCCCTGTTTCCCACCAGCAGAGCATCTGGAAACCAAACAGAGAGAGAGTGGGAGGCAAGATTCAATGGGATGCTCTCACTGTGTTTACCATTCTTCATAGAGCAGAGAGGCAGACGGGGAGTGATGCTGACACATGCAGTGGGATTCTCTTCGGCTGCTCGAGCTTCGCTGACACATCCTGTATCTGAGTCATGCATTCCCTGATAGTTACTTTGCGGAGTTTAGTGCACACTCCGGTGTTATTAGATGTGAAATCTATTCAATATTTAAAACCCTCCACAGCGCACCAGGATCTGGCTGGCAAATATGTAGGTGATGAATAATTTAAAGGGAACAATTTACAAAGACTAGCCTGGGCTGGGGCTTTTGTGTTGCTCAGTGACGTCCCTGTGATATGAGGGCGAGAAAGTACGCTGTGCATGACTGCTCATATGATATTGTGTGCATGTGCTTTGGAATATATGCTTACATATGCGTGTGCGCAAGATAAATGTCCCAACCTGTACCAAGGGGCACCAAGGGCACCAAAGGATTGCTGCTGTTTGCTGTGGAGGCAGTTCTGTGAAGTGCCTGTTTTACACCAACGGTGATATGATGTTTTCGCACTGAAATAATAATAATCATGATGAGAGCGGAAACCCGGGCGCCGCATTGTGATCGAGATTGTCAAGATAGCGCGTTTTATTTTCATGAAGTGGCGTGATAAGGCCGCCTCCGACTGGGTAATTGTTGTTTACTGTGATGACGCAGCAAAACATTTTCCAAGGTGAAATGCAAAATGTGGTTTGCCATTACTGGGAGGGAAGCCGTGCCAGATAGACAGCGCACACCTGTAAAACTCCACGTTTGTTCCACTGCGAGGCGAGATATTGTGCTTGTAAAAGCTCGCCATAAAGGGAATCTAAATGATGGAGGGAGTCACGAGCCTGCGGATTTATAAGGAGGACGGTGAGAGAGAAACAAGTGGAGAAGACGGAGCGAAGCTTGCTTATCTCCTCCCATGCCATTGATTTATTCACACACTGGAAGGAGGGCTAAAGTATTTCGTCAGTGATTAAAACGTATGAGAAAGACTGAGGTCCTGTGTTAAACTTTGCATATTCATTGGGTTTCGCATTGAAAGAATAATTACACATTGATTATCCATGTCCGCACCGAGAGCCAATCATTACCCCGCGGGGCTCTCCTGGAGGCCCAAGTCCGTCCGCCCTGAAAAACAATTACGCCCTTATCTCTAGAACAATGTTTTTGTGATGTATTGCATGTTGAAGATGGTAACGATTCCCCTAATGAATATTCAGACGTCATTACTTTCAACAACGCGGGGCACAGGCCACTCAGAACATTGATCACCATGTCGTGCCTCATGGGTTCAATGAAGTCATCAAATAAAATTAAAGATCTATTTATTTAACATCCAACGGCGTTGGCCTGGTGTGTTTGGCAAGGGGAGCAATGCAAACGGGGCGCGGATGTAAAACGCAAACTTCTGACACCGGTCACACTCCAGGCATTTGCAATTAAAAAGTTGTTTATCACAGCTTGCAGTCATTGTATTGAAAAGCATAGCAATGAGCTGTGGCGCTTTAATCAGACTTAGGCAGTGCTAAGAATTAAACTATCCGGGTGAAAGATGATAGCCGGCGCTGCTTTTTACTACGCGCTTTATGACACCCGCTGAGCCCCGCTGAATAATTAAAAAGGTTTATTAATTACCGTGAAACATTCCATCAGCTGTATGGGAAAGATTTCCGAGCCGATGTTATTCATCGATGGTGACAGAGGCAAAGGTTTTGATACGGTGCCCCTGTGAAAGAAAGCTTAATGATTTGGAGTTAATTGTTATGGGTGTAATTACTGTAAGGGGCTGCGCTTTGATCAGAGATGTTAAATGTGTACAGTGAAAGGGTAAATCCTCATGAGCTCCCGTGGTCATAAGTCAACGTTTCGGGAGGGGAAAGCTTTTGTCTCTCTCTGCTTGGGAGTTAGATGATGCCACTCTGGTATCTGTTTATTTTCTATCAGCTTGTTATTTATTTTCTGTCATCACAAAGCTTCATCATAGCTCAGCATTAGACTGGAGGTGGTGGAAAACAGCCAACACTAAGAGGGAAGAAGTCTGGCACAGACGGTCTCTGACCCGTGTACGCATGCATACGCTGACTTTGTGTTCTCACTGTACATTAGAAGGGTGGGCCGACCCATCCTTTGTTTTTAGCTTCCATCCAATTCTAATAGGGATCTGCCAATAGTGATGCAATTCTGAACTGATTCTGATACAAGTGCGTTTTTACAACTCAGAAAAGGTGTGCCTCGCTCTGGTTGGAGCTGAAGTCTGGATGGTGGTTGGGGAGGGAGGGGGGGGGGGGCATCTCTCCTGAAATAAAAACGGTCAAAATCATCCCCCATCTGAATCTGTCATCGACCCCTTTCCGTCCCTTGCGTCATTTTATCGGTGACTGTGGAAATATAGCTGCTATTTCAACATTTAGGCGGTTTCGTGCATACTGAGTAAAGTACTGTGGGCTGGGGGCAACCACAGTGTCGCTGCGAGTTAAAGAGATGAAAGCCAAAGTATTACTTTATGACACACAATCGATTTTTGCTCTCTTCTCAACTTTTTCCCAGTGTGCTTGTGTTTAACAGTAATCAAGGGTGTACTATACAGAGTAATCTGTCCCCATATGATAAACATCATTTTGGCACCAAAAGTTCTTTAAGTACTTCGTAATATTTACAATATGTGTTCCATCTATTATTCTAAACTATGGCTCTTGCCTTTTTATTTCTTTATTTTTCGCTATTGTTCACAGATTATCAAATAATGATTTACTTTCAGGCCTTTCATGGTATTTTCTGGTCTTTACCCTCTTAGAACTTATCAGTGTACTGCAGATCTCCAGCGCAGACTCTGTCTTGCAGCATACTTAGCCTCCCTCAATTTTGTCAAGGACACACGTGTCATCAGCGTGTGTGTGTGTGCACGCGCAAGCATTCATTTTGTGTTTATATCCCTCCATTTGAGCGTCTCTATTTTTAGTCGATGTCATCGCTGCCTCACTTTGTCATGACACTCAGCAGGGTTTTCTCTCCGCCAGTATTCTTCATTACTTCACTTCGCCCCTGCTGTTCTTACCCTCCAGATATACCCCACCCCACCCCCCCCCCCTACCCAGCCCTGCCTGGCGCTCCTTGCCCCATCCTCCCAACGCAGACGACTTCCACCTGCACGCCGTCACGTTACACCTGCGCTGATTTATGCCGCGGCCGCAGTCGTAGCCGACGCTCCACGCGGGCTCCGAGCCGCCTGTCACCCATCGTCACTCCCTCTTAATTAATCTGCACGTCATGTTCTGTGATGCTCTGCAGCGACGGGCCGGTGTCGTTACTGCAGAATGACGTGGGGGGGGGGGGGGGGGGGAGAAAAGTCGGACTTTCCAGTCGCATATGGAACAGGCAGTGTGACGGGCATCTTCTCCGGATTAAATAAACCTCATACTTCGCGATACTTGAGGCTGCGGCTGTCTGCAGTGCATTTCGGCGGCAAATGTGTCTGCACATATGGTTAGATTTCACACTGTTAGGCACGTGTTACGAACACAGCGGCACTTTTTCCGTGGAGTTTGATGGCAGTATTAGTGTTTCCCAAAAGGGGTCTGAGCAGGCGTGCTTAGTTTCATCTTTACGTTGCTTCTGTAACTGCTGGATAGCAGTATGCAGGTTTGCACAACAACAACAACAACAACAAAAAGGAATAAAGTTTTTTTTTTTTTGCTGCACTTCAAGCACCAGCACCTTTTACAGATGCATAAATATCAAGATTGCTCTTCCCTCTTCCTAGTTGTCAAAATGACAACGCGGCGCGATACAGAGGTTAGAGTCCCCGCCAGCTCCAAGCCACACATGAACACCTCACCCACAACAAACACGCGCGCTCACACTCAAGCCTTTCACTGCTATATTTAATTCATGCCCACTGCACAAACTGTCCAAACGATGCTGCACTTTGTTTATTTATGTGTCCTTTGAAAGAAGAAGAGCAAGAAAAAAACAAAACAAAACTGGATGTGACACAGTTACAGCTCTTTCATCCACAATCAGATAGCAGCAGATGTTCTGGGCTGTGACTGTTCGCCATATGCCCAACTGTTAGTCTTTCCTCTAATATATATATATATAAATACTAATATATGTGTGTGTGTGTGTGTGTGTGTGTGTGTGTATACATAAAGATAGATAGATAAATAGATATAGATAGATAGATAGGTGATAGATAGATAGATAGATAGATAGATAGATGATAGATAGATAGATAGATAGATAGATAGATAGATAGATGATAGATAGATAGATAGATAGATGATAGATAGATAGATAGATAGATAGATAGATAGATAGATAGATAGATACATATATATACAGTAGGAACTCGAGATACAAAATTAATTTGTTTCTGATGTGTGTGTGTATATAAATATATATATATATCTTCTTCTAACTTAATGTACAGGATGCATTCATTATGCATTAATTCTAACACAATACAGTAGCAGCTGCATCCAAGATGTGTCTCAAAGAGGTGTTGCATCGGATGGGTAGACGTAACTCCCTGTCGTGTGAGCAGCTCTGGAAACGTCAGAGCGACATCTGCGCCGGATCGCCGCAGAACGGGAGCGGTCCTCAGCGCGGACGCGCTTCTTCTCACAGGCCACGGTGCTCCCCGCGTAATGAGTTTAGGCCGCGTGGGCGACAAGATAGCTGATGGATGAGCCGATTATACCCCTCCTTTGCTTCACTCGAGGAAAGTCCCCAGTTCCTAATTGGCGAGACAGCGGACAACAAGGGAAGAGACATCTCCCTCTATTTCTCTCCTATTCCCCCCCTTTTCCATCCCTTACTACTTCCCCAGTTCATTTAACTAATCTTGTTTTATCCCCATGTCGACAGGCGCTAGGACTCAGGCAGTAAAATGGAGTGCGGTGGAGATAACTTGCATGGCAGGGCCACAGTAATTTAATGGGAACAGATGTTTCCCTTGCTGGAGTGACAGCAGATCCTTCTCCAGCTCCCTGAAGGGAGGAGCAGACACATTACAGATGGTTGTTGTGCCTGTGGTCATCATCGCTAAGACCCAGGTTTTAGACCGGGCTCCGGTCCGCTTGAAGATATGAAAGCAGTGACGGACATAAGAGCCTCAGGATTTTAAAAAAATGGCTTAAAGGCTTTGGCCTTAAACACTGAAACAGAGGCAATGGTGCGAAAGAGTCAGTGAAAAGAAGCAGTGGAGAAGTGTACACAGTGTTTTTGTGGGTGTCCTTCAACCTATAAAAAAAATGCCCATTCAATTTAACTCAGCCATATTTAAAGTGCCATTCCAAGACGCTTCACATTGGACCTGGTCAGCACCAAACGGTTTATTCAGCATAACGAAGATGGTGAGGATTCATCTTTTCCTAACTGTACGCATGTGCTGCTGCATACCTGTATTCGTCCATGAGAGTGTGTGTGGGAATCTGGAAGACACCGTGGGATCCACGTGGCGAGGCCGCAGACGCTGATCGACCCGAGCACCTCACATCAAACGCAGGCAACAACAAAATGAAATGCATTTACACTCCCATAAGAGAGAGATGGAGGGACGGAGAGGGGACAGAGGGAGAGAGAGACAGAGAGAGGGAAGCTGGAGTGCATCCCTCATTGTCTCCTCCTCATCTCTCTCTCTTCACAGTGGAAAGATGAGTCCGTCTCTATGAACTACTCAGATTGAATTCTTCCTTTTTGTGTCAACATTTCATCGAGTCTTTGCCATTGCATCATGCTTGTAATGCGAGCTGTCAGCTGTGCTCCATGGGTCAGAACCATTCTGCATTTTTACCAGCTGGAGCGCCACCATTCATACTTTCTCTCTCTTTCGCTCTCTCTCTTTCACTATGTCGAGAAAAAACATGACATGGTGCCTAAAATGTTACACTTTAATGGAAGCTGTGAGGCTTGACTTTCTGTGTCATTTTGCTGGATGGATGCTCGTGTTTCTCTTCACTAAAAAGACCTGAGTAATGCATTTCATTTGCAATTTAGATTCAGATAAATGTATTTGGGTTCTGAGATGACGTACAATGCAATAAAAAAATCTGCAATGAAATTATCTTTTGATTAGAAAATGGAAGAACAGTGCTCAAGCAGCTCGAATGCAGCATTTACAGTACAGCAAGTCCTGTGGCTCCCGATGTGGGGGTACAGGCTCTAAATCAAGCGGCTACTGGAGTTTTTTTTTTGTTTTGATAGTCCTGTCAGTTCATTGAGCGCTGATATTTCCCAGTGATTGCACTTCCTAACAGTTCTAATCCACTCAAGTAAACAATGATGTTGGCAATCACCAGCCGGGCTTCCTCCCCCCACCCCTGCGCAGAAATGCATTTTATTTGATGATACAATCTCTAAGGAAGACTGGGAATCCTATTTGTATGTGCTGCGTGCACCATATTTTGCTGTGCATTTCCCATGTGTGTATTTTATCTTGTGTTGCTTTAAGCATTTATTTACAGTCCGGCATTATACAGGCTGAGAGTTATCATGGGATCATAAGTGGTGCACAGCTGTGGGGGAACACTTTAGTCTCAAGGCCAGTGGTGGTAGTTTCCCCATAATGTCCAAGGTGGCCGACAAAAAAGCTCAAAAATCTCTGCAAAACCTTCTGAATAGACTCACCTCATCATCATCTCCCTCATCCAGTTTCTGCCAATGACAATTTTAGACTTCTTTTTCTACTTCTTCTTCTGGGTGACTGAATGATATAAGTTTTCACCTCCATCATCACCAACACATCCACTTATCCATATGATCCATACTGGATATCGGAGAATAACACAGCCATAGAGACAAGGTAAACAGAGTCCAATTACTGTGACTCCCCTGTCAGCCAAATGGATGCGCCCACATTCATTCATTTCTTTAAACTCTTATATCGTGTTAATCATGGACTTATTTGCAAATTGACATCTACTGCTGTTACATAGGTCGTAATCATACTGGTGTGCACGCATGTCCCACAGAGACATGTTTTTTTTTGGGGGGGGGGGGGGGGGGGGGGGTGGGCAGAGAGTCATGGCAATTTCATCCTGGCTGAAAATGCACAAAAGGGGGATTTAAAGCACGACTTCAAGCTGATAGACAATGATACTCACGTGCAGATCAAATGGTCTGACCAAAACACGTCAGACCATTTGAGCCAGATAGAAAAAAAATCCCTCCTGTCTCCATTTGGCAGTGCGTCACTCAGATCGTCCCTATGAACAAACGGCCACTGCTCTCTACATCTTGTTGGCTTTGGCCCTCACATCCATCCATCCATCCATCTGTTTTGAACCCACAGGGATGCGCTGGTGCTTCTCTCAAGCACAAATACAATGAAGGCTGGGAATTCATCCCGGACAGGTCCCCAATCCATCACAGGATACACACACACCATTCACTCTCACACTCACATCTGGGGCCGATTGATTGTCTCCAGTCAACCTCAACATGTATGTTTTTGGACTCCAGAGTGCCTGTGGAAAACCCAAACAGACACAGGGAGAAGATGCTCCACACAGACAGGCCGACAGTCCGGCCCATTAGTCAAACCCTGTCTGTGAAGCAACTGTGCCAACCACCCACACACCATGAGGCCAATCATATATTAAGGTCACCCGCAGTATTACGGCGGCTTCTGTGTATGACCACACTCCATTAACATTTAAATTGTGAGACTCACGTTGTTATTTATTTCCCGCACTGGGCATCAAATTAAACCATGTTTGATCTAATGCGTAGACACCTATAGGAATGGTGTTTTTCATGTTACTGAAAGGTGAGGACAATCGGACACCGTTAACTCTCACTGACAACTGACGCATCGGGTGTCAAGCTGCAGCGCCATGCTCATTGTACAGTATGTTCTTGCTCCGAGCTCCCCAATAGGCGGACACAAAAAAATGCAATTTATGTGCATATAAAATGCAAGATCACTCCTGGTTGCGGGAAAGAAAAGCTGTCATATTCGTAAGAGGATGTGCCAATTGGAAAGGTCACAACTGTCTATAGAGAACAAATGAGGCCGGTAATCGTTTTTCCTGCCAGCCTTCTACAGGCACATAAAAGACCAGGTGCTTGTCTGAATCTTGATGATCCTTTCTAAGTGAAATAACTGACGCACATCCAGCTCAATTAAGCCGCCACTATGGTGAGAGCGCGCGACGATTGCATTCTTTAGTCGGTGAAAAAAAAAAAAAAGTGAGCGGAAGCATCGCGACGGGCAAGTTGAATTACCAGTCGTGATTGGCCGAAACATGACCGCCGGCTCCATGAGGAATTAGAGAGTTAAGAGGACTCTTTAAATCCTCTTTCAAAACAACTTTCTCATCCACAAAGAGCCGGCAAACAGAGTGCCGCTGACGTTTATTATACCTCCGAGGACCCGGGCGTGGAGTTAAAACAGTGTGTACTGTTACACCTCAAGGTCGTGTATGTTAGTGGGTGGGAGAGGATTACGGTCTCTAATGGACAGTGCTCGACTTTAATGAAGAGCCCTGATGAGGAGCCAGATTGGTCCCCATCGACAGATCAGCCGCTGCCATTTCCATTTTCATGGGTGCCCAGATGCGTCACGGGGGGAATTTCACGGCTGATTGCTGCTCCCTGTGGGCTAAATCCTCTGTTGCACACGCAATACATACGTGTGTTTGTGTACATACCCTGTATCTATGCTGCACGTAGCCACAACGCTTGGTTTTTTACAGTACGTCAGCTGAAACTGATCTATTTCAGATAGAAAGCGGATAGTTCAGCAGGATTTGCCTCATTGCCCTCTTTGATCCTGACTCAGTATTCACACTTCCCCGTCGCTCCGATCTGTTACATGTGCCACATTCACAAACCACAATGTCCCATAAATGGGTTTCCGCCTGTAAGTCAGGCGGCCCTACACACACATGGCTTATGTGAAGAGTAATCAAAAAGCTGTTAGGACTCCCTGAATCGGAGAAAAGGAAAAAAAGAATAGCTTCTGACACAGCTTTTTTTTGTAGTGTGCAGAGCAACCAGAAAAGTGAATTGGATTGTGGTTGCATCCGTGATACTCAATCATTTTCTTATCAGCGGCTGCTGTCAGAGCCCAGCTAAGGAATGACCCCAAAAGAAAGAGGAGAAATGAAGGACGCCTCAGACCCGCCCGTCGTCTCCATTCAGCTCCGTGACACACCTGCCCATTGACATCGGTGCTTTATTCCACCCGAAATCCCCTCCTGATACCCAGTCTGTGAAGGTTAATGGGGGATAAAACATTTTGTCATAAAGCTCGGAGCGGCACCTTTTCTCTTGGTCTGGCATTAGAGCCAACAGGCAGGACAAAAAGAAAAATTTATGTCACTGCCAGCGGTCACTAGTGAACAACTTGTCATCATGGCCTATTTCAGAGCGGCGCGCCCGCAAGTGCCAAGCTCCGCTGCCTCGAGCACAAGGGCAGTTTAAGATGTGCGGCGTGGCTTTGCCATTGGCTGAAGACAGGGTACCTCTGCTGTGTGGTCAGGTCAGTGCAATCGATCACTAAATAGTTGTAGATGTTGGTGGGAGGAAAAAAACAAAACACAGTCACTGTCTTATTAAATGCTAAAACCCTAGTGAAAGATTTCCATCCTCAGGTGTGATAAAATGCGGCGATAAAGGTCGGCGCAGCCTGTTTTCCAGGACACCAGTCTATTTGACATGCGGGTGAAATGCATTTTCCTCCCTAAAGGTCTCCAGAGCCTTGAGGAAGCGTGTGCTAACTGTACATACGAGCGCATTGTCCATTCACAAAATGCCCTTCACGAAAAACAGTTGCACTGAGGGATCGGAAGGTTTGAATATCACCTGGAGAGAAAACGCTGGAAAAGAAAGGAAAAAAAAACAACAACAAAAAATAAAACAAAACAGAACACATGCAGTGGTAAATCACAGAGGAGCAAAGGAGTCCTCTGCAGGATCAACACAAATACAACTTGTCAGTTTGGAATCAGTGTTTGTATGCTACTCAGGGCAGTGAAATTTCAAACCTCAGACAATAAGGCTGCGATTATTGCTGCTGCTGCTGCACCAATAAAGATAAAGACTCTGCTTCCCGATGCCACATTTAAGAGAATTTTGTTTTTCTCTCTTTTTTTCCCGCAGGCTTTAAACGTTTCTACTGTGGCAATTAACTTCAGCTGGGCGAGCAATCCACATGATTCACTCACAATGCATTTTGGTTAATTGGAGCCGAGCGTGATGCTTGGATCTCTTTTGACTTCAATATGGAGAGAAACTATAATAACTCAATTATATGATGAGGTAAATTAGGTAAGTGATTGGGTCATTGTTGCACACACACACACACACACACACACACATATGCATGCACAGTGAGAGAGAGAGAGAGGGAGGCAGGTAGAGAGAGAGTGGGAGCGTACACCTTCATGAATCAGTAAGCAATGTATTTGTCAATGTTCATGAAGTATTTATAGAGCAACACTGCCCCCAGCTGAAATATTGTATGCGCTGCCAGTGCTACAGATTCAGTGTAGTCCACGCGGCAAGGAAACACGAACATGACCAGCCGGAAATCAACATCTGTGTCATCATTAGTGTATGTAGGTTGGATATTCTGCGTTTGACATTCTCGGCTAATGAGGAAAACCCACTGCTGCTCCGGAAGCATGCTTCCAACCACCACAAAACAGGCCTGAAAATTATGAATAAATATCATACGCTCTGGTTAAACAAGCTCATTTAAGAACGCCCACGTCATTGTGGAATATTATGTTTTGTGAGTGAAAAACGTGGGACTAACAAGACTACATGAAGTCATCTGTTTCTCTCCCCAGCTTTACATGTAATTTTCATGCACGCTGTGTAAAACAGATTAAGTCTCATCTGCCTTCTTAGTTCTTACTGTTTGAACATCTCAGCTTTGTGCTGAGGTTAAAACTTGACCTCCATGACTGTGCCAGCTGTCCTATGCACAGTGTGCTACATGTTTCTGCACACATCCATCCATCACGCTCTGGACCACATCAATAGAACATTCAAACGCCATTAATGTTAATCATCTCAGCCCAGTTCAATGTTGCTGGGACGAATTCCACCATTGGAGAGCTGTAAAGATGTGTGAACCATGAATGCAAAATAGTCTTTGCTCAGCGAAAAGAGATGGAGGGATTGACACTGGGAAACAAATACAATTCCTGTGAATCACCACAGAGGTGTTAACACAACAACGCTAACTAAAAATAATACAAATCTGCGGAATGGATGTATCAACTAGGATCTGACTGAGATGTTGCGATGTAATTCGTTCCCCCTCTTGAGTGTATTTATTTGGCAGCGGCTCATTCCCCCAGTGAGGCCTGAATCACTCCATTAGCTCAGTGCAGCTTCCACAAGAGGTCAGCACAGCAACACACTCACGCTAAATGATTTGTTTTCATGTTTCTGGGAAGTTGGTGGCGGCCACGGTGGATTATCCCGTCAGCGGGAGAATCACAATTGTTCATGACATTTTATAATGGATATATTGTACAGACTTGATTTGTGCCTGTATAGCTGAGCATCTTGGGAACAGAGGAGCTTTAGCACAGTTGCTCTTTTATGCATTTGCCCTGAAGTTTTCTTTTCTTCATTCTTTCGCCCCCCCCCCACCCATGAGAGCTCATATTTCTGACTCATGACTCACACATGCAAATGTCCCATTGCGTGTGCGCCAGCTAAATGGTAACAAAATGCATTGGTGCAGAAGCGTCTTGTATTTGGTGTTCCACAAGCTCTCTATTGTGCTGGAGCATGAATGCTTTTTTCCCCTATGTGAGTTACTTTTGGATGACAGTATATGCATTCACTTACACCTTTGTGCAACATGATGGTTAAGGACCTGGAGTGAAAAGGTCAGAGGATTAAGTCCCTACCACAGTTAAAGTGACGCCTGAGCAAGGCACCTACTGTATATCCAGTTGCTCCCAGCCTGCTGCAATGCCTCAAATTTCCCCACTGACTAAGGGGATCCATTAATAATGATGGCAGGTGCCTTCTTTTACTGTTCGAACTGCTTTTGCCATCCAGACCTAGGATGAAAAACTACTTATAACTCAGTGTTGGATAATGACTATTCCAAGCCAAAGACCAGAAACATCATCACGTCCTCATTCACATATACATTTTAGAGTTTGAAATGGCAGCTAAAAGTAAAAACAGAGACATAATGTGAGGCAAAATGCATGATGTTAACCATACTGTGAAGTGATTAAGGCAGATAACTATGATTTATGGTTGGGGTAATTTGCCACTCAATTTTCACTCAATTGCCACTTCTTCATATGCATGGCAGGAAAGACAACCAACCAATCAGCGTAAAGAAACACGCATACAAACACGCGCCCGAGCAGGGAAAACATGCAAACTTGGACACAGTAACGCTCACTATGGGGACAACAGCCCTATCTACTGCGCCCCCTTGTGGCCACAATACCCCCACACATCTAAAAGGACAGTTAAATAACTTGCAAAGTCGCATGTGAGACGATTAAGATGAAACCAGCTTCTAGGTGAGCATCAGAGAACATGAGCACTCCATAACATCATCCGGGGACCCCTTTAAGGAAGGGGGTGCGCTTCATCCCTGCCAGCAGATGGCTCTACTCACAGTTATGCACTAAAAAGTGATGTATATATAAAAATATATGTGAATACTTCAAATAAAAGTTGACTGACCAAAAGCATCTACCAAATATCCAGAGTAAATAGTCTACGAATATAGAGATAACAGCGCATCTACGTGACCGCTTCGGGGTTTCTGGCTCATAAATAACAAACAGCTTGATAAGGTCAGTGTATATTCCCACAGGATCTCCGTGTAAGTTACAGCTTTTTCTTAATGTATCGGAGAAACGCCACACGACTAAATGTCAGCAGCATCATGAGATAGAAAGAGAGAGAGAGAGAGAGAGACGCATCTCTATGCGCAGGACCGGCCTTTTCCCCCCGCGCAGTGATGCAGGAATGTGAGGGATGCTGAGTGTCCACCTCAGTGAGCCCGGGGGAGGGTCTCTCCAGTCTGAAGCTCCGGCTGCCATAACACAGCTTCGCTCCTGCCGGCGAGGAGGAGGGAGACAGGGGAGACGAGCAGGAGGTGACAGGAGCGCAAACTCGGGAGCGTCACGGGAGCGTTTTTTTTAATTATAATTTTTATTATTTTGGCGTGATTCTCCAAAGGACGCGGGCGTTAAGCGAGGTCATCATCACGGTAAGAGGCGAGAGATAGATAGATAGATAGAGGGAGAGAGAGGGAGAGGGGGCTGAAAAACAGCCATCCTCGTTTCGCTTTCGCATGCACGGGCGCAAACGTCGTGTCTTTTCGTCTCTACGGCTTATTTGTGTCCGTGTTGCCCACGCAGCGTTTTTCGCCCGAAACGCCTGGAAAAAAACACGCGGATAGACGGTCGGGAGATGGGAACGCGAATGCAGGCCACGGGGATTGGCCGCCTCTCCTCCGCCTGACCATTCCTCCGCACGACCTACGTGGATGGGAGTAAATATGGGTTAGTGGAGCAAATCCACCCGCCCTGCGACCACCATGTGCTTGTTTACTCCTCTACCAATCAGTGGCATGGCATGACCCGCGTTGCCTTTCGATGATGAGGTGTCGGTTGTTTTTCTCTGCTAAATGTCCCTGTGAGGTTTCATGGGGAAGGGTCCACACAGCATCGGTGGTCTAGACAGGAGGGGGCGAGCACACGTAGTAGGCTACACGTATAGTAGACAGGCCTGTGCGCTGCATGCTTAATACTCCTACTGCATGGGCTAGCTGGGACAGTGAAGGCTGTTTTACATCACCTGCTGCTTATTAAGCCTCCCACATAGAGTACATGCCCATGCTGTGGCACTGACGGCAAAGAGCGAGCGTGAAGGACACCAAACATGTCATGTCATTTCGTTTTTACTTCTAATCATTGCTTTATTCTGGCAGCTGTATCATAACAACGTGACAGTGTGGTGATGGATAACTGTTGCAGCCTGGGAAACTGACGGCAGAGCCATGTGTTCCTACATGAATTATAAATGCCCCTCATTCACCATAACCTCATTCACAATACCCGTGTCCTTCAGATTCAACCCCCCTGATTAAATGGCCTCATAAAAGATAACGTTAATTTTAGAATTACCTCGGATTCGTCATGTGTGGTCTAAATATCAGTCTCCACAGCCCACATCTTCCTCCCCCAGGGGGAATATGTCAGCTATTGTTAGACACATGCAACGATTCATACCCGGATGATGACTTTTCAATATCCTAAGGTTACAGCGCTGTTCGTATGGTATGACACATTTGTCTGCCTCACACGGTGATGGCCTTATTTCTCTATAAGGCCGTATTACATAAACCTCATCCTTATTTTTATTCTGTGCTGACTCCTCAATCTGTCCGCGGCAACAACCTATGCTCAGGTGGACAAATTATGTATGTCGCTCCTCAAACCTGCGGCTGCATATGTAGTGAGAGTGCTTTAACGTTTGAGCGCCTCTATGCAAAGCAAGCTCCAAAGTCACCCTACACTTGGTTATTTTAAAGCGTGAGCTGCCACTGAACGCACAATTCAACCACTGTACACACTTTGTGTCTGTTTCAGGACTTTTGCTCACGACTCTTATGCGATGAGTTTGTCCTCTTTTGTCTTCTGGTGGATGGCGGCCAGCACTGCCATCTCGTAGATAAGCAAAGATGTTAGATGATATAAAAGAAATGTCTTTCAAAGCATAAGTTTAGCTGTAAGTGTTTCCCAAGGGCAGGTGAGCGGCCCTGACACAGGATGTCGGTATTACAACCCCCCACCCTCCCCACCCCTGTGTGGACATACACGAGTCACTGTTTAGTCAACATGATCCACTTGTCTGGTGTCCATCTGCTGGAGGGATAATTCAGTGGTTGCCATAGAAGTTCTATCAGATGACAGCCATAAAACTCACCGTGGTGCCTCTCTGGCAGGTGGGAGACTGATGTGGAACACCTGGGCTGAGAGGAGAAAGGAGAAGTAGTGAGGGGAGGAGGTGGTAGATGTCGAGGGGGGATGACCCCCAGCTGTAAACACTGGTGTCTGTGTGAAGGATTTATCTGCAGAGGTCAGTGAGACTCTGATAATGTCCTCTCCACTACAGCTGCACTCCACACTGTCCTTGTGGAGCTCTGGAGTGTCGTGTTTAACAGCGCCTGCCATTGCTCACAATCGCTTTTGTGTTGTTCATTGCTTCTAAATTAGTTTGATGGATTTTTTTTTGATATTGTTGGTTAGGGGAGTTTATGATTCACACAGAGATATTGAAGACATAATGGGCTTGTACAGTGTGGGAAAGCAACTCTTGCATCCATATTGATTTTTTTTTCAAAACGTTTCATTGTCTGCGTTGCGCTGCTTTCATCATGACTGGCACATTAAGCCTTATGGGAAAATAATCAGAGGCTTATTCCAACGTATAGATTTTTTCATTCCGACCCAGAATTACTGTCTATAATTTCCTGTTCTCAAGTGACTCTTGCTACTGCTGCCTTGTATATCACCGAACACAATCTGCACTGTCTCTGATGGACTTGTAGGTTGTTGCAGAGGTTTCACCTCTCATCCAATCATTTCTCTCCTCTGAAGAACTGAGGTCAAGTTGGCACAAGTTAAGCCTGCTGCTCCTTGGATAAGGATGACCTAGACAAATGTGAGTGTCCGCCGACAGTCGGTTTCTTGCTTGTGTTTAACCTCTGCCTGCATTCTGGCTCTGGTTTGACACAGTGAATTAATATGCAGCCGGCATCTATTTTGAGGCGTAGCTGCTTGTCACACCGGGCCAAGCGTTTTTGAAAAAGTAAAGCATGTGGCGTAAGTGGCTGCGCAAAGAGGAGATGCTCACTTCATCACTGTGTCTGATGGAGAGAGGAGGGGGTGACCGCTCATTTTAATGAGAGCTGCCGCGCAGAGATACAAAGAGCCGTTTCAGGAAACACTCAGGGTGAAGGAGGCAAAGAAACCAAAACATGGGCACATTAATTAGGATGGCAGGTTGGAGTGGACTGCTGCAGCACCGTTCAATGCTTTTTATTCGCTGTCCCTAACCCACTTAAACCAGACTCAAGCGAGAGGAGCGAACTTGTTACCCTCGGTTGAGGCCCAGCAGAACGAGCGGCCGAGCTGTAATTGCAGTGATTATTATCTCCTGGCTGGAGTTTCACCTACACTGTGCCCCAGATGTGTCATTGCCAGGGGTCCTCAAGCTTGAAGCCGGAGTTTAAGCTGCTCACCCTTTAATATGAAGCCATAAAATTGCTGTCTCTTAACTGTTTCCCTCAGTGATATCCTATTATCTACGTGCAGGGGTGTATGGGGCTTAAGCTTGCTTACTGCTCAGGAGAACACTCAGTTATGGTCCAGGGATTATGTGAGTGGGTAGATGGATTGTTTCAGCTCTGTAGCTCCGGTTTGTCTTTAACTTTAGCACAAAGTAGCATTTCACCTAGTTGCACGGCCTCCTGTTCAGCAGGTGAACTTGCAGGTTGAAACACAACAGCACATACACGCCACAATCTGAGTGTAAAAACTCTTATTTTCCGACTTGACAGAAATACTAACTCTGCTCGCTCTTGCACACCATGAATAGGCTTTAGGGCCCCTTGTAGTTTATCTCATTATATATGAAACCTCAGTTTCATCATCCCAGGAAACCACGTGAGCCCCTGGGGTAGAAGCCATCAATATTGGATTCATGCGTCAGGAAGGCAGCATGTGAAAAGCTTGAATAGCTAACTTTGGATCTTTTGAGCTCGCTGAATATGTGGGCTGCGAGCAGAGCATCCAGATTCAGATTCGAGCACGCGTTCCGAATCTTTTTGCAATAACAAAGGGAGAGTTAGAGTTGTGGAAGTACAGCTACAACAGTGATATTAAACTCCATATCATGCAATCAAAAGAGATAACTTCTGTGTGCTTTGCCACAGCACTGTGTGTTGTCTGTTTGGGTATGAATTAATAATTGAGCCACAGAGTGCTGGGTGATGACTGCACTCCTATAAAACTTTAATGGCCTGCATGTTTCCCCTCTTAGTCAATGGGCAGAGTGGCACAGAAAGGAAGGGCTTGTGCCTGCAGTAATCACATGCTCTGAGCATGTCTCCTTCTTCTTTGGACTAAATGTGCGGGGCTGAAAGCAGAACAATACTGTGTGTGAAAAAGATGAAGATGGTTTCATAAAAGTGTCCCAGAAGACTTTTAGGCAAGTGAAATGGAGTATGAATAACTTATGGTATATTTTATCCATTTTTTATTCCTATTATCATTCAGCTCAGGCTTTTTAACATTAATAATAGTATGCAGTATAACTACCAAAAAAGCACAACTTTTATTTCAGTGTAGAATAATAAGTATTTTATCTTTTGTTCATATCCTTGTAGCTCGCTTTGCAAAGTTGCTCTCGAACCCATTGCCTTGCAGGGAGATCCACCTACTGTAGGAGCTGGAGTGTCCTCAGATCCAGAGAAAAATACCGTTTCCGCCTTGTTACTCTGGGACACATCTATGAGTGACAGATTCAGTAACAAGATTAATGTCTGAGGGCCGGGTCAAAGTTCACACGGGCCGTGCGGTGACATACATTCCTGTTGTTTCAAAGCATATATATTTTTAGCTGTGCGTTCAGTCCCACATATAGGATAAATACAGTAGAAAGCCACTGCTGTTTGAATCAGCGCATCTATTTGCACGTGCGGCTCAAAATCTGAGATCTGAGCAACATTAGCAAAAGCCAAACGACATTGAGGAAGCTGCCACACTGCAAAGGCCAGAGCATTAACCATCGGTATACATTTTTTCCAAATGATCAACAACATTTTACTACTGTCAGCAGCAATGAAAACATGTGCCCAACAATGGAGAAAAACTGTATCCTGCTCTTTGCAGGTCCCCCAGCTTAAGTAAAGTGTAATACCTAACACTGGAGCCCATCCCGTGTATTAACAGTCTTCTGACAACTTTTACAGCTCTCTGGTTTTTAATGGCAAACATGTTTATGCCGAGATGCCAGAGGCCTCGCAGCGCTCGGAAAAGTTGAGTGCGGCACCCAACGGCACGGAGGGGCGGGGTGGCTCCGGCTTCTCCACACCTCGCTCATTCATTTCGCTCAGACTGAGCGCACTTGTCCAGCTGCCTGCGTCTGGCGGCCGGCTCACCTCCGCCGCCCCGCCGCCGCCGCCAAGTGTCTGACAATATGGCTTTGTGTCTCGCACCTGTGGGCGGCGGGACTCCGGGCGAGTGGGAGCGCAGGGGCCAAAGGAGGACGTGCCTTCTGGAGGCGACGGAGTAGCCCCACAGTGGAGCCTTTGTGTGAATGATGGAGGATTAATTCCGACTCCTCTCGTACGATCGCGTCCACGGACAGATGTGGGGCCGCGCGCCGCCGTAATTGGGCGGCGTTGATTGTGAACACGGTTTTGCGAGCGCCGACCGCGTGTAAACGCCTCGTGTGCGCCGCAGACAGTCTTTGGGAAGAGTTATTTGGGGATAATTAGCTCTGCATGGTTGGAGATGAGTGGCTTGTTAATGTTTTTTTGCTCCGCAACAGCGGTTTCTGTAAGTTGTGGCAGAGGGGAAAACACTTACAGTACACAGGCAAACGGCTGTTTGCGGCGCATCCACACACACACACACACACACACACACACACACGCTCGCTCGGTTGATTAAATGCATAGTTGTTTTCTCAGACAAACCGCGCACAGATGTGAACTCCCACTCGCTCCACTGTTGTGTATTCACGCATTTCATGGATGTTTGTTTTCTTTGGGTCTGACTTAGACAGCGAGTCACTGAAAGTCTGCTCGACAGTGTTGTGTACGGGACTGTTGTTGAGTTCATTGGCCATATGCAGATGCTGTATGTATTTAAATGCTTGTCCTGTTCTTTAAATATCCAGGTCCACCTGCGCCTTTCCCGCAATCTTCAGCTCCAAAAGACCTCGGAACAACCTCAGGCCCCACCGCTAACCTCCTAGCCTCAGTCCGCTCTTCATCCCCGGCTGTCATCGATATCTCAGAGAGGATGTGAGGAGGAGGAGCAGGACTGAAACCCCGATAAGTTCAATCAAGAAGGGAACTGCAACCACGCGGCCTCTATGGACTGACGGGTCAACTGATACCAGATCAGGCTGGCCTTTCGTGGAAGTGTAAGTCTTAAATTAATCCTTCGGACCACAAATCAGGTCAGTTGTCTTTCAGGGAATCAATTGAAATTCAATCCATTAATGGGAAATAATCCAATAATTACAGGCTCTTCTTACTAGATGAGACTAATTGGATTTCAAATCATTTCTCCAGATTGATTCTTTTGACCTTAACCCCCGCTGCAGACAGAGATCGGAGATGCTGAAAACAGGCGCTGAGACGACAAGATGAAGATGCAATAGTGTTCCCGGTGCCAGATATCATGTTAGACAGCAAGCGCTGCGGTATAATGTGTCACAAAGTGGATGGGATATGTGTTCTGAAAGGCAGACGAGTCTCCTCGCTCATGTTAAATACAGCAAAGTTCATTTGAAGTTATAGCTCAGACTTAACCAAACTGCTTTACCCCTTTTACTGCCTGTGTATACTAGGGATGTCTACACTATAGCTGTTTTCTCTGAACCCGGTATTTAGACATTTATCTCTTGCAGCTTCTCTCCTCTCCCCCTCTCTTTTCATCTCGTCTCCCCTCTCATCTTTCCTCCCCTCTCTGCTGCCACACTTTACCGACATGTGTTTGTGCTCCCGTTCCATCCTTTTCCTTGGCACTTGACGATGGAAGCGGTGACTGTTTTTTTTTTTTTGCTTTTCACTGTCTTTTTTTTCCTCTCCTCTTTGTTCTTCCTCTCTGTGGAACAAAAAAAACAACTTTTATCTCTTTGTGTACAAGACATGCCATCTATTCTGTGCCAAGCACAAAATGTGGATCCGTCTTTGAGGCTGTATTGATCTGGAGAGAAACTGAGACATGATTGGATACAGCTATTTATTTGATGTATTTTGTTATTGTTAGAGATACTTCTATGAACACAACATCCCTCACCTTTGTTCTAAAGCAAATAACTGTCCTTCAGTACAACCACAATACAATTTGGCACAATTTGTACCAGTGCTGCTACCGCACCATAGATATACATACTTACAATGGGCATTATATCTGACAAATGTTAATAAATCTCCCCCACATGGTGCTGCTAATGGATGTTGAATAATTTAGGCATCATGCATTTTTCAAAACAATGGTAATTTTGAATGCACACTTTTACCTTCCCACTGAAAATCAATTTCCATCGATAGAGCTCTGGTGGAATGGTGCATCATCGCTAAACTGTGGGAGAGGCCTGGGCCTGTCCGCCTTCTTTTATTGTAACCTGCTCATCTTAACACATTGATAGAAGTATTGAGAGGTTCTTTTCTGTCCAGCTATATTCATTCACAACGATATGATGCAATGCATTGTGGCTTTGTTGGCCTGTAACTACCTACTTTATTTATCGACTCCTAAATTACTCGTAAAGGATAAAAGCCGCACACCGTGCAGCCCAGTTCATGCTGGGACAGGCTTGCATGCTCCCATAGCTTTAAGCAGGATCAGCATGTAAAGATAATGGAGGGATTGTGGGCATTAAAACAGATTTAAACAGGAGGAGATTCACGGTTGATTTTGATTTGTATATTAAATCATATTACCAAATGCTAAGTGCGGGTGCCTAATAGTGCCAAGTACAAATGTAAAATATACATTTTTGTCTGTATTGGACATTGTTTTGTTTTCACTGGTTTGCAGTGATTAAGACTTACTTTGGCTTTTTTGTGCAGCTGCCATAGCGGTTCCAACTGGCATCTCAGTGCCGTGCTGCTGCGAAGGTGTAAACATTACATCACTGTGTTTTCCATATTTTTCCATATGCTTTTCAGAAAGCGACTTAAAGAAGGATTGCTGAGCAAGCTGCTTGCTGACACTCCTGGCTGCGAGGCGAAATAGATTGCCCACAATTGCGGGCCTGTAATATATTGTGATACATCAAGCCGGTGCATGATGGTGACACGTGTATTGATGAGGCAAGTGGTGGAAACATGGCAGTAGATAAGACACCACAGAAGGAGAGAGAGAATAATGGCTTTATATGTATTGTACAGCCCCACCTGTAAATGACAGTTTGGTTCCCTTATTACCCCAGCTGAGGATTATTAGACCGCCACTGGTTCACTGCAGGACCAAAATAATGAGGTTAAAACTTGGACATAACCTTTACGACCCGCGTATGTAACACCTCTCACCCGGGCTAGTCACCTTTTTTATGTTTCTTGTAAGAAACAGATGAGTCTACACCTAACCCCTGCAGTTTGGTCTGAATTAATGATAAAGCTGAGTGAACAGGCTTCACGTCTAGGGCAAGGAAAGAGACATTCCTCCGGTCGGTGTTTTTATTTCTGACGTCTCATTTTCTGGTTTTATGTGAGAGCCAGCGTGGGGGAGATGTTGAAGTGAAGCAGAACAGATTCACTTTAGGGTGCTCTGAGTCTGGGGATTTGAGAGCAGAATATTTCACTCTTTTTTTTCTTTTTTTTTTTCTCGAAGAAATTGAAAAGTTACTAAAAGCTGCCTCACGTTAGTCGAGTGTGCATCATGTGCCCTCCTTATATCTCCTATATTCACAAGCGCAAAAGTGAAGCGGGCCGATGTTGAATAATGCATACTCGTGCACAAATATTAACATTACCCTCAAGGTTGTTCCAGTATGTCTCAATGTGAGCATAGCATCATGCATGGATGGGGTGATTTGCTTCTGCACTCCCAGCTCAAGTGATGCAGGATAATTTAATTCCATGGACATGTTTGTACCGAGCAGGTGCTGGAGGTAGAAGTCGCCACATTGTTGTTAGTATCATTAAACAGACAGAGGAAGCGGGAAGCTGCTGGGGATGGTGAGGCCAATTATGCTGTACCAGGGCATTTTCCCCTCTTTGTGTCTGTCCAGCAAATCCTCTCGCAAATGGGGGTCAGATGATGCCACATGCTAATGAAGATGCGTAAACAGCACGTAGCACATGAGCCATAATGAATGTTGTGCCGTGGCGAAGTGGAATTAATGAGAAATGGGATTTGCAGTTATCACAGAAATGAATGTTTCTTTGTTTTTCTTAGTTGAAGTCATATCCAGGTAGAGTGCCTTCAACTTAGCTGACCCAGGCGTGAAACAACGAAAGGATGGGCCTATTTAATGCCTTGCATGCATGCAGCTTCAGTCAGCAATACAGAAAGTCTTCTTCCCTTGTGTACAAGTCCCATATTTAGTTCATCACTGGAAATAAAAGATGCACACAGACTGTAAATTGATTTACAAGAGAAAGCACTTATTCTCTAAAAATGAACCACCAGTACATGTACAGGACTATTGGTTGCTCTGCTCTACATATCCCTGTGTGTAAGTTGGTTATCAATACCCTCTGTTGGCCATCGAGCCACACTGCAGCACACACAGCGCTGACAGGTCTCAGCTCTATCACGTTTTTCATTTTACCTATTCCCTTTTTCTTTTCTTTGGTCTTTTTTTGTGGGAAAATATTCAATCTGGACACGCGTTATCATTCTCTCATCACTTAAAGTGCGCCTGACACATTTTCGAATTCCCTCCCGGTCCTTCATTTTCCCTGGCTATATGCTGGATGTACTGTGGCTGCCAGCAGATGACAGATATGCAGAGGCCTGTGCACTGACCCGGCACGCCTTGGAGCACAGAGCTGTGAGACGGGTCCGAGTGAGTGAATGCGACTTCCCCCAGCGGGGAGGAGCGGGGAACAGGTGCCGACACTGCCAGCTTGTTAACACTGGGGAGACAATTGGCTCCTCCAGCCGAGTGTGGCACATATGCAACTCATAGCCTTTGGCTGTGGGAAGTATGTGCAGGCATGCATACATGGGAAGTGAGAAACGGCTGTGTTTGTGTGTGTGTGTGTGTGTGTTTTTTTTTCCACTCCGCAGGAATTCTTGGGAGTTTGATTTATTTGTCCAACGATTATTAGCGTGAAAAATAGGCAGGAGACTGGGCTTTGAACTGCGAATAAATCAAATAAAAGGAGGTTTAGTTCAGCCGGTGCCACCGCGATTACAAACTTTTTAGTGTGCAAATACTCGGAGCTGCAGCAGAGAGAGGCTGTAAAAACGTGCGAGGCACAGCACCTCTAATTTGTTGTCCAATGATATTTCACACGCTTCGACATAAATTCAGTTCTGAGCACATTGTTAGTGTTATTATGTTGCGCGGTTTCCGACAAAGGCTTTGTAAGACGTAGATGTCTGAAACCCCCTAGTGCTACTTGCAAAAAAATTCTCTCAAAGATCACAAATTAGGCCCCTAGATGACCCATTTCTAGAGGAACTAAATTGACACAATGAATTATTCCATCCAGTCTTGTGGCTTCTATATCGACGAGGGGACTTGGAACAGAGGATAAATTAGGACACTCATTTCTTCTCCTCTCTCATTTATTCCATCAAAGCCATTTAGGCAGATTTGCCCCGTTTGCCCAATTTATTCTGTGATTTCTTACCCTCTTGGAGAATGGGGGAAGACAAGAGGAAATATATGTGAGTTTGGCTGCTACATCTCGGAGATAATAAGACGCAAGGATAATGTGTCAGAATCGATTTAATTCCGGTGCAGTTGCGAGGAACTTGATGTATCCACATCCTTCCGGAAAGACACTCGCGGAGCTCTGCCCCAAATAAATCACTAATAGCTCGCGGCCGTAATATAGCAGTGAGAATTTAGAACAAAATGATGGTTTCGCTGCAGTGGGACAGAGAGAACGAAGGTGCAGTAAAACAACACCATCTGGCCTTCTCCATAAAGCCGACGTTATCGCCTATATATGCCGCGCTGCCTGGTTTAGCCATATCAAATCGTCGTTTTGGCCTCTTTTTGTTTCCCCCCCCCCCCCTCCTTTACTCTCTATTCCGTCTGCAGCGTTTAGAGGCAGCCCGGCGTGTCTTATTGTCGCCGCGCTGGATGCTTTGCGAGGCTGCACAGCGCTGCACATCAAAGATGAAGCGGCCTCTAACAAATACCGCGCCGAGCTCGACTCCGCTGTCAAATCCGCGGGGTCCGCCGGGGATAAGGTTACTGTCACCTGTGGGTTAAAGCCTCCTCGCACGTTTTTTGATGTCTGAATATCAGGTTATTTGATATGCTACCGCTCTTTCAAGTCTGCCTGACAGGACAAGACTGCGAGCAGATTTCCCACAAGGACTTAAACTGCTCAGCAGAGACACAGACACGGCTCTCAGGCCTCATCAAAGCTGAGCCCCCCCACCCCTTCCACCCCTCCATCCCCCTCCCCTTCTCCACTCCCTGCCCTCAGTGTGCTCCTCCAGCCTGCTCATGCATTTCACATTGTTCCGGCGCCTTCTTGTGGAGAACATGAGGAATTACAGTGTCCCCTCTGTTGTCTCACCCACAGTGACCATGGTGTTGTTTCTGATCGGGATCTCGACTGCAGTGAACAACTCGCATCATGAGAACCAAACTGCAGGTAATGCAACACCCACGGTCAAAGAAGAAAGCGAGAGTTAGACCAGCTTTTGAGAGATGAAACACAAATTGTTCTGAGTTTGTTAGAATGAGAGTTCAGTCTTGTGCCCAAGGAGAGATTTTGCTGTCACAGCCACATAAGGCGTGCAGCAAGTCTGCTGACTTGATGATTTATGGGTCTACTGTATGTGCCAGTCGATTCCCTGTAGCTGTTTACAACATTGAGCAAACGCAGTGTAATAATTTTGAGTTTAAAGTTTTGTAATTCTCTTTCTCATATCTTTTTGCTGCACTGTATATGAAGCTACAGCCAGCAGCTCAGCTTTGCTCAAAGATTAGACAGAGGAGGAACGGCAAACCTGGCTGAATCAAAAAAGTAAAAAAAAACAAAACAAAACAAATCTGCCTACATGATTATCTAAATCTCCCTAATTAACATGGTATATCTTCTGTGTTGTAAAGACTTAACAAACAAGATATAGTGTGTTAATTACTGAGTTTTGGAGGTGCTGGTTGGCTGATTTTCTACCTTTGGACAGAGCCAGGCTTCCTCCTGTTTTCTAGGCTTTGTACACAAATAAGCCGAGCAGCTACTGGCGGGCCCTCGTGTTTAATGGACAGATGGCGAGAAAAAGAATACATGTGTTTCCCTAAATCTCAGGCCATCCCTTTATGTGTCAAATATCAGGTTTCCCATGTATTTCCTCTGCGTGTGTGTGTGTGCGTGTGTTCTATCCAGAAAACGCCACCCATCAGGGTGCTCATGTTCTGCCCTCGACGCTGATCATATCCCTCCTGCTCATCATCGTCGTCCTGCTGACCATCTACTGCCTGAGGTGAGTAAACACTCCGGCACAGCTGCTCTGTTTGCCTGCTTTCTTCCTCCGCTTTCTCCCTGTTAGCGTGTCAGGTCGGGCCATCCTGGGTGGGGGGGGGGTGAGAAACAGGCGGTGGAGCAGTGGCTTGTGGGTAAACAGCTGCACCTCAAGTGAGACAGCAAACAGAAGCAGACAGGTTGGATCGTGCCACAGACGCTCACGGACGAGCATGAGGAGGAGCAGCCTGGCCTCCATGAGATGGTTTGATATTGGCTCTGGTGTTTGTTAACAGCTCTGCTCTGGAGATAGGAAGAGGTCACATGCTTCAGTACAGATGAATGTCCTTCAGTCTCCGCTCTCCGCTGCTCTCTCTGTCATTGCTGTAGGTTCAAAAACCACAGGAAAGCTCTGGTTACCTCTGTGGACAAAAAGATTCCAAATGGCTTCCTGGAGGAACAAGGTACCGTTGTGCTACACTCAATATAACTGCCAGTGCATGAAGACATAATTCAGCCTTTTACTTTTTATTTCGTTTGATTTTAATTGTAGATTTATGGTCTTTATAGACTGGGAAAGTTTCATGATCTAGCTGGATCTGTAGCTGGAAAGGTATTAGAAGGCTCTTAGCTTTCCTAGCACGTAGGGAGCCATATAAACTTTCACTTCATGCAAAAAATAAATAAATAAAAGGAAAGGCCAAAAAAATCCCAGAGTCGAGACAGCCCGGCAGCGGCAGAATGTTTACGACGCGAGGAATCATTTCTGTCATGCGCCCGCAAAAGTAGGAAATCTTAATGGCCATCGAGCTTGTTTTTGCAGGTGCTTCAGGAGCTTGTAATGTTCCCTGTTGGGAACTGTTAGCAGTCTGACCGCCGTATTTTCCCTTAAACACAGGAGAGCAGACAGTGGTCCTCCTCCCCAGATCTCCCTCGCCATCCAAGAGGTACTTCCCCATCCCGCTGGACTCGCTGGAGGAGGAGTACCGGATACGCTCAGCGGACGACGGCAAGCTCTTCAGAGAAGAGTTCAATGTGAGCGTTTGAGTGTTGTGTGTGACTAACATCTCTGCCCCGCACACGCCGAATCAGAGCGGGAGACAGTAATAAAATGTTATGTTCGTAGGCTGTGTACCCGTGGCTTTGTTTTCATCTCACGGGGATTTGGCTTCCCTCCTTTTATAGTCGCTGCCATGTTACTACCACCACGGCTCCTTTGAGGAGGCGAGCAGAGAGCACAACCGAGAGAAAAACAGATACCCCAACATTTTACCATGTGAGTGAGGGTCCGTGGGCCGCGGCAGAGCATATCAATGCGACCTTTAGGCCCCCGGTTGTTTTATCGATCACTAAATCTCAAGGAGAGGTGATGCGAGCTTTCTCTCCCCTCTCTCCCCCACAGATGATCACTCCAGGGTGGTGTTGAGTCATCTAGACGGACACCTGTGTTCAGACTACATAAACGCGTCTTACATCGATGTGAGTTGCAAATTTGTTTGATATATAAAGCACAATCAGTAGAAATATTGTGATCCTATTAAGTAATGTGCGTTTGTCACACAGGGTTTTAAAGAGAAGAGCAAATTCATTGCCGCTCAAGGTAAACATGCATTTTAGCTTGGCACGCTTTTGCACGTGTGAGTCGTTTATTGAGAACATTTATCCATTATTCCTACTGTGTTTGACACGTTTTCTTTAACATTGTTTCAGGCCCAAAGCTGGAGACGGTGGCTGACTTCTGGCGGATGGTCTGGGAACAGAAAACGGCGACGATAGTGATGCTGACGAATCTGAAAGAAAGGAAAGAGGTTTGCTCCCCTAATGCCACCATGTGGGACGTGTCAAAGGGCGAACCTATGCAATCCATACGCCTCCAGTGCACCGTCAGTGAAAACCTTTTGTATTCTCATGACCCAAAGTCATGGGCATAATTTATTTGACCCCTCTCTCAACCGGGAATCTATACAAAGTGTCACCCGGCTGATTACTTAGCACGGCATTAAATTTTGCCTCAAAGGGATGATCAATTGAGAGCTCAGCGGCAAGTTTGATAGGGCAGAATGGAAGCATCGGGGATCAATGACGGTATAATTGTTGATAAGATCCTGAGAGGCTCCATGATAATTAGTCCGAGAATCTAGTTAATGAGTTGAAACGTCACCGCGAAGATCTTATTGACTGACTGAGTCGCACAAAGAAGCCGTGATTGCCTTTGAGCGGGACTGAAGAGGAACGAGCACTTCTCTCCCTCTCCCTGTTACCGAGTTGGTAGATAGATACAAAGATGTCCTCCAGTAGGAGAAAATAAAACAACCTCTGTGTTGCTGTGATTCTCTCCCCCAGGACAAATGTTTCCAGTACTGGCCAGAAAAAGGCTGCTGGATGTACGGGAACGTCAGGGTGGCCATGGAGGACATCACCGTCCTGGTGGACTACACCGTCCGAAAGTTCTGTGTTCAGTATGTAAGTAAAGCGTCCAAGTTGTTCCGGATACTAATGGCGGGAGCACGCGCCGCTGTCTCATCTGGCGCCTTCGCTCGGCTTAAATCACCGCACGGCTCGTTCATTATAATTAGACCAAAATTACGCCGCCCAGCAGGCACAAATACAACATTTATCCAGACAATTACCCAAGATTAAGATTAAGATCTGACACATGTTCCAAGAAATAGTCATTGTAGGAGTTAATAATAGCTCTATAATATAGGTCTTAATTGCTGTAAAAATAGGCATAATAAGTGCACTCCTATTAAAAATTCAACAGGGAGGAAAACTGCATTTAGGGTGGCGCAGAGATTGTAATGCTTCCTATGGGGCGAATTGAACAGTTCGCCAACTGTAAGGAGACGCAAAAGTCTAATGAATAAATGAAAATGCATGAAAGAATATTAGAGGGCGTATGCGCAATAAACACAGCACCGAGTGAACTATATGTAAATCCGCCGCGCCTGTATCCTAAACTCATCTTTAGAGGTTCACACAGTGCCTCCACCGCCCCGCCGCTGCGCAGCTTTGCCGTTGCAAAATTCACTTTGTTCCTCGGTGCCGCCGCGCAGATCTCCTCTCCCACTCCGTGGAAACTGTGACTCGCTCCCTCGCACTGCCATACAAGGCGGCTGCCTCTGCATTCAGCCCTCTGAACACAGCGAGCATTCGAGAGGGAGCCGGATGACGTCCCCGAGAGATGAGGCAGAGGGAAGCCAGTACACGTGTTTAATAATTAGATCCTGCTGTAAAATAGCAGAGAAAGGGCCAGTTGTGAACCTTTATTTTTGTGTGAAACCATTCAAATGACACAGTTTACCCCTGCACCAAGTATTATTCGTACAGGGGTAAACTTAGTGTGTGGTTGTGTGCGTGTGTGTGTGTGTGCTTTCACAGCAGGGCAGCGATGGCCTCCGAGCTCCGCGGCTGGTCACCCAGCTTCACTTTACCAGCTGGCCAGACTTCGGGGTGCCGTTCACACCCATCGGCATGCTGAAGTTCCTCAAGAAGGTCAAGGCTGTCAATCCGTCCTACGCCGGGCCCATTGTTGTGCACTGCAGGTAAAAAAAAAAAAAAAAAGCAAAAAGTGTCTCGTCACAGGGTACTCCATGAAAGGGCGTCTGAGGAGCCACAGAAACAGAGTAATATCAATGGCGAGAGAAAACACTGGTGAGAAGAGGATGTCCTGTTTTTCATCAAAACGAGATGAAGAGCAGAGATGATCTAAAGCGCTTACAACCCGCGGCGAGGCGATGAATTACAGCGTGCGAGCGGGCCCGTCTGCCCGGTGAGCGTAAAGCCCGGCTGGAGTCATCTGCAGCCCATTCCAGCAACTGCAGCAACAGGTGCTCGGGGAGAGGGACTGTTGTTTCTGAATGGGGCCCATTGAGGAGCCCGCCCCCCCAACGACCACACCACCCCTCCCGCTGTGGAATCCCAGCTCTGAGCTCCCCGAGGTGCCGTCCGCTGAAATGACCCTTGTAAATCTATTAGGAGTGTGTTTGGGCTTCACAGAGGAAGCACTTTTACACATGCTAGAGGCCGTCCACCACTGACGTCTATATTGACAACCCCAGCGCTATCCCTATCCCCCCAATATATCTTCAGCCCTAATATTCTGTCGTGATGGAGAAAGCAGATCTTTGTTCCAATGCTGTGCTCGAATTTGCGTCTGGATACGATGTCGTGTCGTCTTATTTTTATATATATATATTTTTTCCTGCGACACGTTACATGTCTCAAAGCTGCTCTGGGCTGTTTGTTGAAGACGAGACCTTGTGGCTTCCTCTCCTCCAACAGCGCCGGCGTGGGGAGGACGGGGACGTTCATTGTCATTGACAGCATGATCGACATGATGCACATGGAACAGAGGGTGGATGTCTTCGGCTTTGTGAGCCGAATACGAGAGCAGCGCTGTCAGCTCATCCAGACAGATGTAAGTGTTGACCCTTCCCGACCTGTTGTGCCTCGGACTGACAGCTCGACTCCGGTCGTGACGAAAGACGAGGGAGGAGGGTGCAAACTCTTATCTAAGATGCAAAAATAAAAAAATAAAAAAAAGAAGAAGAAAAATATCAGGGAATAGTTCTGCAAACCAAACCCCTCTCTTCTTCTTCTCCCTCTCTGCTTCCTCTCTCAGATGCAGTACTCCTTCATCTACCAGGCTCTGCTGGAGTACTACCTGTACGGAGACACGGAGCTGGATGTGTGCTCTCTGGAGGGCCATCTCCAGAGGCTCCACAACACCAGGGCTCCTCACGACAGGCTGGGCCTGGAGGAGGAGTTCAGGGTAAGAGGGAGCGAGCTCGCTCTTAAACATTTCACTCGGTAATGAATCGTCCCCATCACCCCGTGCCCTGCATCCCTGTGTTTTCATGGAAAACTTGCCCAGGGTGCCACTCCCGGCAGTAGTAACATAAATAACAGGGCTTTGGATCAGCTAAAACTTTATAAGGCTGCACCAGCTGGCATGCTGAAAAAAAGAAATCTCATTTTTGGCCCTCACGCCTCCATACACAGTGAATGAAACTATTCCCTCTGGTCCCTTCTTCTTATCTCCTTCTCCACTCATAAGACTTGTTTTTTTTGTCCAACTTT
The DNA here is from genome assembly GCA_029224185.1 of Karalla daura. Lineage (NCBI taxonomy): Eukaryota > Metazoa > Chordata > Actinopteri > Chaetodontiformes > Leiognathidae > Karalla > Karalla daura. Next base: position 4,663,522 of record CM055200.1, read on the forward strand.
TGTTTCATTCTTTAATAAAAATATCATCTGCCTCAGCAGAAAAAAATCAGCATATTTACTAGCGTTGCACTGTCCTGCACCGATAAATAGAAACTTTTTGATCCCCGTCCCCGCTCTCGTGTTTTCTCCCATCAGAAGCTGACCAACGTTCGCATAATGAAGGAGAACATGAGAACTGGGAACCTTCCCGCCAACATGAAGAAGAACCGTGTGCTTCAGATCATCCCGTGTAAGGCTCAGCCCGCTCCTCCGAACACTTCCATAATACATCACATCCAAGTAACATCAAAGTATCACCCTGCTGGTGATTTTATAGATAGCCGTACACAGATATCCGGATAATAAGCTCATGTCTGTGTGATCAATGACATCTAAATTGGGCTTGTATCTTAACTCAAAGTTGGGAGCGGAGAGGGGAAGTGGGAAAAGCCTGGGCACAACTTTTTTTCTTTTTTTTTTTACGGTGAAAATGGATATCAGCTCTGGCTCTCACAACACAGCTAAAGTTTTACTTAGCCGTTTTTTCTTCCATCAGCCTCTTCAAACTTTTATTTTATTAGGAATCACTTGCGGAAAGTTCCATTTTCCCTTTTTTCTCTTGCAGATGATTTCAACCGAGTAATGCTGTCAGTGAAGAGAGGACAGGAGTTCACAGACTACATCAATGCCTCCTTTATTGATGTAAGCTCTCCCCCCTGACCTCCTTGTATAGATTTCCCATAGAAGTATATATAAAACTCATTGTTTCCTTTACAAACAATGCAAAATATTATGTTTGCCGCACTCCCGAGTGTTGTTTACCAGATGATCTGCCCTCCAGGGCTACAGGCAGAAGGACTATTTTATCGCAACCCAGGGCCCCCTGTCTCACACAGTGGAGGACTTCTGGAGGATGGTGTGGGAGTGGAGGTGTCATTCAATCGTTATGCTCACCGAACTCAAAGAGAGGGAGCAGGTACAGTACAGCGCTCTCGCAAAAGTACAGGCTGAGGCGTGGAGCTGTGCGCTCAAGCCGCTCTCCGCTTTATTCCGTTATGTCATTGTCTTGTTTTCCCCCTTGACAGTCTGTGGATGTCTTTAATGGTTTTATACTGTTTTTGTAGGGCACACTGAAAATATAAAAGCAAAAAAAAAAACAAAAAAAAAAAACAGGGTATAAATCAGTCAGTTGTGGTCTAATTGTATTTCCATGTGACCTTTTCCCAAACAGGAGAAGTGTTTCCAGTACTGGCCATTGGAGGGCAGTGTAACATTTGGAGATTACACGGTGGAGCTGACTGGAGATACGCAGTGTGAAACCTTCACGCTCAAAGACATGGTTCTCACCTACAGACCGGTGCGTGGTATTTTCATAGCACAGTCAAAACCGGTGAAATCAAAATTCTTCAAAATTGATGCATTTTCCTCGTCCCTCATAAGTTGAGGGAGTCCCCCCCCACCCTCCCTCATGCATTCAGCTGCGTGAAAATAACAGTCAGCTCTCCGTTTCACCAGGAGAAGCAGTCACAACATGTCCGGCACTTCCACTTCCACGGATGGCCTGAGATCGGAATACCAGCCGAGGGAAGGGGGATGATTGACATTATTGCCGCTGTGCAAAGGCAGCAGCAGCAGTCTGGAAACCGTCCCATAATTGTGCACTGCAGGTGAGGAACCGGCTTTGACGACTCTGCAGCATGACGTGCATTTCCAGAGAAAAATTGGAAGCAGTATATCACACTATGTGTCGGCCCGTTAGTGCTTCCAACGCCACTCTCTCTGACCTCCACTGTGCTTTTATCGCCGGATCGTCTAATTTGTCTCCGAGTGATATTTGGAGGAATTCGCAATTTTTTGCCAATGCATTTTTCCCATGTCTGTTACAATAAATTCTACATTTTGCCTCGGTAGACCTGGTGTTCTCTGCCTAAACCACTTATGTGATCCCTTATAAAGACTTAGCTGCGAAAGCTTTGATCAGAACCTAGCTTCAGGTGAAGTGATTCTAAAGCAGCATGCCCCTGTGGGATTGATCCAATCCACTGATTCACAGTCAATTAAAACCTCTCAAAGTGAAATCTCCTCAGACTCCCACTATGATTAATCTGATAAGATGAGCTAACGACAGGAAATGGTGTCATCACTCTCTTCTATTCCTTCATCACCACTTGTCTAAGAAGGGCTTTTTAAAGCTTTTTCTCTGCCCCTGGGAGATGGGGCTAACCCGTTGCAATCCCCAACGTCTCTCTCTAACGCTCCTACTCCGAATCGCACACTCGCTCGCGCTGCCCGGCTCTCCCGCTCTCCGTCTTTCTCTCCCCGACACACCGTCATTGTAAACATTGACTCAGTCAAACACCCAGCTTCCAAACTGATTAGTGTTAGCGTTTGGATTAGCCTCTCTTTAAGTGGGGATGATTATTAGCCCTATTACACAAAGGTCACCTTTTCTCAAACTTTCTCATCTAAATGGAAAACGGATGTGCTGCCGAGATGGTGAGAGTGCCCAGGAATGACCAAGCGCTGAGAATTTGAGGTTTTCTCGGTCCGCCCCCTCTCCTCCCCGAGCCACGGCTGCAACAAATCTGATCATTCTTCTCCTTTTTCTTTTCTTGCCTTTCCATTTTTTTGAGGCACTGTTACTCACAGACACCGATTTTGTTTCTGTCCCCCGTGTTCTTAGTGCCGGCGCGGGTCGCACGGGTACCTTCATCGCCCTCAGTAACATCCTGGAGCGGGTGAAAGCTGAGGGCCTCCTGGACGTTTTTCAGACCGTCAAGAGTTTACGCATGCAGAGGCCGCACATGGTTCAGACTGTGGTAGGTGGGAAAAAAAAAAAGAAAAACGGACAAAATCACACCCGCTGTGCAGACGGCGCGAGTGTAATCACATTTGTGTTGTTCCACGTCGCCGCTGCGCCCGCATCAGCCGCACACCAACACCCCTCCTTGTGCTCTCTCTTCCAGGAACAATACGACTTCTGCTACCGAGTGGTTCAGGACTTTGTCGACATCTTCTCCGACTACGCCAACTTTAAATAAAGACCCGTCGGACACTGCTGTCTATGCTTCTGGCAAATTAACTTATGCATTTTTTTCGTGAATGTTATTTTCTAAAGGCAAGCTCTTTTTACATTTTGCACTCGATTACAGATTTAAAGTAAAAAAAGAAAACAAAAAACAAAAAGTTGTTGTAACATATTGTGACATGGGGAAAAACATCTGAGCTCCAGGAGAGTCGGCCACTTTCAGGTCTTCAAGTCTCCTCGTGATAGACATAGAAAGTCTAGTGGTATACGTGGGTCGAAAAGGCTCTTTAATATGTAGAAAAAAAATATATATAAATTTTAAATTGCTTAAGTGCAAAATGTGAGGGTCAACAAAAAAAATGTGTATTCAGATTTTACCTATTTAGATAATAAATGACACACACAGACAAACACATAATTATGTATGTATGTATGTATGTAATGCTCACTACCTGAAGTGCATCACCAACGTTATGGACAGCATACAGTTTCTTCATGTCTGGTTTCTTTTGTGACTGACCATAATGCCTTTGGTTGACAGTAATCTAATATTTTATGCTTCCCACTCAACATGTTTGGTTGCTACATGGAGAATAAATTTTGTGTAAGTAGGGTAAACGGATAAGCGTTTTTACTATTCACGCGGCGCGTGTGAGTAATATTTATGATCTACTTTTCAGCCAAAACCATGAAGCGCAAGATACATTTCATTCTGTAAGACACTGCAAATTACCTCACTCCTCTCTGTGAATAACTGAACAGCTGCTGCCTGTTGCAATTTTCTTCAACTTCACCAACTTTCTTTTGTTGCCTGTGGCAATATTACTTAGTGGGCTGGTGCCTGATGCTGCAAATTGCAATTGGCCCACATTGGAACAGGCATAAAATAATGTATTATTACATGATCCTGAACGTATCATCCGTACAAATGTTTTAAAGCCAAGCCTGCTCGAAAACCAACATTTTATAGACGTTAACAAGCCAACCCTGCACTCTCATAATTGCATAAAGCAGTGCCATACTGATTAGAAGGACAGCTCTAATCATAAGAAACTTGTCACCAAGTGACACAATTTTAATACAGATAAAGCCAGATGTTTATGTTTTATTTAGTACAGTAGACGCATTTTTAAAAATGTTTTGTTTTGAATGGAGGTCCCTGTATGGATCAACGATCCATTGTTGGTACAAACACTTCTCAGAATATTATGAGGGTAAGATATGTGCTATAATTTTAACTGAAGTGAGAATTGAGAAAGAATCACAAAACCGGAGGAAATTGTTAATGTGATGTGACTGAACCTTGTTTATCTCCAGGATCGAGAAAGCAAATGTCTGGGACAGTGAAAAGCTCTGATATCAAGTACCAGTGCTCAGCCAAAATATGAAATATGCATGCACAGGAATTCTGACATATTTTGACTATGATAGCTAGTCTTAGTTTCATATTTAAACAAGTAAATCCGAGCATTGCTGCAAAGTCTAAAGCATATATTTTTGCAAGGCTTCTGCTTACTTCTTTGTAGAATAGTAAGTCTGAAAGTCTTACATTTGGGTAAAGAACTTTCTACTGTGTTTGTACGTCCATTATTATAATGATTATACAGAAGATGAGTTTATACGTAGAACAGGTCCTTTTGTTAATTTGGTGTGCATAGATCCTTGTTGTGCTCATTAATCATCACTAAGGTTTTACTGCATCGTGGACTTGAGTTTAATGTGCCATCATGCTGAAAGAACAAGAAACAGAGGTAATGGCAGTGAGGCCTTGCAGCTAATGTAACATAAATGCACAAGCATCTTGTTTTCAATTATGTTTCTGCCTTTTTGAACCTGTATGGATTTGAACTACTATTTGTTTGCTAAGAGCTGATTCCAATAAATTATAAATGGAGAGAAATGTCGGATTCCATCCTCCAACGTTGTCTTTTTGTCTGCTACCTCCACACAGACTGCAAACATAAAGACGTCTCTGATATATTTTTAATGCCGCTTGAACCCTCGCAGTGATGTCAGCATATCTGAGCACTTAGCCGGCTCCATTAGTAGTATTTTGTGTCCCATTAGTCGGTAAATGTGTCACACCTGCAGAGAGGGGATTATATTCTTGACAGCAAGCCTCTTGCAACACCTATAAAACCCCCCTGTAGCTAATGCGCCACATGCTAACAAGGCACAATACAGAGGTGAGTCGGTCCTCAAACAAGTTTGGCCAATGTACATCAACTTAGAATGGCTCCTCTTATTAATTACGCTCCAAATGCTTCTTTACCGAGGTCGGGCGATGCACCCACCCCCCCTTGTCTGCGAGGCATGAGGCTGTGATCAGATTAGTGCTGTTGTGTTTGAAATCTGGCTTCCTCTGCAGCGTTAATGGAGGCGAGCAGCAGAGCGCTGGTGCAGGTGTTGTTGTTGGCGTTGGTGGTGCAGGTCGCCCTGTCCCAGCACTGGTCCTACGGATGGCTACCAGGTGGAAAGAGGAGTGTGGGAGAGCTGGAGGCAACCATCAGGGTGAGTGCGCCTGTTTATTTTTATTTTCTCAGGTGATTCAGGCCACAGTTTCAGGATTTTTTTCCTTTTTTTTTCTTGCGAATATAGAGTCAAGTGTAAAAAGAGGAAAAATACTCAGGTCCGTTTGTCATCATGCCTGCGTCTTTCTCTTTTTTTCTCCCTCTCGACAATCCTGGAAACGCTGGGGCATGCTCTGCTCTTCTATCAACTGTAGTTTCATCAAGTGAAATCTGTGTTTTATTGTACTTAGATGATGGGTACAGGAGGAGTGGTGTCTCTTCCTGAAGAGGCGAGTGCCCAAACCCAAGAGAGATTTAGACCATACAATGTAGTAAGTGCTTATTATACATAATTTATCACCAATGTCTTCTTCAATTGTACAATATTAATGTACACTACACCACTGTGCACCGCTGTGTTCCAAAGCAGCAATGACAATATACAAACTGCTCAATGACTGGTTTTATTTTTCTCTTTTTGCATGATTGAACACGCGAATGCTTCGTTTTATTTCTCGGACGTCGGCAGCTGTAACATTAATTTGCTCTGGCTTTTTTTTTTTCTTTTTTTCCCCGTGTCATATCTGTTGTAGAAAATGAAAATGTTTCTCAGATTAAATATGCAAGATGGGGGATCAACTGAGATTTAATTTCAATCCCTCCAGATCAATGGCGATTCCAGTCACTTTGACCGAAAGAAAAGGTTCCCAAATAATTAAAGCGCTGCAACGAACGAGAGGAGAGACTCACAGACTGTATTTGCATCATCATCATCAGCAGTGATGGATCGGCCGAGTGTGGGATACAGACTTCAACAAATCACCACATTCATTGCACACAGATGTTGTGATATTCCCCGTGTCTGTAGCGTTTAAGTCCATTTGAAATTGTAATAAAAAATTTCAAATCTGGTGTGCTACTGAATACTTCTTTTTGGCTCCGAGTGTCACTCCTCTTTACGGATCTGGCCATCAGGGCTGCAGCAAGGCTGCCTCCCGCGGCTCCGCTGCTCTTGAAGCCTTCAGACAGATGAAATTGTCTTTGTGAAGCAGCCACGACCGACAAGCATGACAAACTTGTGACACAACAATCTTAGCATGACAACAGCTGGTGATTAAGCCAATTTATTAGAAATCAATGGCTTAATTGAATTTGTTACAGTTTTGGTAATTCCATTTTCTGCCACACCGGTCATGTGCATACGTGATGTGGAAAATTACACCAGCTGATTTTCCCTGCTCATACCTGAATGTTGATTAGCGAGGCGAGCTGAAAGACACTTGTCTAAATACTTCCTGCCTCCTGACGTCCACGACAGCTCTCCTCTAATTTGGGTTTGGGGGTGGAGGGGTGTGCGAGGGGTGGTAGCTGCAGTCATCCAAAACAGGAAACAGGAAAGTGTACAAGTAACCCCAGGCCCCCCCCACTCCCTCCCACTCCCACCACCACCCTCCTCCCCAAAAAACACACACACGCGCACGCGCACGCACACACACTCTCCATATACAGGAAATTGGTGTTCATTATAAAAATTGGAATTTCATATCAGGAAAGGAAAAGAATCAGCAGGGGGCATATGTTTTAAAGAGAACTCATTTTCTGGCAAAGCCCCACAGACAGAGCACCATACTAATCGCCTGGTGCATAAGGGGCCAGGATTCATGAACTGTGCTGACACCGTGGAGGCCCCGCATTGTTAGAGCGCGGTTGTAATGCACACCAATGAACCCAAACCCGCTGGCACAACTGGGAGAAGGTGAACATTATAAAAGCACATAGAATTAAAGAGAAATTAAACCACATTCCATTGCACTTCCAGAACAATGCTTGCTCATTTGTGATACTTCACATCGTTGGTTTAATATTCATAGTTGTAATTTGCATAACACAATCATTTCCTTTGATGAGCAAGGGCTTGAGTTTTTTTTTTTTTTCCATTGAAGTGCTATACTCTCTAGTTTACATTCTTTGACAAAGTTGAGAATGTTTGTCCGTAGCGTTTTCTGCTGAAAGTCACTACGAGGCTTCCCGGGCTTGATTCATACTTATCTTTATGGAGTTTTCAATAAGTTTGCAACACCCTCATAAAAGGTAATGATGCCTTTATGACATTTCCTAAAATATGGCTTTAATTCAATTTGGTATTCTTGCATGAGAATAATTAATGTTTACAGATAAAGCACAAAAATCCCATAAATTCCCTTTAAATAATCCCAAAGCGTTCGCCGTGAAAGCCAACTTTCTCCCTCCCAGTGTCCTCATCAAGGACCTGCCTAATTGCACGTATATCAGGACAACAAAACCTGCTGGTATCTATGTTTCCAAATTTGATTTAACCTCACTTTCTCCTTCCCAGACCCCCTGGTGGATATTCACTTTGTTTACCTCAAATTAAACTTCATATTGTTTACAGCCTCCCGGTCCCTGAACATTTTATAGCATTTTAGAATTATTTCTTTATTTATTTTTTGTAATGATTGTAGAGTTGGGATTCATTTGAATGTTTCCCTCATCTGCATGAAAATTATATAATTAACTTTTGATTAACCAGCTCAGTTGAGTTGGTTCCCCCATGCACACTGGTGAATAGTACCCACCGCATTTTAATGACTGTTTTCCAATTGAGTGGCGACCTTTTCATCAAAGAGCCACAACTGGGGCTAAACAACGGTAGAAAATAATCACGCCGAAGACAATGGTAGAGGCCGACAGGCTAGGATGTCATCCTTAAATATAACAACAAGGATGAAAGCAACCTTGCTGCACGTAGTGGCTGTGGCGGGAAGCCAAGTGCTTGTGCTGCTGGATGCCCCATTGTTAGAGCTGTGGAGGTCACGTCCACTGGCATATAGAGAGGGAAAGCACAGGAAGCCGAGAATGGCCCATTGTTACATGTCCTTGCTCAGAGGGAATTCCATTATGAAGGGCAATACATTTTTGATACTTTGATTTTTGTGCCATTCATTTGTTTGAAAAACAGAACATATTTGGATAATGACTTCGGGAAAAAAAAAGGAGAAGAAAAAAAAAAAGGGGGTCTCAGAGCACCTCCATCCAAGGCTGCAGCGCTGCATTAACACACCTGCCAATCAAACGCGCTCGAGCAGATGTGCATCCTCGCGCAGCCCACCATCAAATAAGCATTCTATCATATGCATAATATAGTTTTCATTTCATCACGATTACACCGCCTGTGCCATGTGTGTGTGTTTCTGATGGGTCATAGGAAACTTTTATTGAAGCAGGGTGTATAATAAAGTCATTTTCCAGGTGCTTGTTGTGGCTCTTATTATGAACAGAATGATAATTTCCCCTAGAGGAATCTGGCACTGCATATCAATTGAAGTTTAGTGTGGGTCTTATTATGTTCCCGCAGGCTATAGTAGAAGGCAAAGTCATCTTCAGAGAGAGTCTAAATGTCAGGGAGGTCTTCAAACACTTTTTTCTCCCAGAGCCTTACTGAGAAGGCTCTTTGGATGTGCTAAGTCTTGGAATTGATATCGTGGAGGTGAGGCAAAGAGGGAGGCTTAATGTACAGCGGTTGAAGTGAAATCTAATTGTGAGAGGGGAGAAAAAAAAATGTTTTACACAAACAGGATAGGGTCACGGAATAAATGAAAATATGACCAGTTTTATTGAGCCGTGCGCCCAGGTAAAAACGTTTGCTGGTGGTGCCCCTCACTTACTGTTCTGTCATGTCCGCCCGCGTCCACATGGTGACACTCTTGAGCTGTGCGTTCTGAGCGCGCTCCCGGCTGCCGGTCTCTCAGCAATTCCATCACTTGAGTTGCAGAAACTGTTATTCCTCCAGATCTAACGCGGACATCAATCAATCAACTTTGCAGAAATTGTTAATTCTTTTTTTCTTTTTCCTGCACGTCGAGTTTGTGTTTATGACAAAAAGTATTTTGTACGATTTTGCAGTCGAGCGGCGCATGGCCTGAAACCAAGCTCGCTGTGCAATGTGGAAATTGAGAATGTGAGAGAATTTTATGTGTGGAAAGCCATGAATATCTCTAGTTCTCCCAGTTTTGCATTTGCAAGTCTTTAATTAATTTCATTCTATTTTTTCCCCCCTCGTCTGTGACTGAAGTTGAGGTACATCTACCCGTACGGTAGCATGTACAGTACAGTAGCGCGTTGGCCTTCCTTCTCCGTCTTGGCTGGCAGGGAACCTTCCTGTTGTGATCCGACTTCTCTCCTTTGATCAAAGAACAGTGTTAAAGCACTGGGAGAAGGAGGAGGTATGAAATATGAATGAATACAGCTGTGTTTTGATGGATATGTCTCAAAGTATCCCAGTAAGAGACTGCTAAAGGCCAGGAAATCTGTTTGTGTTGTGGAAATAGGCTCTTCCTCGCCTGTTTCTTTACCAGCTTCATCTTGGGTAGCTTTTCACTTCATATTTTAGAGATCCTTTGTTAGGAGAGAGATCAACGCCTCATCCATGCATTTGTAGGAAACGGTTCTAAGCGGCCCTAGTTCATAATATATATGATTAATGACACCATTTCCTTTGTTTGGTCTTGAAACCACCTTTTGAACAGAACGAGAGCCCGCCACGAGAAGAGGATATTTATTATTTTTCTAGGGTAGACCCAAAGTTCTCACAGATGGAATGAGATCTTATATGAGGTGATGGAGGCTTTGTCACTAGTTATGTCTGTGATTCCACTTCCTTTTCTAAAACTCCGTCGGGAGCTGTGACTCATTTTGAAGTTGGAAGTTGATACTGTGGTGTAAAACTAACGTTCCCATCTGAATTAAAAAACTATCAGAGCTCGCGCAAATCTCAGATTTTTCAGAACCAGACAAACTCATCTCTCATATAACACTTCTTTTATAAACAAAGGTAATGAAAGGAAAAAGAGAGAAAAACACAATCATTAGGAGCAACTGTAAAATGTAAATTGATACCCACATATGCATTTTACACATTATCACAGCTCCACCGCCTTATTAATAAGCATTTATGGACTCTCAGTCGTTCAGGACTTCAGTATATTAACTAAGATCCAGCCTGTGGACCTGTGGCAAGACAATGTCTCTGGACGACTGGAGGTTTAAAACTTTCTGCCCAGGCTTTATTAGCCTCAGTAATAGCTGGGTTCCCCAAATGCCAAGGTCCACCTCTGCTGGGAGTAAGGGCTCAGATCCTGTCAGAGAGGGGTCGCATTAACCAACTGTAATCTTTAGGGTACTCCACTCCCGCTGACCCACATCTAAAGCCCGTTCCATCCCCCCCGCTTACCCCCAACCGCTATCCTTTCCCTCCCCAATCTGGTCTACCCATCCCACTTCAGTTATGCCACCCTTGGCTCTCCCTCCCACGTCTTACCACCCTTGTGTGATAGTATCCCCCCACCCAACCCGCCCCATGACTGTTCCAGCCTCGTCCGGCTGGCCACAGCGAGGAGCATGCCTTATCCTGTGGTAACGGCAATTAGCAGTGTAAAGCAAGCTGTGGAGAAGACTGGATCCCTGTCCACGTTTCAACCCCAGATCACGAGTCTCCAGCACAACTTCAAGGCAAAGCATGCAATTAGCTACAATAATGATAATGTGTTGTAGGGGAACAAAGAGAGGGTAAAACAGACTACTGGTGTGAGGGAGAGTGGGGTGCTAATAGTAGGGGGGTTATTTGAATACCCTGGTGCAGATAGGAGACCAAATCAGACTGATTATCAAACGTATGATGAATTACATTTTTCCTCTAATTATCCATGCCTTTTATGTGTAAACCAACTGAGTGAATTTTGCATTCTAGACATCTACGGTCAGTGGTCTTTGGGCATCACACTGGGGTTACATCTTTTATTTCCTCTAAGAAACATACAAGGAGTTACTCATGTGGCTAAGCTGATGGGAAGAGGGGAGAGATGTGCTGGCAATTTTCTTAGTTGACTTAATTAGATACTTTCAGAAATATTTGGCAGCGGTACAGGACTGGAAAAAGGGGAAGTATGTGGTTTGATGTTTGACTATCGCAGATGTGTTGACACAGAGTCAAAACATGCTGGAAACAAACCACAAAGCCCAGACCACAAATAAGAACATTTCAAGTCAAGGTTGTGAGTAGATACAGTGGAGAAGCAGACTCGCTGCCTCGCTCGGAACACAAAAGTGCAGCGCCTATTCTCTCCGCTGTGAGCAGAGACCATTCCTACAGTCTTACATCCAGAGGTTTATAGAGGATATTTTGCTGGGTGTTGTGCAAAACGAACCGTGTCCCCAGAGCAGCAGCAACTTCACCTTGGCGGAGTAATGCTGTGATATTCTGTTTATTCTTCACTCACTTCATTTTACTCAGAGGAAATCCTCTGGAGATGGCTTATCTTGGAGCTGGAACAGGTGCACTCTAATTTACTCCTATTGCTTGGGGAGCCCAGGGGCCCCTGTAGAGAAGAAAGTAGCGATGTAGCACACTCCACTGTAAAACACAAACAGCCAGAGAAAGAGCATTTAATCGAAAGAGAAGAAAACTGTGAGCTTTGAGTGCAGCCGTATCATTTGGATGCAGAATTTTTTTCTCTTTCTCTCCCTCTTTATATATAAATATATATTTTTTTGTTGTTCTGTGCAAAAAAGAAAAGGAGGGGGGAGCCGTCATTTCATTTAACTTTCATTTGTTCAGTGCTGTTAACTTTGCTTGAAACTGTCATGCTACTCCTGGCATAGCACCAGATGACGTGGGGGACCTGTTGTATTGCCCCTGCATAATAAAACATTTCCTCAGCAGTCTTCCCTGAAATGTCTACAGCGTTTACGGCCACAGAAAAAAATGCTTTATAGCATCCATGATATGTGGAACTTAAGTTTAAGTGAACGTAAATGGGCACGCTATGGCCTATTTGTTTTGGTAATGTTGCACATTTTCAGCCAGGAAAAAGTTTGTTTCATCTTTAACCCGCGTCCCTGCGTTCACTGCGAAAGCGCTAAGCTTTCAACTTTGAATTTACTCTCCAATTCCTTTTCTTCAGAGAACTATGGTTTTGAAGAGTGGAGCTGGTATGTTATTTGTTCGGTATATTATAAGTCTGAATTCAGTCAGTATTTTTGTTTTGTGTTGTTCGTCTCTTGGGAATTATGCAATCAAAGCAGATGCCTCAAGCAGTCTAGAAAGCGCCCCTTGTGAATAAGAGAAAATCTTGTACACAGCATTTTTTGTATGTGTGTATGAGGAAGGGGGGCATGACAACAAAGCAAATATATGGCATTGTTCTCTGTATACTACGCCTGTATGCTGCACCCTTATTTTTTTTTTGAAGACAATCCAACCATCACACCTGTATTCCTTTCTAAAAACGTGTCAGACCATTTGACTCTATTCAAATGACAGTCCTGCACCGCTGATGAAGCGCATTAACTAGAGCGCAGAGCTTTGACTGATGCAATGGAGGTTCAACCGTCAATGCGCTGGAACTCTATTATGGAAAACAAGGTTTGAAGACAGTGTTGCTGCTGGAATTTCACAACGTATAAACAGACATTTCTCACTCAAGAAAACTGGAGAAAAAAAGGGAAAAAAAGAAAAAAAGAAAAACAAACACCAGAGAGACAAAGGCTCCAGCAGAAAGAGGAGTAAACACAAAGAAGAGAGTGCAACGCAAGGACAACAAGAGAAATATCATATACACTTTTAATGAGTGTGCTTGCCCCAAGCCTCTGTTTTTAATCACCTTTCCGTGTGACATAATTTGCTGCAAGATTGTATATGCTTGAGGGACTTTCAGTTCTTGTCAACTCAAGAGCATTTGAACCAATCAATACCTGTCTATCCTGTGGCACACTCATAGTTGGCCATTAGGAAAGAGCTGCTTAAAGTAAGCTCAGCCAATACCATTAGCCCTAGCCTAAGGGCAGTTCCATGCCTTAGTCAGGGTAGGCACCTGCCCCCGTCACCCCCACCTCACCCCCTTAACCCCCCTCCACCCCTCCCCCTACCATTAAGAACCTCCCCTGAGACATCATTTGGACACATCGGCCAAAGAGCACTTCTTTATTCCCTCTCTTTTCTTTCCCTGGCTCCAACAAAAATCAATACATCTCCCCTTTTTCTTATTTTCACAATTTTGCCTCAATATTATTCTCTCCTCTGCCAGAGACCAATGGACTATCCCCTTTTTTTGTCTTTTCATCTACAATTTCCTGTGACTAATGCCTCCACACCTCGTGTTTTGGAGGGAAGAATTGGAAAATAATTAAATTATCTTGTCATGGTGATATCAAACAGGGGTCCCACGGTGGAAACTGAAACATCTGAAAAGCAGAGTGGTCATTCTGCATTTAGCTGCTCCCATTTTAACCCTGTATATCTGCATGTTTTCCCCCCTTGACATTTTTACGTCGCCCAGAGAGTTGTTTTGCCAACTCAGCACATTTTGCAGTCGCGCTTAAACCCAGTCATTTGTTCTTGACACTCAATAAGGGAGACATCAGCGCTCAAATATCTTCACAGTAATGAGTGAACTTCCTCTGTGTCAGTGTTTTTCCCTGCTCCGACCATGTCATAACAGCGAACCCCGGAGAGACCTGAGCAGCGTGTGCCGTAATGCTTCCCGACTGCTTCTAATTTTATTGCAAGGCAATGACTCCATGCAGTACAAAGTTTCAGAGCGAGTGATACGATATAATGACCTTAAAAGAGGCCTCACTCTGTCAGTTATTGCCTTCCAAACCCGTTATTTCCAGTGGCCATGGTGAAAGTGGGGTACTGCCCTAAATCTCGGCCAGTGCTGTTTACGATAATAACTCTGAAGAGTGATAGCTGGTTCCGCAGCACTGGCGATTTCTGTGGCCGCCTTTATCGATCGGGGGTCCTAATGAGCAGCAGCGGAGCTGTGGCTAATGGTGTTGTGTCTGGTGTCCGGAGTAAACGCCCACGTTGAGATTATCATTCCCGGGGGGGACTGAGAAAGGTTTTGCCAGCCCAAGCCCTCAGGGTGCGAGCGACACACTTCAGGGGTCAAGGTAAACTATCAAATGAACAGCCGGGCCGTCCTTCCCCTCCCCTGCTTTAAGGACCATACCATACAGCACCGCACTGCTACAGTAACAAACATTGTGATGTCAAAAAAAACAAAAAAAAACCAATGCCACTTCTTTTAAAATATTTTTCTGATTTTAGCACAGACGCGAGGCGGTTCGAAGTGGCGAACTCGCAGCCCTGTTGCAACCTCACTTTGTCACTTCACTTCTTTCTCTACAGTCTAATTTCTCTACAGTAGCTGTAAAAAGCCATTACAGAGGCATTGAAAGAGACTTCACCAAACTGCTTAACTGTTATTAAGAGACCTCGAATAGGACCTGGCTTGACAGACTGATAATGGCTTATTTGACTTCAGAGATCGCCCTGGCACAAACACTCCAGCCCCTTTCACGTACCCATGGCAGTCATTGTCCTTTGCTATGCGCAGCCATTCTGGTGGTCTTGAGTGACATCCAACAAGTTCAGCAGATTCCCATAATAAGTGCACACCAGACAGTACATAGTATCTTCAAAGAAGTGAGCGGAAACGGTTGCATTGTAATGAGGGGAGTTGTTGCTCCCTCCATAAACCTGACTCGGATATGAAACCTGCTGTCAAGTCACATGTGGGAGCGGGAACTCTTTAAGCTACGTGGACAATTAAGTGTCGATAAAACCGCAGCAAAAAAAATGCATCTTCATTACGGCAACCGCCTCTCTGTTTCAACAGACAATTCCTCCATGGATTGCGCTCGACGGTATGCACGCTCGGGCTGCGTGCGGAGCATTAGTAGGGCACTATAATGAAGTCAACCCAACGCACAGCACCTCTCCGAGTCATGCCCTGTTTGGAGTCACACTTCCATGTCCTGGCAAATGCTGAGCATGTAAAACAGAACTGTCAATTATTCAACATGAACAGGAGGATGTATGGAGTGACATGGGGGGTGGACAGGGGCCGACTAAGCCTCGGGCAGATAGGGGGTACCACTTTGATGTGAGTGTGTGGGCCTGCAGAGTTGAGCAAGGTGCACTGGGTAATCTGCTAGAATACAGCCCCCCCCACCCCATCCCACCCCACCTTCAGCCCCGGCTCTCCTTCGTTTTTCTTTGCCCTCCCTCCTGATGCCGAGCCTCTCCGCGCCCTTTAAGTCCTGCTTCGTTTTCCCCTCTGACATGCACTCCCTCTCGCACTTCATCTCCGCTTCACACATACATAAACAAGCCCACATACACTCACGCACTCACATTCAGATGCATACACACACACACACACACACACACACACACACACACACACACACACACACAAATGAACAGAGCATGCACATGTGTGAGCGCACACACACAAAATGACATGAAAGCAAGCTCCCTTTGTCTGTTAACCAAACAAGAGCTGGCAGCACTTGTTATAGATAATAAAGTTGTGAATGGCTGATTTTGGAGAAATAGCGTTGTTGCAGTGTCACAGGAATGGCATTACTCATTTATACAATGAATACTAAAAGTTCCCCTCTCTTGAGTCTCCTCTCGTAGTCATACAATAGCAAGCTTAATTACATTAAGTTTTGAGAAGAGGGAAGTTAATGGATGACATTTTGCTACACCATGAGTGCTCCTTCCAATAACAATAGAAACCCAAATAAGACCTAATTAATATGCATAGCAGAGCCAATGAACTTAATTGTCAAGTTGCTTTTATCAACCTGTCAAAGGATTGACAATTAAAACAGCCTCCGTTAAAACTTTAATGAGAAGCAAGTAGGAGAGAGGGATGATGAGGGAACAAAAAGACGCGAGCTTCATCCGTCATGAAAGACGCTACAAGACAACTACCCATTATTATTTCCTATCAGGATAAAACTATGCAAATCATATTATGCATTTTTAAATAATGAGTCAATGAGTAATATTTAATTTATTACCTATACTCTTAGAATTAATATTTAACGCTGTTTTTAAGCTGATGAATTCATTAGATAATTTAGGGGTGAGCTGTAACAGCAAGTTCTTTCCTTTTTTTTCTCACGACTCAGAATGTCCTTAGGTTTCTGTCCTGAAATCCACAACAAGTAGGTGTCGGATGAACAAGTTCAACAAGTAAACTTCCTAAAGTCTCTGCTCAAGAAGGGCTGGAGCGTGTTCCTGTCGAAGCCGGAGCTCGGCCCAGGTCCGCGTCGTGGACCCAGAGTGAGGGGGAAGGCGGCGTTTTGACTTGAGCTTTTATCCCAACATTGACACCAGCATGTCTGTGTTCCAGAGGGGAGCTAAAACTGCTGACTCACTCCCAGCGCGCTGGTTGTTGTTCTCCCTTACAGATGTGACCGTTAATAGGCCTGCATCCATAATCATTAGTGTGTCTCAGTGCACAGGTACCCGATGGGCCCCATGCGTCTGCCATTTGGTCTCGGTTCACTGTGCTTGCCTGCAGATGTGAGCGAGACACACACCTGCTCGGGGGCTCTCAAACAGACCGCCGCCATCCGTCACAGCTCACGCTACACTCGCTCTGTCGGAACAAGGCCTTGGTTCCGGTCCAACGGCCCTCAGACTGTAGGTCAGCGGCCGTCTCTCGTGATGAACCCGCCCTACCATGAATCATATCCTCTCGTCTCTTTACAGCCACTCCGGTCCACCCCAACCCCCGACTCTCATTGCCCCCCCCCCTGCTCATCTCTAGCCTCACGCGGGCACTCAAGCGCACTGAGGTATCCCAGGATCGCCAGGTAAAGACAGCACCTTAAAGAGAGACATAAACTAATGATCGTGTTTTCCCACACCATACACTCCGTCTGCCCATAAGCCACAGTGCACGCCATAAAAAAAAAAAGAAAAAAGAAAAAAAAAACTTTCGTGTGGGTCTTTCACGGGCATCAGGCCACGCTTCACACTACATTTGTTGATGTGTGCATGCATGTGCACGTCTCATGCCAGCCCGCCTCCCATCACGTCCTAATGAGGCCAGCTGGCTCTGTGCTCGGACCAAACCAAACTGGAGAGACGGCACAGTCCTGGCTCTCTCCGCCTTGTACACCCCACCTCCCCGAAGCCTCCCGCCCACCCTCCCTCTCCTCCAGATATCTTGGAGAACCATGGACGGCTGAGCACACACGGCAGATTTGGAAATGGCCAGTGTGTTTGTTAAAAATCTACACTGTCTCCCAGATCCCTTGGCCAGGGCCTGAATTAGAAAGTCCACGGCTGAAGCCCCCAGAACTGCCTCCTTGGTTTCATGGCTTCTTCCATGTTTTTGTGCATCTACAGCAGCAGCAGCGATGTTGAGGTCTGCTGCAGAACAGCGGAAAGGAGGAGATATACCCCGAGGCGCAGTCAAGGGAATGTTGTTCTTGACTATGGAAACAGAAATACAGCCAATGTTACATATACCTACAGTAACTACAATAAAAACCCAGACGGATAAAACAGACCCTAGACAACATGTCATAATGTACTTTTGAATAAAGCCAAAAAAGCTGTCCGCGCACTTCCATGGCATCCATATTTCAACTTTAGTATCAGAACATCTCCGTGTTCCTGTCTTTTTAAATTTTTTATTATCGGGGAGATCATTTCTTATTAGGCTACAGCAGTTAATTTCACTGCAGACTAATTAGAGGCTTTTCACATTATTAACAAGCATTATTGTTGATAAGGGCCAGAGAGGTCTGCAGAGAGACTTGTATTGTCCAGGCTGTTACAGTACTTGGCATACCGCGATGTCCATGTGGGTGAGTAAATTCAACTCCCCTGCAATGTCTCCTTGACAACTAACAATACCTCCTCGCAGTAACACATAGAGTCATGCACAGCATCTGAGCATGGGCAGCAACATGTGCATGCCGGGATCACACATGCAAAATCTGCAACTGCATGCACGAACGAGCGCATGCTCATCGCCATCGATTTGTGTATAAATGTGTACAAACAATACAAAAGCGCACTCCGTGTCCCCTTCACCCAATCAGCAGCCAGGTCTTGTTCACTGCAGACTGTAGACAGCAGACTGCATGTGAGTTTTTTGCCCAGGAAGAGAGACTGGACCAGGGGGAACGCCTTAACAGGTAGCCCTGGGGTGCTTACCAGAGTTCGGGCAGCCAGGGGGAGAGAGTGGCTCTGGGAAGCTGTACCACCACTATCCTCTCTGTCCACTGATTATGAAGCAGGTCCCAGACGGGTGCCTTTAGGAACCCCCCAGGCTACTCACAGCCTCCCTCTCCTCTGTTACAGGATCTGTCGCAGGGGGATTCGACTGAAGTGTGAAGAGGGGTGTATGTGGGAGACGTGCCGAGAATTCTAAATATGTACGTGCTGATTTCATCTGTTGTCTCTCTGGTAAGTTTTGTTCTGGTTACCGATGTGATGGAGGAAAAGAGAAAAAAAATTCTGTGTTCATTGTCTGTGTGAGATTGATTTCAGATGATCTGGTCTTGACTTGTGTATTCAGCATGTCTCAGCTGCTGAAATAGACAGACTCCAAACCAAAATCTGTCCTGTTTGGTATGTGCCGCGAGAGCTGGGAGGGAAAGGTCCCAACACTTGGACTCAACTATAACCCTGTCTTGAGTTATGACGTCCCAAGTTTGTAAAAGCCCTCTGGCTCCAACTATCTCTGACATGGTGTGTGTGTGTTTGCGTGCGTGAAAAACTCCTTGCAAAGTCCAAAAAAAAAAAAAAAAAGGAAGAAAAAAAAATCATAACTAATGAGCCCATTTAGCGCCCAGCACCTGACTTTGGCCCGTGATCTCCGGGAGACATTAGAGGCAATTTGCCATCGACTTCAGGGCTCGTGTCCCAAACGTTATCAATGAGCTTGTCAGGTAGAGACCTAACCTCCCTTTGTTTCCTCCTCCGCCCCCCTCCCCGCTCCGGTCCCCCAGCCTGCTCCCCGGGCCCCCGAAGAGGAACCAGCGGCATGATGTCACACACCTGTTTGGCTGGAGGCTGCGGCCCGGCGATGCTCGCAGCCGTGGGTGTCGCGTTGGCACCCCTCGCTCCCCCCTTGTCGCTGCCTGCTACGCCCCGTGGATGTGTCAAAATGGCAGATGATGGTTGGGGTGTGTGCAGCTGCTTGGGAAGAGGAGTGCCAAGGGCGCTCATTTCCTGCGGTGAGTTTTAATTTGCTCTACCCGCGTCTTCTGAAGAACCCTACCCCTCCCAGCACACACACACACACACACACACACACACACACAGAGGCACACATTCATCTACGCCTATAAACACAGATCTTACTTCACCATACACACTCGCAATAAACACGCGCGTACTGTATACAAAGCTGCCACCACCCAAGGGGGCAAAAACCCTGCATGCCCAAATAGAGGTGACTGCAGGTGGGGAAACAGGATGGTGCCAGACTTTAGTTGGGAAGCTCACTTTTTCTTGAAACTTAAATAAAACTCTGAACAAAAAAGAGAGAGAGAGAGAGAGAGAGAGAGAGAGAGAGAGAAACAAAAAAAACGTGTCCTCCAATGATCTAACTGGTACATGTACAAATCACTTCTCAGAGGCGTTCAGCTGGGTAAAAAGAGACAAGTCAAAAAAAAAGAAAAAACTGCTGATAGAATACGCGGCTAGTGTTGCTACGGTGTGCGAGGGGTCTACGTCTCTTGACATCTGCTATTCAGTTGTCACTGGTAACTTAAATCCCCATTGATCAGACAGCTAGAGTGAATTTGTGTTGCTGTTTTTTTTCTAACTCCCACTTTGCGAACAAACCCATTTTCACACAGGGCGCACGCATATACCTGACAGTTACACCCAAACAAGCCTTGCTGTTTACTCGAGAACAAACACGTAGACGCCAACCAGCAAATCTATTCTCAATACACACATCACCCCAGACGTAAAGAGATTCAATTTTCGCCTACCGGGAGTGTTTCCATTTTTTTACGCAACAATTTTTTTTCTTTCTCTCCTGTGTCAAGACAGCTGCCTTTGATGTTAGCATCTAATATACAGGGCTAAAAAACTATAGTTTGCTGTGAGCTGACAGATAAAACAGTGCAATACGCCATTACCCTGCAAAGCGGAATAATGAGGAGACCTGAACACACAGAAGACAGGAGCCCAGTTGAATTACCGTGGTCTCTCATCCAAGGTGGGAGCTTTTTGACAGCTTTCCAGGCAGCACAACACATTACCATACTGACGCTGCTCTGTAGTGCCAAAGAAAAGCTTTGATGAAAACATAACTGGGAAACTGGGAAATCTTTATATGTGTGTGAACGTGTTTGTGTGCGTGAAAGCACGTGCGCGCACGTGTGTGCCTCAGTATGTTAGTGTGTGCACGTGCTCGCATGTGTTCATTCGGCTGTATGTGTGTGTGTGTGTGTGTGTGTGTGTGTGTGTGTGCGTGTGTGTGCGTGTGTCTTCGTGTGTTTGTGGATGTCTGCGAGTGCTTGTGCGTGTGTAACAACAAAGACAGGACAACAATGGGAAACCAAGCAGTGTCAAGCTGCAACTTTATGTTCTCTAATTACTAAGTGGATACAGTATTCTTGAGTGTGCTCGTATTGGCTGTGATACAAGGGCTTATTTTTTGATTTATATTCATGTTGATGATTCAGTTGAATTATCAAAGTATCAAATCCAACTGACAATATGCCTAAAAGAAATTCTTCAAGTGGAGAGAAATGCTGCCAAATATATTCTGCCATTTCATTAATGTGGTTAGCTAGTTAGTTATCCATATTCTAAGGGAGTAGGCTTGATGTTAGATCTTTGGCAAGGACACCCTGTACTGAGTTTTGGCACGGTACTGTGCCGCAGTATGCTGCTGACTCTGGGTCTTAACGACAGGCTAAACGAAGCGGGCGTTACGGCCCCCTGGATAGGTCATTACTCGTCCGTGGCCAAGAGCTAAACTGGAGCAGGGCTTTTTAAAGAGGGGAGCAGGTGTGTTTCACCATAGGGGCTGGAGCCGGCCCAAGACCAAACAGCCTTAACGGTCTTTATCTCCTTCATAATGAGGCCACGCTCTCCACACACCCGAACTCTGCCCACATGGGCTAATGCTGGAGGTATGGAGACCCAACCCTCCCCCTGGTTAAATGGTGACACTTTCAAAATGACCCATGCCCCAAGCAATGGAGGAACAGTGGCATGTCACAAATGTCAATAGACACAAATTGCCAGCGCGCTAAGCCATTTAATATGTGACTTAAGAATTTTACTCAGCTAATTATAAAAGTGCGGCTGGCTAAAATGTAATAAAATACATGCGAGCGCACACGCAATGCGCCAGCCGCTTCTTGATTAAATGTAAAATGTTTAAATAAGTCTGTGAACTGTAATAGGGTTCCTGGGCGTATCTCTCTCTCTCTCTCTCTCCCTCTCTCGCTCTCTCTCTCTCTCTGTGTGTAGTTAGGTGTGTGTTTGTCTGTGTGAGTGGCTGCGTACTTGAGTGTGTCTGAGTGGTATTGTCCCTCTCCTCTTTCACCTGTCTGAGTAGGTTCTCTGGTACGGTCCCTGTGTTCCCCACAGTCTTCTCAGCCCTGTCAACCGAGTTGAACTTGATCAACATCAAACGGCATAGCATTCAAAAGTATTAGTGTTCTCTGTTGATGGGCCCTCTTGCTATCACAAATCAGTCCCTGAGCTACTTCATTATTTATCTCTAATTCATCAGTGTTGTCTCCTCACACACGGGCAGTAATGCACACACATACAGCCAGTCAGAGCAAGCACACACACACACACACACACACATACACACAGGACACACACTGCACATCAACGCATTAATCTCTGCTTGCCTTCAACAGAGGTTTTGTTTTCATGATACTCCATGCCATCACAGTTTAGCTAAAAAATAAAAAAGCAATGTTTTTCTCTCGCTCGCTTTTTTTTCTCTCTCCTTTCTCTACCTTTTCCCCAGGTCAGTGCAAAGCAAACATTTTCCCGAGGAGTGATTAGGCTCTCGCTTGTACTTTTAAAATGCTGATTATTGTGCGGACCCGACAGGCCCTGTGTTTTTCTCCGAGCATTCTGGGGATGTGAGTCCGAAAGTAGCCCCCATGGTGCCGCGACCCCTGACCTAGCGTGGGCGATCCCACCAGATGTGGAGTGTGTGCTGGGACAAGTGCGAGGGGCAGCTCGGTCTCACGCGGGGAGGCCCTGTCTCCCCAAACTGCCACAGAGAGCATGGCCAGAGGGGTTCTGTCAGCACCGTTATCAATCATACTCCCTCCCTGTCTCTCTCTCTCTTTCTCTCTCCCACTTTTCCTTTCTCTCACTCTCTCTTTCACACTGTTTCCTTTTGCCACTGTCTCTCACTTTTGCCTTATTCCGTGTCATTCCCAGTTCTGCTCTCTGCTTTTTTGTTTTTCTCTCACTTTTTTTTTTTTTTTTTCAAATACCCTCTTTTCCACTTAGGCTACCGGCTCCTTCATGTGTCTTTTCAGTCACATACTGCACACGCCTTCAGCTCCCACCTCCTGTTCCCCTCACATATACACACTTTAACCTTCCAAGTCTGACTTTCTTCTCTCTTTCGCTCTCTAATCTATTTCACCCCTGCCTTCCTACAGTCCGAGGACACACTTGTAGTCTAAAAATGTTTTTTACTTGTCCTTTAGATTGACAAAGCAGATGCTCTGAAAAGAACGCGATACCTTCTTCCAACTCCAAAAGGAATACATAGCCCGTGATTTATCTTACCCAGGGAATCTGATTTAAGTGCACAGGAAATAGAGAAGTGGACAAAAGAGCAAATAAAAAGGACAAAAATTGGAATCAGCAAAAAATATATAGAGGACACCCAGAGGAAACATTCACAAAGATTAAGTTTGAAAATAACTTCAGTGTGTGTGTGTGTGTGTGTGCGTGTTTATGTGTGTGCGTGTAAATAGTGATGCAGCGTAACGGGAGAGGGAGGCAGGGGTCATGGTTTGAGGAATAGATGCCAGTTGTCCCTGCCATCCGGTGCGAGGTGTTATCTGACACATGGCACTTTGAAGGCCCCGGTCCCTCCTCTCGCTGCGATCCTTTACATCTGCAATCAGGGCAAATGGGTTACAGCCAGCATAACAGACAACAACTAAATAAACAACATACCTGGGGTGGATCCCCTCCAATTCCGGACTGCCAGTCTGGCTTTGGTGCATTTTTAAAACATCACTAGGTAATTGAACTCGAACGTTCACACTGACACATTTGCATGGGGTAAAGGGGGGTTGGTGTAAGCAATGGAGCAGCTGGTACGCACCAGTACGACTCCGGCTCAACCAGTCCTCCTGACTTCATATGTAGCACTTAATTGGTTCCCAAGGCAAGAATGAAATATTTAGCTCGCACGTCCTTTAAAATGCGATTGATTTTGATCTGACAGCTGTGCCTGTCCCGCGCGAGGGAGTGAGAGAGAGAGAGAGAGATGGAGAGAGAGAGAGAGAGGGAGAGAGGAGAGGGTGAGGGCTGTCTGGGCTCGTTGCCTGAGAATGGCGCGACAACACCCACTCAACCGCACACAAACACCAGTATATGGCCACTGAATGTAAAGGATCACTCATGGATGCCATATGCTTTCAACTAAAGCCTCCTTTTAAACCCCCCTATTTAACCTCCGAGATACAACAAGCTTTGAGCTTTGGACGATCATGAGTGAAAACCTGCTTTTTTTTTTCCCCCCTTTTTCTTTTCTTTTTGGTCTGCCAGTTCAAAGCACAAAATGCACTATGTATAGGGTGCATGTGCAGTGCTGTGCGCAAACAGAAGTATAATTTAATTTTGTGGTGAATCTCCAAAATGTTTAGCGTGTGTGAGATTAATTAGAGAGAGGAAAAAATGAAATGTGAATTTTGAACGGCGCTGGTGAAGTTCACTTGATCACGTTTAGCGGGAGCCTGGTACATGTAGGTGCACGCCATATTCAAAAGTAATGCGCTAACCAAAGTGAGGCAGATATCCAATCAAATTGGATTAATGTCACTAATCATGTGACAGAAATGAGCGGTGAAAAGCAATGGTGTGGTCACGCTATAATATGATAGAAATGCATTAAATGAAAACCTGCACGGGATCCATTGCCGGGGAACCTCCCCCCTGTCAAATTGACTAAGCTGCAAATTACGTACAAACGGATATATCCTTTATATAACAGCAGTGATTTTCTCCACTTTATCCTACCTGTCAAGCTCAGAACATCACAGGCTAATTCTTTATTAAGTGAAAGGGCATCGGGGACCAGATGATCCAATTTAAGTACATTGGGCAGAATAGAAGACTAATTAAAACCCATATTTTTACATTATTAATTTTGGAACTTCACTTTTAATGAATGTGAAAAGACAGGCCTTCCATTTATACACACATACTCTTTGGGCTGCTCAACAAGGGAATAAGAGTTACGGGTATACTGCAGGGGCTAAGAAGAATTTTTAAGCATCCATGACAGACTTAATATCAAAGTTTAAGACAAAGGTGTGCGGGCGCTACAGTAACTTTGGCATCATAAACACGGTTGTTAAACGAGTGTGTAGGTTTAGAGCCTGTGGTTTATTTGGAGCTGCTGTGAGGCTTGAGACAAAAAGTAATCAGGACGTCTGTTGCCGGGGGTGCAACCTTGTCATTTAGCCCTCATTCTTCCTCTCAGCACCTGGAGAAAGAAAAAGAGAGAGAGAGAGAGAGGCACCTACATGCCGTTTAATGATGTGCCCCATTTCCAGTCACCTCTGCTCAAACGCAGGCTTCTTTTTTAGCAACGTCACCCTTAATTGTCCATCATGCCCTCTAATCAGACCAGTAAGAACATGACCCCATTTTAGTGCTAACTTTAATTATCTTAGTGCAAAGCGGTGGAAAAAGCCGCCTCCAACTTTGGGCTCTGCGCGTGGTCCTCGCCGCAACAACGGCTCCATGTCAAAGGCGTCTCGTCCCAAATGAAATTATTTGTAGTGCTTTGTACAAGTTGGAAAACAAAGCGAATGAGTAGCTACCGTCTGGAACGAGAAAGGATGGAAAATGAGGGAGGTGGGTCTTGTGTTTACCCTTCGTAAAAACGATTCACGATTCACGTGCACTTTTCCCTCCCCACAGGCCAGCACATCCTCACATCCACAAATAGGCACAGTCAAAGGGCAGCGAGTTTGTAAAATTGAGTCAAATATACAAAACAGCAATATTTAATGACGTTTCTTTTTTTCACACCAAGTGACCCCTGCATGGAAACCGATCCGTTTTTTTTCCTCCGGTTTCAGGAAACTCTTGGAAGGCAAAAGCAACATCCTGAGTTGGTGAGGAGACAGGAGAGGTGCTGACATGCCGACAGGCAGGGGATCCTGGGAAAAGCCACAGACAGGAAGAGCCTGACTGACTTTGACCCTCGAGGTCAAGGCTGGGGGCTCGGCAACTGAAAGATGTTTCCAAGCCACACTCAGACTATCATAGAGTTCTACAGGAAATAGCTGAGAAATACTGTACACTGTGAAATGTGGGAGATCTTTTTATTGCTTGCTCTTTTGTTTTGCTCTCTGTGACATAAAATGCATTTTGGCCCTGAGCTATATTTGACTTATTTGTTTGAGGGTTACTGCATGTAATTGAGTTGAGCTCAAGTCCATTTCTCATTTCCATAATGTGAAAAACAGTATTTTTTTTTTTTGGTACAGTCTGTGAATGTGCCGTGACTAATAGAATTATAAATGATGGGAAATGTGAAGATCTGTGTGACAGAATTTATGCTGGGACAAAAAGCACAGTGTTACTCTCCTGCTCCAATTTCTGACATGTGTTTTGAATAGAGTGAAGTTTCTCCACTTCTTTTTTTTTTTTTAGGCTTTGTGCGATGGGTCTCCGAAGACCCTTTACAGTTAAACCAAACTGGGTGAGAGAAGATTGTCCTTTCCCCGGTCTTGCGGAAGGACCCATAAATCAAGGCATCCATCGTTTGTCACACCTCTGTCTCCCAGCTCGTGGCTCGGGCCCACCCCGTTCCAACTCTGAGTTTTTTACGGCACAAATGTATCCATCAACCCCACCGAGTGGCCGCCAGCCGCCAAGCCGCCTCAGCGATCGATGGGTGCGATGTACCCTCCCTCTCGTCCTGTGCGCAGCTCTCTCTGCGTGGGAAGGGGTAAGAGGAACCTCATTTTAGCTGGTTTTAGCCTCAGGCCACTACTGTGATTTTACCCCATGCTCCTGGCCTGACGTCATTAAAGATGCATGATGATGGATACCATGAAGTCAACCTCTCCGAGGGGGTTTTGGAGGTAAAAAAAAATAAATAAAAAAATAGAAAAATAAAAAAAATAAAATAATCCTTGCTTGTTTTTTAGATCACACTAAGAATAAATCAAGACTGTTTAAATGTAGAGGTTGCAACTGGATGCATGTGACTAATCTTTCGGTGCACATCAGAGGAGGGAGCAGTCAGGTATTTCGTGGTGAGGAGGCGTGTTTTGACCAGTTGGTGGTGCTCCTGTCACAGTGAATTCACAGGCTTGGCTCTCGCTAAGATTCAGATAAATACACTCTTGGCTGTTTCCAAAACTGGGCTTGAGAAACAGAAGACAATGATGCAAATTTAGATTTCATATCAAGACATGCCTGAGAAATTGTTTCTTTTTCTCCTCTTTTGCAATAGAAACTTGTATTTGCTGCTCCTAATTTTAGACTCCTTCACTCCCACTTTTCATAATCTGATCCCCGTCTTCTCCTCCCACAACATGTACATGTTTATACGATGATGGAGGTATATTCATGAGGCCTTACTGCGCCATATTCTGAAGAATTAAGGAAAAGTCGATCCATATTCATATGCATGCTCAGTTATTTTAATCTTGGAATTTCAGGGTAGCACTGGAAAAAAAAAAACAACCAAAAAAAACATTATACATATTTCTCCATATGTAGCAGTGGAACCGGGATGTTTAACCTTGAATTTGCTACTTGAGGTGCCTTAGTTCAATGCAACAAATGCACGTGTGTGCGTATATGTGAAAGAGAGAGTGTGTTCTTGGCCAGTGTGTGTGTGTGTGTGTGTGTGTGCGTGTGTGTGTGTGTGTGTGGGGCCTTGTGAAGAATCAACGTGTCTCCAAAGGGAATGACAGGGGAGACATTTGACAGCTGTGCTCCTCTGGTTCAAAGGTCATGTCAAGTCCTGGATGAGTCCAAGGTAAAATGCTTCACAGGGCCCGTACCAGTCAATGGGTATCGTTTGCCTCAATAGCAAACAGGGTTGGCGGTAATGGGACCTCAGTCACATGTCAGCGCCTTGAAGAGAAGTCAAATACCATGAGGCCACATTTACAGCCTCCCAAAACAAAAGGGAAAGTGGAAAGATTGAACTTTTAAACTCCCCAATTTATAGCTTAAAGGTGTCATATGCATGGTAAACTCTCTAGATAGCATCCATTATCAGTCAACACCTCTCTCCCTCTCTCCCTCTCTCTCTTCACTCACCGTCTCCTCTCAATCTCTCTTCTCCCACTTTCTCCTCTACTTTCTCCATCCCGTGCCCTCCCCTCTCGGTGTTTCCGCTCTAACTGCAGTTTTCTAGCATCTGCCTTTAACCGGCGCGGTCCATGCCGTCCCTGCTGGGGAGTAGATTCCAGCCCCTCACTGGAAGACCCTGAAATAAGGCCTTTATCAGCCAACCCCACACAGTATCAGGGGGCCCCCCGCTCCTCCGGCAGCCTCTGATGTGAAGGAGAGATGGACAGAGCTCTGTGGTCCTCTGGTCGAGCACCAGAACAGGATTCAGCCCATTGTACCATTCAAATTAAGCAGGCATCAAAAGGGAAGAGGAAGCTGTTGTTGATGTATTGTCTTGTGTTATTTTAACCGGCTTAACTCAAGCCTCTTCATGGTGGAGTGTTGTGGCGCTGGATGCCGATGATGATAAGTGGTGGATTCTGTGTTAAGACTGCTAAGCTGCTGCGCTGGCTGAACGGGGGGCTCTGGCTCCGTCGGCTGCCGTGGCTGATTTTGGCTGTGGTTGAACCATTTCAATAGGTTACCATGGATTTATCCACTCAAAACCGCTGACTTGGCTGTCCATGTACAGCCTCTTCATGTCACCAGTGGGACCCCTGTTTATTTCATAATGCTGACATTTTTTTTTTTCCTGCGAGGAGATTTGATGAAAAATTAAAGTTCAACACAACAACACGCGACACAAAGAGAAACTTTTCAGTTCAGCCGGACAGTTTTTCAAAGTGCGGCAACGTCTCCATGTTCAGCAAACTTTCTCTTTTTTTTTTTCCCCGGCATTAAATTAAAACTAATTAGATTTTAAAGTGTCTGTATCATTTACAGGGTTATAAAACCCCAACCAGCAGTATCCAGGGCCTTTGAATTCAAAACAAACATAGGTCTCTTTTAATAATGACAGCAATAACACGTGAATAGGTGCTATAAACATACATGTGAGAGGAAATATGTTTTCCATAGACTTTAATTGCAGCATTTTATTTACCGGCCTGGTAAATAATCACCCTGTAAAGACAGTTCAGTCAGCTCTGAGTACTTGTGAATAGCTCTCTCCATTCTGCGCTGAAAGCTGTCTATTTAATTTCTCTCCTCTGTCCTCAGAGCAGTAGCTATTAAGTGCCTTCATATGTCAAGCCAGTGACACCTCCTCCATTCTCTTCAGCTTGTTTAAGCGTGCCCCTGTATTGTTGCCCGCCGTGCTTGACGTGTTAATAGCTTAATAACGTAATCTGGCAAATAATGACACCTCATCACAAAAACCGAGGCCAAATGTTTACAAGAGAAGCTGTAATGTATGATGACAGTAATCTGAATAAAAATGAATTTACAGGCATCGTCTCATTTGCAGTAAATTTTCACTTCTCCCATGCACAACTGATGCTCCGCGGACACCTTCCTTTGCTCTCTAGCTGTCTCATTACCCTGCCTTTCAAGTGGTTGGAGAAAGGGAGAGACGGAGAGAAAAGCGACGGAGAAGAGGGTGAGAGCGCGTGAGAGAGAGCGAAAGAAAGGGGAAAGAAAGGGGTAAAGGAAGGGAGACGGCGAGGGCAAGGAGGGGATAGGCACTGATAGAGCTTGTTATTTTCAAAGCCCTTTTTTTTCCTCTCTATTGTTTGCCGCCGAACAGGAATAAGGAAAAAAGAAGAAGTTCACACCGATTTCAAAAAGTCTCACTTCCTTTTTGACAGATGTGGTGTCAGCTTTGCTGTTTAATTAAAAGGAAATGGAGGTGATGATTGCAACACAGACGTGATCTGATATGATAATGTATTTACAATCATCAAGATGATCGTCATTAAGGATGTGTCAAGGACGAATTCATTGTGGGATTTGGGGTCCTGAGCTGTCAAGTGTATTTTTCTGAGGCGGTTGTGAGACTGTCAGGAGGATGCTGTGCCTATGACAGTCACAATTAATAATTTGCTAAAAGAATGTGATTGAGTCTTATACACAGTTTTGTCATGGCGATTTCCAAAGCCCAGAATACTCCTACCAGCACTGCGAGCAAGAGAAAGAGGAGGGGAAAAAAGAGGCCCAGGCAAGACTGAAACAAGAGACAAAAATACCCTTGATACATATGCTGTACGGGATTCTATTATTAAATGACTTTGAATTATTTCATGCACGCGCGCTTGAATTTTTCATAAGAGGTGCATATGGAAGGTTCATCAAAACAAATTGTTCGATTTTGACAATTACTACAACAATCACACCCTTCTTTCGCCGCACCTGTTTGAAAATGAATAATTTGAAGTCATTTTAATTGCTTATGTGACAGCTAATCATCAAGGCATTAATTTATTTATCGAGCTTCATTTGAACTTCCTCCTTAGTGATAACATATCCAGCCTTACTCTCCAGAGTAACAAGATACTGATTAAACTGTAGCAACCTCCTTCAGTATTATGCAGATGCCGAGGAGTGAGCCCTGGAGTGGCTGCAGTAATAAGATGCATGATCCGCACTGACTCGAGAAGCTCCATGCATTGGTCATAGGGTTGAAATGCAGAAAAAAAAATAACTTGTTGATCTGATCGTCACGTTTGAAACTAAAAATGTGCAGTGACTCTGTCTGGTTGGATCGTTTCACTAAAGTGGCTTTTTATCGGCTGACCTAAAACACGGCTTCTGTGAGCACCCGTTTGCGTCTACCCCCGAATCAGAAGGCAAACTCGACAGTGTTGAGTTATGTGACGAAACACAGAAAGTGAGGAACATCTGCCCCAAACTCTCAGAGAAGCGGAGCATTAGGCTGAATGTTTCTAGCTGCTGGTGGCTCATCTGCAGTTGGTGGTGTGCCGGGATTGGTGCGATGGCTATGGGGAAATCAGCCACTGTTCTCTCTCTCTGGGTCCCAAGCATGGCCATTAACTGACTGCCAGCAGCTCTGGGAAGAGGAACAACAGATGCCAGCAACTGAAAAGCCTCCAGCTCTTCAGCTAAACCAATCCCAACTGAGTCGGGACGGGCCTCTGTAGATTTTTGGACATACAGTGAACAAATGTGGACATGAAAGGGGGAAGAGGAGGGCTGTTCTGGAGGTAAAGATTTGTTAACCCTCTTGAACTTGACAAGAGACGGGACCGAGGCACAGATTAGCCCTCTCAAAGCTGGCTTTCGCGAAAGGTTGCCGTGTGAATATGTGAATGTCGGTGTGAACTGGTGTGTGTCGGCGCGCACATATGTTTGTGTGTTTGCCGCTGCCGCTGTTTAAACAAGTTTGCGTGTTTGCACACACTATATGCCGACACGTACAGCCGTGATCGCGGCAGCACGTTAAATGGTGCCTAATTACAGCCATGGAACCATTTAATTATGCCGTAATTACATTTTACTTCCCTGCCGTTATCGTATCCGTTTCACAGCAAAAGGCTTCTTTTCGTCCCAAGTTATTGGATATCGTCGTCACCCCTTGGCAGGGTGGCGCGGCGCTACACCACGGCTCCACTTTCATTTCTTCCAGGAAAGGAGGAAAAGGTACAAGTCCCCCCACATGTTTAAATGATTCAAATGCTTGTCTTCGGCCTGGAAATACGTAACCGGGCTCAACTATTAAGGTGCTAATGGAAGCTCCGGGTGCAGAGGTCATGTGCTCGAACGCTACATTATACTTAAGCAGAGACACATGAGAGAGGCCAAATGATTTTGAGCTGCGGAGCAACAAGGAAACGGGGAAATGACGGGACGCCGAAGTAGGAAGTGGAGGTGGGGAACGGGGAGGGTGGGGGGGGTTGCTGTGGGGGGGCAAGAAAGCACAAAGCCTGGGTAAACACAGCTAGGTCTGCATCTGGAACCAACTAAAAAGATGCTTAATAATGCAGAGCCGTGCAGGCGGGCCCTGTGCAGCTGTTGTGTGCGCAGGACCATGAAAGACTCTCCATCTGACAGCTGGCTCCATCTAGCTGGCTCCATCACCCTCTCCCTCTCTTTCTCCCTCTCTTTTGCTTCGCGCTCTCCTCCGCGGTCCAGAGTGGCAAGGAGACAGCAGATTAGGGATTAGCCAATCCCTGCCATCCTCATCTGTCCCATCTGCCTGCCAGCCAGCCGGGCTACTGATTCCGCCGAGAGATGGGACATCGCTGCGAACGGCGGGGGGAGCGGGGAACATGAGAGAACAGAGGGGACAAAACGGGTCTGATTGGAGAGAACTGGAAGAGCCGGGACGGGGCAGACTGCAACCTAGAGAGGGAGGGATGGGTGGGTGTCAGAGGCTCGCAGAGTGGCAGGACTTGACTGGAAAAGAAAGAGACACGGCATTGTGCAGTATGGGGAATAAATATTAAAACATTAGGTACCTCACCCTTTCCGTGAACTTCAGGCTACTTTAACAATTTCAGTCAATGCCATGATACATGCCACGATCCTGTAATCTCATGAAACATTCAATGGAGCTGCCACTCTGAATATTCAACAGCTTCTCAACGCACCATTGTATCTTAATGCATGACTTTCTCGCTACAGGCGGCGCATGAACGTACATTATTTTCCGTGCAGAAATTTCACCTGAACAAAGCTGGCACCCCTTTACGGCGGCTAAAAATACACCCCTTGTATTTTGTCTTGGTATCAAAGAGACCACTTGTCTTTTTAATAATCTGCCAGCTCACATTTGGCAGAGACCAGAAAGCGCACTCAGAGAAATAATTGCTGTTATCTGTTAGAGTCAATAAAACCTCTACAATTGCACTATTTGAGATAAGAGTGCGCTCCTCGCCACGTGCTCCCCTAAACGAAGTCCCACTGAATGATTTAGATATACACCCACTAAGTATCTGCTTATACATTATGAGTGTAATAAGCTCCAGGCAATTGGCGGCTATTGGAAGCATCACTCGCTGAACTAAATAACAAGGAAACAAACTCATGCACACATGCAGATCTGGTTGTGAACGAAAATTATTGAAAAAAAAAAACAGTAAAAGTGTCACCTTTCATTTAATGAATGTTTTTTCATTCACTCATTATCTCACCTGCTTCGTACCCGGTGGGGTCACACTCACACCTTCAATCAGCAGCCTCAGATCAACCTGAGCACGCAGGTTTGTGAACTGTGAGAGGAAACCACAGCACCAGGAGAACACGTAAACCCCACAGAGAAAGTCTCTTTGTCCAAATCGGATGTGAAGCGGTGACCTTCCAGCTAAACACCGAGCTGCCGCGTGGTCCGTATTTTCTTTTCACATATCCATCTTTTTCAAATGGCTTTGTGTATTCTGATAAAATGTATTGTTCTTCAGTCACAGTCGCAGCTACATTATACCTTCTGCCTCGTATTATGATAACGATTCAAACTTAAGGGACCAAGTTCTGCTCTGCAACAGGGGAATTAAAAGGAGAAAAAAAAAGTTCACTCCTTTTCCTCTAGAAAGGCACCTGGTAGCTTAACAGGCCCTCAGCTCCAGTACCTGGTTCCCTCTGTGCGCACCTTTAAATCACACCCAGGATAGTTGCCTTGTCAAAGCTCTCTCAGTGAGCCAGGCATCTGAGAAACATTAAAACACTTCCTCATGCAAGCCAGAGCCTCCCACAGGGCAGCGAACGGGAGCAGAGCCTTTCTCTCAGGCCCAGTATCCGGGGAGGATACTGCTCAGTACCGCTTGGAAAGTCCCAGCTCGGACAGCGGTGGTTAATATTTTAATAGCCTACGGCTGAGGCAGTTATCATCCAAGAGTATTCTTGTTGGTGGATTTAAAAAACCCACTCTCTCGCTCTCTCTCTCTCTCTCTCCCTCTCTCTCTCCCTCTCTCGCTCCCTCTCTCTCTCCCTCTCTCTCTCTTTCTCACAGTTAAAAACCCGATTTGAGTTTTTAATTATTCTTTTTTGAATTCCCCAACCAGCTCTCCTCTGTTCTTTTTCATTTGTGCTGTGCAGTTTTTCCAAGACTCGTATCCAGGGAATCCCTGACAGTGTCCTACTTAACTTTTCACTTTCTTTCCTGTGATTTGTTCTTTTTTTTTCCCCGGGTTGAGGGACTATTACTGATCAATCCGCGGCTTCTCTCCAAACACCTGCGTTTATATTGATCAGTCATTCGCTTTCCCTCCTTTTGAACTGGGGGAGGTGGTGGTGGTGGTGGTGGTGGTGGTGGAGCTGGGGTGGGGAGGGGGGTGGGGGGGGGCTTGTCAGCGTTACAGGTAAAAGTGATCAAATCCCCTCATGAAGCCACTGCTCTGTGCTCTGAGAGCCACTCTACATGTTTGCCCGCAAGTGCTACATTGTGGAGTTGAATGGACATCACAAATATTCCCGCCATTGCCAGTAGTGGAAATTTTGCAGCAACTTTTTTGTTGTCTCCACCTAATCCACTCTGAACACGCCAACACGAACCGTCAATATAATTTCAAAACAAGCCGGAGACAGAAGAGAAATGAGATTGGAGTGAAAGACGGCAAAGCGTGCATGTTTCCTGTGCAAGTGCTTACACTGGCATGTGTGCATGTGTGCCTATTTGCATATGTATGCATGTGAGCATGTGTGTCCATGCAAATGTGGGTCTACAGGTCTTTTTTTTTTCTCTCTCCCTTTATATATGTGTGTGTGTGTGTGTGTGTGTGTGTGTGTGCGTGTGTGTGGCTGCTCTGAGCCAGCCGTCAGCACAGCCTGCAGGGAAGGGGCCGGGGTTACGGCATCAGCTGCAAGCAGGAATGAGAATGGCTGAGAGTCAGACAGACACTGCCGTGGGTTATTATGTTTGAGTCAGACCAAACACTCCTGGGAGCGCCGAAAATATTGCTGTTACAGTTGTAACATTATCACAACAGAATAAATAAGAGCGGACCCAGGACACCAAAGGAAAAGATTTACAAAAATGAATATATGCACGGGCCAAAAAACTGAGCAGGAGTAATTAATTAAATAAATCTCATCACGGCACTCCTCTGCACACTTAATTGAAGTGCGCTAAACGCGGCGAGTGCTTTCAAAATTGAGAGGATGGGTCAATCCGAACCTCTGCACCTCCATAATGAAAGAGAAAAAGGAAGATAATAGCACACATAACCTCAAGCAATTAAAGGGCTCCAGAATGTGGTGAACAAGCTTCGCCCTCTTGGACACTGTTGACCCACAGTGCCCAACATGGCCCCCTGGGAAATAAGCACTTATTAAAAATGGAGGAACAGCCACAATCCCACTGAGGCTGTAATATGCTATAGAGTAATTTAATTCTACTTACATGTATCACTTCAGCTTCCGCGCCGAGTATGAAGCAATTCAGCATTTCATTTGACAAAATATGACCTGTCAAGAGACTGAATAATAACAGCCAGATCAGAAAGTGTGGACACGCGATGCAGCGCCCTGCACGCTTCCAGAAAAAGGTCCTGCCATTCATGGAGGCACAATCTACAGGATAATTGTCATTTCTCTTGCCATCTTGAAACACGCTGCATCGCACAATAAAAAAGCAATACATTAAGAAGCCTCATCTACTTAAGGGATTATTTTGAAAGTCTCTCTTTACCCTCCAACAGACTGATGAAACACACTTCCATGCTTGATTTGATCATCCTTCATGAAGGAGAGGAAACAGAAAGTATACAGCAGAATCACAAGTCCTGGCATGGGTTTGGGAATATTGGTTGTACCCTTCTCAAGAGTCAGGAAAATCCCCTGGTATGGCTGCTCTGTCTTTGTGCTGTGTAGCTTCATCGCAAATAAACATACTGTCTGTTATTGTTTTCCCACAAGAACCCCAGAGTTAAAAAAGTATATTTTTTTTCTTTTGCTCTTCAAAATGAAATACAGGTCAGTGTCCTACATAAGTTTGCCGCAGCTTCGAAA
Source organism: Karalla daura (assembly GCA_029224185.1). NCBI lineage: Eukaryota > Metazoa > Chordata > Actinopteri > Chaetodontiformes > Leiognathidae > Karalla > Karalla daura. Next base: position 4,699,217 of record CM055200.1, read on the forward strand.
ACATTTCTGCAGCTTATTTAGAGTGCGAGTTTTTGCTAAATTTCAAAATTCACCACTTCCCTCATATTTCCCTGGTACAGATCCAGCATTTAAAACAACAATAATCACAATAAACCCCCACCCCTCCCCTGCTTGACTTAAATAATGACCATTGCTATGGATATACATTTAAGTATGGAGGGATCTGGCAGGGGGGTAGGTCTCAAATGCGACCATGAATAAAACAATCGCTGTAGGGGAACAATTTGGGACGTCTGATTTTCTCTGTGGGTGTTGAGATGAATAAAAAAGCCCCTTCTTGAGCATGCATGTGTGGTTGTCTTTGGGAGAGCGGCCATGCCTTGTGGACAGATAAAGGAGTGATAGGACACCGGGGGATAGGGCAAGGACACGTGGCGGCCCGCCCCTGGTCATTGGTGACAAGAGCAGGGGGACGTTAAACACACACACTGGGCTGACTCCACACTTTGATTTAGCGCTTTTGCCTAATGTTACAAAGGGGGGTTACAGAGGCCCACTGGAGATGGGATCAGCAGATCTCACCGACTGTCGTCATAAAGAAGCCTGCGGAGGGCTCAAACCTCGACTCACATCTGATGCACGAGCCAAAGCGCGAGCACGTGTGTGTGTGTGTGTGAGAGAGAGAGAGAGAGCTAGAGAGAGAGAGAAAGAAAGAGAGAGAGAGAGAGAGAGAGAGAGGCAAAGAGGGGTGGTCCATAGACCATAGAGAACAATACACAAAGGGCATTTGATGATTCCATATTGATGCTCTGTAAATGGCTTAATTTGTCTGAAGACACACAGCAAAGGCAGGGCTGTGGTGAAAACTGTATTGACTCAAAACACATGATTTAATACATATTAATATTAGATGAATAACTCATTAATGGATGCATCAGACAAATCATAATATTGTGTCATAAATAGATTAAGGGCTGTTAAGAATTTATGGGATATCGGATCACTTTTCCCGGAACAGTATTGTGATACACGTCCAACTTCCCCTTCTCCATAAACAGTGTGCGCGGTGCTGCGGCGTAGACGCAGGTAAATAATCTCCCCTTTTTTTCCAGCTAGTTACGCTCACTGTGGGCTGGGAGCTGATCTCTGCTCCAGACACTTTCAAGTCTACTTAATGTAGCCTACACGGGCTTCACAGGCTGTTTCATGCTCTTATGGAAAACAGGCCTTTGAAATCCCTCAGCAGCCCAATCTTAATCTCATTTGCGAATATGAGCCGAGCCACGACAGGACCAGGAACATCCTCGTCTTCCTAAAGCACCGTTTCATTTGTCAGGAGATTTGGGGCGGTTGACACTAGAGGAGTGATTTAATTGATTTTAATCACACACCTGAGATAGGGAGAGCGTGGGGGCTGCCCTTAACGATTATTCAGAGGGCCCAGCCCATGCTGTATCTCTGCTCTCAGCCCCTCTGTTTGTTTTGATACATCAGCATTTTGATGGATAGGACTTAGATTATGAACTTACAAAGCGGTCGGGAATTTCAAACGTGACCTTGGACCTAATATGCAAACGAGACCAATAAAACCATTGTTCGTCAAACGGAGAAAATGCATCCGAGTGCTTGAGTACTTTTGGTGAAAAAAAAGCGTTTTCCAAGAAGCGGCGCGCAATATGGATTTCCTATCTCCGAAGGTTGCTGTCATCTTCCTGACAACGCTGACTTATTATCTGCAGTTGACTGTCTACTCAATGTTTAACGGACGCACACTGTGAAAATGTTCCACAGGCAAAGCTCAACTTTGTACCGCTTAAAGATGGATTTTTCCCTTTTGCCTCCTCAGGAAGTTGGAGGCTTCTCCTTTCCCTCAGCGTACCACAGTAATTTGTTATGAAAATCTAGACCAAAAGCAGAGGGGGGAAAAGCAGGACCACGTTGTTGCAAGCCATTAGTTGGGAAAACTGTTTGGTGAACATTATAATGCAAACCAACCCAGGAAAAAAAAAAGAGAGTGGAAGACAGCCTGGGGAGAGAGATTTAAATATGTAATAAACTAATATTTCATTTATTTCCCTCACATGGGAACCTGACCATTTAGCTGCAGCATACTCAGATCAGAACCCCTCTCCTTTAATGAGTGAAGCCAGCAATTATACACATCCCGGAAAATATTTGAAAATAGATCTGAAGTAGCCATGCTAAATACATAATACATCAATACATAAGTCACTGCTAGTATTTTTATCTTGTTTATTCTTGTTATTCTGTACGTGTCCGTTACGATGATTTCTTTGCAGCGTTTCCCCTAATCACGATTAAACTTCACCACAATCGCGGCAGAATGAAAAAGTGAAGTTATGAAGCTGTATTTTTGCCCCGTGTTTTGCACTTTCTTTTGCCCTCATTCCTTCATTCACAGCGTTTCTCCGAGCTTTGGTTTTTCCCTGTTACAGATCCACTGTAGAAGCCTGTGTTTTATTATCAGATTTCTTCTCTCCCCCCTGTCTTTCTCTGCTCCGTGTAGAATACAATGGCATTCATTCTTGATGAGGTTGCTGTCACTTTTAATTTCTCTTAGTTCGGGTAAAATGAATGACAGTCGGCCTTGTAATAAATATAACATGCGCTGCATTAATTTTTCAGAGAACAAGAATGGGAGGCTCCCGTTACTATATCCTTTTCAAATGTTTAGATTTATGGCGTTTTCAATGAGTGCGTCTTTTTCAAAAAAAAAAAAACTTTGCGGCAGAAATATATTTCCATCTCATTAATGAGCAATTAAGGAAATAGGGGGAGTATACAGTCAGAATCTCCATACTAAAGGACATGTCTTTGATGAGTCCTCATGGCTGTGTGCATGTGTGTGCATGACTGTGTGTGTGTGTGTGTGTGTGTGTGTGTTTGGGTGGGTGGTTAAGTGGGTGTGTGTGTGCGCGTGTACACAAGTAGGTGCATGTGGAGTCATTTTTGGCACATTTGAAATATTTACTGTATTTTAATGTAAACATATTTTGTTTTTGGAGCTGTGCATATGAGCAATGCTTGTACACATAAGTGCGTCCACATAAACGTGCAATGTGTGTGTGTGTGTGTTCCCACCTCCCCAGATGGATTCTAATTACTGTTGACTCTTATCCCTGAGTTTGCACTGTTCCTGCCGCCCAGATATCATCATTGACAGGTCGGCTCAACTAACCTCAGACAGTCGGGGAATACCTCAGCATCACCTCGGCTTGTAGCCACATCAGCGAAAAAATCCAGGACATAATGGTGCTTCTCAGTCAACGTTTTCAGCCCAAAGTGGGCGTAATGATGGTTCTCTAATAAGCCCTTTATCAGGCATCTTTGTACTCGGTTAGGCAGGAAATTCACTCCAGCAGTTTTATCACCCTGAATTAGTTTGTGTTGAGTCCCTACTTTATGGCAAAAATAGATTTAAAAAAATGAGAGAGAGAGATGAAAACGTTTGGATATGCTCAAAAGAAGTCCTCTCTCAAAGGCAGCACATCCTCAAAGAAGTTGGGGGAATCTGATATTCTTTTTAATGTCTGGAAAGCTGTTGAAGACATGAGCTACTGTATGTCCTTGTAGTGGCTCCACAGTGATGATACATTACACAGGGCCAGGTTAGCCACCGGGTATCCCCAAATATCAAATAAAAGTGACATCCTGGACTAAATAAGCGCTTACTGTCATTCTTCAGAGAGGTCGAAAAATAAAATGTGGAGGTAACAGCTTGTTAGCAACTAAACTGTAGCATTACATGGTGGGATTTGTCACAAGTATTTTATATTTTCACTTAAAAGTGGCAGGACAAGCTTGTCTCCAACTGTGCTGTACACTGAGGTGAAATAACCGGCTGCACCTACAATATGTGGGCCATATTACAGATATACTGCTGCATGAATTCCATTTTCATACTCTAGCAACTATGACTTAAGCTTATGCAGTATGTATGAGTATTAGTAATGGTGATACTTTAGCTGTAAGTTGGCAATGACCACAATAATTTTCAAAATGTCTGTTTTGAAAGAGGAATCCATTGTAATGGCCGTTAAAAAAATACATTAGGCATAAGTTAGGGATGGGGGGGAAACTAATAAGGCGGATTAAATCAGTGGCAATCCCATTTCCATCCAGCTTCTTCTTGGAGCAAATGTCATTCATATTTTAACCCTTATTAGGAATGTCTGCTTCCTAGCCTCTGAATTACATTTTCAGGATTTCCACTCATCTTGAAAGACAAAATCATTTGAATTCTAAAGATGGCAGACATTGACAGAGGAGACACTGAGTGAAAATACATATAAATCTGGGGATACTTTTTCTTCTGGGCCTTTTTTAATGAGCTAAAATCCCCACTTCTTGCCATTTCCCTGCCTTAATTGATGATTATGTTGTTACACAGTAGAAGCGCTTCCCTCTCTCCACCCAGTCATTATGATATGGACAGGCAGCTCTTGAAGCTTCAAAGGCAGGATGGAGTGATTTAAGCTCAATTCAACCATCCCCTGGCCCACAGGTAAAAAACCCTTGTAAACAGTGAATGCTAATTGCTAATTAGCCCTGTGGCTGAATCACACAATTTCTGTTTTAGCTGACCGCTGTTACGGTCCTGCTTAAGGGCATGTTGTATCTCTTTTGACGGCCCAATTAGAAATTCAGCTGCAGAACCATAAGGCAACCTCGTCATGAATATTTAAAAAGACTGCCACAGATGAGCATGAAGGGGGCACTGAACCGCATGTCATGGAGGGAATATTCGGCAAGTAACCACAATCAATAGTCTCTTGATGTTCTCTGTATTAACGCGATGATTGCTGTTTTTCCTGGGCCTGTAATAGAGGAGGACTACAGGTCATGTGACAGGGGGGCCAAAGTAATAAGGGTCGGGCTCACATCGCTGAATGTCCAAATTAAATCTCCGGTGGACATGATCCTATCTGACTCAAAACATAGCAGGCGCGGAGGAATCAAGCTCCAGCCTCCGTGGTTCAGCTCAATCTGAAGGGACTGGCAGGTCTGTGCCACTGCCAGGGAATAATTAGGCTACTGTCCTTCACAATATGTCAGGCTAACTGACTGAGGAAATGCTGCGTGCTCTCGCTGCACTTTTGCTCCGTCGCTGTATGGCGAGGGCTGAATATAGAGGCAGCCGGGCTGCTGACTCAGTACGCTATCAGGATATTGTGGAACATATACCGTGTCAAATGCAGACACGTCGCAAAGGGCAATAAAGTGATGCCATTATCATTGCTGCACAGGTTGAGAGCACCGCCCTCCGTATTAGCAGGCGCGACGCCAATTTGCTACTTTTAAGTGTTTTGTCAACTTCACCCATTTTTTTTTCAGTGATTTCTTTTTCCTCTTTGCTTTTGCACACCCCAGACGTTTTCCTTTCAAGACGGCGGAGGTGTATTAGAGTATAATGGGATCCCATTTCCTGTTTCCGCAGTCATTATGATGCAAGTGTCACTTAGAGGTTGGGTGTTATGTGGTTAATTGGTATTTTAATGCACTATCTGTGACACCAAAAACTGAATTTTCAATAACACTGTAAAACAGCGTGCTACCTCGCATAATTATTACTGTGAATATGAAAAGTGCCTGTTCAAACCTTGATCACCTCACCTATTCTTGTGCACGCAGAGCTGTGAAATAGCTTCCAGAACAAAACAGGGGAATTCTGGCAATGCATCAACAGGACTGTGTTGCCTGTCACTGAATTACAGACGGTTCAAACACCTTTCTCAAGTAACCAAGGTAAACATGTTTTTTGAGCCTAGGGGCAATTGAATGAATTACCATTTCTCATCATTTCATTATGCCGGCGTACTGTATGTTAAGCAGCTGTGCATTATGAAAAATAATGCAGAATATAGGTTCCCTGTCTCCTACAGATCTTTTGTTCTTACCGTTTCCCAGATCACCACTATAGATCTGTCCTGTCCACGTCAGCCATAGGCACAGTACAGTGTTCTTCCTGCTTTGATTTTAACACGAGAGCATTAGGATGAGTAGAAAACAACAAGTGTAAACCTCTCACCCTCCACTCACTTACCCCATATCACTCGAGGCAAATTGTTTTTACTCCGGACCCCACGACAGCAACTAAAGACCCACCTGCTCATCCAATAACAGCAAATCAAATCACATAGGCTTTCCTTTCTTGGTTTCAAAGGGACATTCTCTAAGTTGATTCTTTTCATTTAATTCCTGCAAAGGGATAGACCCCCCCACCACCACGCCCCCCCACCCACCCCATTCACACACATACATACACACACCCAACCCCCCCCCCCCCCACACACACACACACACACACACACCAAACACCCCCTGCCCACCTCCCACCCCCACACTCGCCCTTTATCTGCTCGTGAGAGTGGGGGAAGAAACAGAGGATTATCGATTTGCACTCAAACAGTGGGCCAACCTAAAAAACCCCAATGAATTGTCACTCATTATTGAAATTATCAGGCACTAATTAAACTGGCAACCCTAAGCCCCCTGGGCTGTGCTCATCTCCAACTGAATTTCAGCTCCTCAGACAGTAATAGGGAGGCAGCATTAGCCGCTACTGGATGCTAATGAGACCTGGAAGCTGTCTCTCCCTCTTAGGGTTTCACAGAAGCAAGTGCTGAATGTGAACCACAACTACAGTGCAGCCCTGTTTGTGAGCACTTGATTGGCAGAATGAGAGAGAGAGGGAGAGGGAGAGAGAGAGAGAGAGAGGGAGAGGGAGGGAGAGACTTGAGCTGGCGACTGTATGAAACTGGATGGTCCTCTGAGTACAGCGTCAACAGATACATTCAGCAATAATTTCAGTGCGTGGATCTGAAAGATTTGAGGCTTTTTGCACCTAATGCCTCCCCCTCAGTTGTTCCTCTGCATATTTCCACCTCGCTCTGTGTCTCTCGTAGCTGTACTGAAGTTGTTGACTTACTCCTGGTGTGCTCTCCACGTCTCCTCCACGCAAATCAACAGACACGGCACCAGTGAGAGTCTGACTGACTTTATCACATGGTACACAGCTTGTTAATAACTTCCTCTGACAATTCCTCCTCATCTTTGCTGATGACCAGAGGGACAGCCGTGATTGTCATGTTTGTAGGGGAAGAAAGACTCTAAACAATGATGTCACGTCAGCCTCTCTATTAAAAGACTTCATATTTTGAGCGGCATAATTAATACTCTTGGGCACGTCGCTTCCAAGTTGGCACTCCAGGCAAAGGGCTGCCACTCACCTGATAATTATTTTTGGAAATGGAGCCCAAATTACAGTGATTGACAAATGCAACAAAGCAGAGACAGCCCCAAGCATTCATGAAGAAAGAAATGAGAAAAATAGCTAAGTGGTTAATGCACTTTCACTGTGGATTTAAAGTTTTAACTCCAGTGTCCTTTCATGTCTGAAACGGAGCTGTGGCTGGGGTCAACCAGCTGAGGCCCAGCATCCTCTTGAAGGATCACGGTGCAAGGGCCTCTGCAGGAGTAATTAACACTTATTATTTCCGTGTGAAAACCTAAAAGGTTTTTCCTCACTATTTCAGTCGCCGCCGTATGCTCCGATATTTTCGGGGGGCGACGTAATGCAGTTAGCCAACTGCTATGGTGTCAGAGAGCTCCTCACAAATCACAGTCAGCAATTCATATGAATCCAAGTGTGTCCTCACTTCACAGTTGTCTGGAAAGAAAAAAAAAAAAAAGGCAAACAGTTGTTAGCCCGTCGGGTTGCATCCATTAGATGGCGGATAGAAAAAAGCGGCATGCCTCCATGCTTTTTACACCTCTCGCCATGCGTAAATCAGCCACTCTGTCATTCTACGCGGAAGAGAGGGGGAGGAATTATGTCAAGTTATTTGTTTTGTACCAAAATGAAATATTTATCGGGAGTGAACACCTACCAGGAACAGACGATAGGCCAGGGTGCTTCATCTTCTCAGACTCATATTTGGCTTCCACCTCCGCAAAGGCCAAACCATGTCCTGAGGGTTTTCAGTGATTCAGGGAAGTCCGCTAGCTTTGAATCCACATTTCAAAGCCGCCGTTGAACTGGAGGACTGTGCTGCAACTGGAGGGAGACATGTGTACACACACTCCAACCAATTATATGGTGATCTCCTGGATTTCTCTCCTCGTTTGACGGGCACAAGATACATAACTTCATGCTTTCTTATTTTTCCATGTTTCCATATTGGCTCTGAAAAGTGATTTAGAGTTTCTACAATGAAACGTACGGAGAGAGCGTGGCTGATTTATGCCTTGGCGGTCGGGAAGTTTTCCACTTAAACATTAGGCCGTGAGGGAGATGTTTAGTTACCGTGCAGTCATCGGGGGTTATTTTGTTTTCCTTCACAACACCCTGAACACACATCATTTGCCATAATTTAAGCTTGAAATACTGGTTTTAGGGAGGAAAACAGAAAGATTGATGGAGAGCAGTGCAGAAAAAACATGAAGGTGGAAACCTTAAATCCTTAACGTAAAATCAAATTTTAGGTTTAACAGAAACAAACTCTGACAGGAAAACCGTGATGCAGTGGTGCGGTTTTCAGAGCGAGCACTCAAAACAAATTCCTCCACTTCGGATCTCATTGGAGAAAATACTTTTCACGGTGAGCGGCAGCAGGGTGGTAGAAGGGGAAGTATTATTTGCCTATAGTCCAAGTGGACCACTTAAACGGTTGTATTATTGATAGTGGCAATAATGTGGACCTCTGCTCCACGTCCTTCGGTACGTCATTAAACGTGTTTCAACAACAGCTTCCACTCTCCCTCTTTGCTGGGAAAGCCATTACAGACGCAGAATGCTAAATGCATTAGCAGGAAAAGGTCGGAAAGCAAAAAGAGAGAATCATTGTACCTTTGTCCAAACCCATTACAACACTGACCTCTCTGACTTCAAAGTAACAATGATTGAGTTGGTGTCATCACGGGCCCAGACTTCCCTGCCAGTAGGCCTACCTGGAAAACTCCTTTTCGGAGAGGGCCCTCGTTTGATCATGCATGCGGGCGACGCATGTCAAGCCGGGTTATTCCCACAGTTAATATTCTTTCATAACCTGCCATGCGAGCTAAACTTGATTATTTTGGCACCTGGGCAAACAGCTACAGCTTTCAGGTGGTGCATACAGTATCAGAGACCCTGGTCACAAGGGTGATCTATTCGCTGAAAAGGCAGGGTTCTGGCAAAAGACTCAGCACCTTGGAGTAATGAAGCCAGCCCTACTCTGTGAGCATGGGCAGAACAGGTTACATTAGAAATGCATGAAGGCCAATAGGTGGTTACCTTAGGTCTGCTCCAACCCATTTATATTCCATCAACTGATATCAAAGCAGGAAAATGTTTTTGGAGAGGAGGAAAAGCGGCGAGCGGAGAGGTATATTGAAATGTCTGTGGATCAACAAAACATGCAAAAATGGCTGTCAAATAGCACCGGGCATGTGAAAATGGGCTGCGGTGTCCAAGTCGACGGTTACCACAGAAGGCAAGAGGCGTTTCTTTGGAAGCTTCAACTATGGCTCGGTTAAAGCCTGGCTTGGATAATGAATCCTTCCTTTAACAACACTTTAAAAAAGCACCATGATTTTTTACTTTGCTGTCTCATTACCAGTGTCCACTTGGCAAAGGCGGGAGACTGCGCTGCCCAGAATTAAGGCCTGAACCTGGGCAACTTTCCTGCTGTCCACCCACCCTCGCTCCGCTTTTTGCTTTCTCTCTCTGAGACTTGGTGCTTACTTAATCATGATTAATCGCTGCCTGGATAATCAGATACAACATCAAAAGGTTGGAGATGACAGTCCAAGGACGCTTGGGAGGAAACAAGGTATACTAGGCATTCATTAGCTTTGGCATGGCAGTCATACATTAGCCCATAACCCTTTATTGTCCTAATTAGGCTGGAGAGGCGCTGCTAGCATTAACACCACCAATATTATACATATATATGCAGAGCCATATAGTTTACCTCAACTTTTGGCCACGTGGTGTAATACTCATATTTATGGTGCACAATTTATTATTATTTTATACTCCCCCTCCCCTCTTCTACCCAGGTAGCAGTTTGTCCATACAGTGTATTATGTTAGCTCACATCCAGCCCCTAAGCTGGGCAGTGTTTTTGATTTACAATCGCCTGCTCGGGACAAACATAAGACAGGCTTCCCCTTCCTCCATTATTTTACTCATCTCACTTCACACTGTGAGGTGCAACCCATACTGTATATTTCATTTCTTTTTTTTCCCCTCCCTCCCCTGTTTTAAGTCTCCCTGGATGGAGCCTGGCTTGCGGTGCACCATTTTCCCAGCTACAGTAGCAGTGGTGCTGGGCCCTGTTCAACCCCATTATTTCTGGGAGCCAAATTCCCATGGTCCCAGGAACAGGCGTGCCAGCTCTGCCTTCTTGGCTCTCTTCCCTGGTATTGTTTCCTTTGTTACATCCAGAGCTGCATTTCAGCCCGTTAATGTTTGCGCTGGGAGGTCCAAATTCCCAGTGTTCAGCTTTAGAAAAGGTAACTTGAAGTTCAGAATGCAACCACTTTTTTTTCTTCCGCAAATTATGTCTTTTTTTCCCCCCTTTTATTTCTTCCATTTTTGTTCTTTGTTGTGATATAGTATATGCAGTGTTAACAGTGCCGTAAACTCATTCAAGATTAAAATCGTTGCGTGCGGAGAACAGTAAAATCCCACCCTTTATAAATGATCCCTGGATTTCATTGTCACTCAAGAGCATTAAAAATGTTCCTTCTTTTATTTTTTTTTTCCTAAACTATGTATTAAAATTCCTTTTAGTTTATACATTGATTAAACCTTTCAACTAGCGGTACGGTAAAACATCCTCACCTAATTCCAGCAACACGACGGTATCTGCAGATTACAGGAGGATTATCAGCGAACAGTGAGAATCTGAACGTCGTGCGTCAGACTTACTATTCAGGCATGATGGCATTTCCCCATCTGTAATCCACTTTATCAGCCATCATTCCAGCCTTAGCACCCTAACTCCTTTTCTCTGATGTCAACTCATGTAGCCATCATGGCTGCTCACACATGGGATTAAATGCAGGGTTTGTTGGCTCAGCGCAGCATGGAGGGAGCATTTCCGACTGATGTTGGCTGTTCCACTCCGAGCCACAGCACTTGTCTCCCAGAGCGCAGACACGACGGTGTCAGGTAATTCTCTGAGGAAGAGCCACACGCCCCTGCAGAGAGCAGTGGGGGAGCCTGTATCACATCTCAGGAGTTGTAATAGCAGCTTTGAAGACTCCAGTCCACTAATCCCACATCATGTGATCATGTGTCTAATAGACCGGTTCCTAATTCACAGCATTGTGGGGGATTTTTAGCTGTCACTTGCACCGGCAGAGGTTTACAGTAGGAGAGTGTTTCGTTTCGTGAAAATAAATATCAGAGACTCCTGCGCATGGCTACACACGGACACACACTCCGCTCACACACTCTCTCTCTCTCACACACACACACACAGACACATACATAAAGAATTATAACAGCGATTGCAGACATTTTGTTAAAATTTGAACAGTAAAGAGCAAAAGTGAGGACAGAAATTATTTAATTCTTCTAAAGTCATCAGAAGTAAGGTCCACAGTGAAATAAAATGATCAACAATGTATACTCTTTGTGCAGGACTAAAGCTCTCCCTTAATAAACAGTTAACAGAATTTATATTAGGTCGGCCTATGATCAATAATAGCATCTCTGGTGACTCTGCAGACAGTCTGATTATACTTCACAGAGGGTATTCCTTGTAAGAAATTTGAATCAAATACCTTGAAGACTAGTTTCATACAGTAGAAATTGTCTACTCCATAGTCATAAGCTGTCAAATCGTAGAAAAGAGAAAAATGCAACAAGACCCTCTGAGTATAGTGTGTGATCATCGCAGAAGCCCAGGTCTGTTGAGGTTTGTGTGACATTTTTAAGTCCTTTTTGAGTGATTATCTCTGAGGTACTATGCACATTAAATGGCTGAGTTAACCTTAACACATGTAAAACCATTACGCCTATTGACGACAGCAGTGTGTAATCCTGCTTTGCAGTTTGATATTGACACTCATGATCAAATGCTAAGCTCTGCTAGCAGATAGGTTGTCCCTCTCTGGGGGACTGAGAGACAGGCAAATGAAGCAGCACCAGATTGATGAGAAATGAGTGCTCTGTAAATTGTGTGTGTGTGTGTGTCCGTGTGTGTGTGTGTATGTGTGTGTGTGTGTGTGTGTGTGTGTGTGTGTGTGTGTGTGTGTGTGTGTGTGTGTGTGTGTGTGTGTGTATGTGTACTCCTCTCCTGTAAGGGATACTGCAAAGCCAATCAATTAATACTTAAAGTGGAACCAATTCTTGTTTCACTTGGGAACTTACTGAGGGCTTTGCCCCTTCATTTTAATACCGAGGTCTGCATTCCTAATTATGAACAGTGCAAATGGATGTTAAGCCATGCCAAATTAAATCTTAGTTCATTAGATATAAGCTCTTTAAAGATTGAAAGAAAATATTTGAATTTTTAAAAAGTTTCAATGTGCAGTGTCCCATTTTTAATGAGGACGTTGCGATGTGAGGGAGGAAAAAAGGGAAATGTCTTTGTGTGGATGAATAATCTAACCAATATGAAATATTAAGTCACTGTTTTACCCAGTGTTTCTCCTCGGGCTGCAGTGTTAGGCTGGATAATAGAAGATTTTCCTTTGGTGAGGTTCTGCTTTGAATAAAAAAACAGAGGTGCATGAAGTGGAAGCTCAACTGTCTAGAGGCAACTGGAGTTCTGAATTACATTGTAAATATATTCATTATTCTTCACCGAAAAAAAAAAAGCATTGTGCATTGTTGACAGATGTCAGTTTCATCATTAGAAGTGTTTCGAGTCAGACAGTAAATAAGTAAACTTCTTGTATCTTCTGCAGGAAAATACACAAAACTTCAGAATATTTTATTTTTAATATTTAAAAATGTTTGCCGCCCGTATGATGTTATTATAATGTCACCTTAATCTATATTGAATGCGCGGGCTAAAAACAATGCAGGCACCGCCGAGGAGCGGTGCATTAGTGCTTACCTGTGGATTTTAATGTGCTCTCTGGCTCGCCGTGTAATGGAGAAAGCAGATGTTCAGCGTGGCAGCACCTACTCGCTGCAGTCTCTCTCGCACCGCCACACGAGGAGCCCGTAATGAAAACCTATAGAAAGTTTCACACTCGTGCTATTAAGGGAACGTTTCTTCACTGTCGCTGCCTCCTGAATACAGCGTCCAAAGTGCACGGCGTACCGCGCTGTTTGCATTATAGATAACCACCAATTACATTGTCTTGTTCTTTCCTTTGTGCTAATATCTTTCTGTTATTTGTCTGTCATTGGCTGTCTTGCCGAGACAGATCTGGTTCTAAAACGGGAAGCGCCGAGGCCCCGGTGTCGTAAGAGGTTTACACAGTGTCCATTGTGTAACAGCTGTAAAACACAGACCAAATTATTATTAACTCCGCATGCTGCTCTGCCTCTGCCTCTGATAAAGTGGAATCCCAGAACAACCTTTGGATTTTGGCCAATAACCTTGGAGGGAGATGGTGATTGAAAACAGTCGTATGAATCCAGGTCAGTCATTATGTCTACACTGCTGAGACAAAGATACAGGACTAAGTCGAGGGTGTGGCGATGCCGTTTTATGCATTAAAGCTAAAGCGGGAGAAGTGGAGAGCATGTTTCGCTTTGTAAAAGCACTTGAGGCCGCGTAAAAAGAAACCAAAATCCAGTTATCCATAAAATTTCAAAGAAAGGGAATTGAGAGTTATTAGCCTGACAGATTTTTAAAAGGACAACTCCGGCGCAGATTTTCAAACCCCCTCTAATTTCACAATCACTCGCCTTTTTTGATTCTCACTTTACCTGTTGGGACAGACGGAAATGTCGAATTTGCTCTAGCATCTTTCAGTATGATATGACACCCAAAACCCAGGAGTGACAGTGTCTCTTTCCCCGCAGGAGAAACAAGGAAGATGATTTGTTGAGGGGCCCCGGGGAGCGACTGCGCCTTGAAAACAGGTGGCGCAACATCGCACTGCAGCGTGCCTTCAGGGAATATTTGTAGATATTCAGGAAATGCACAAAAACAAAACACTTCCCTCCGACAGAAGCGAACGCCACCTACAGTACGGCGCGCGCTGAGGAGGTGATTAACTCCGCTCCTGACATGTTTCCCCTAATGTCATTTCCTCAGACTTGAAAGCTGTGCTTCGGTTTTTTTTTTTTCTTAAAGGAAGTTTTTCAGGATGATGAATGCTTTGTTGTGACTCTGGATCCCATATATTCAACACGAGCTGCCGTAATGTGTCGCTCGTCTCGTCAGGTCTCACCAACTGAGTCACTCACAGCTGAGCGAGATAGGTCAGCAAGAACAATTTCTTCATTTTGACAAATCACTCCGGAATGTATTAGCAGAGAGGCCGACTGTCAATCTGGCTGCCCAAAGGTCCTTACAGGGCCTTTTGGTGGCTCTGAAAAATGATGTAATCAGCCTGTCCTTCCTTCTTACCAGGGCTCCATCCATCCTCTCTAAAGGCCCAGTCCCCTTGGCCTCGCTCTGGATCAAGTCCCCATAAGGCCCCCTGACCCCGTTAGAGGCGCATGATGGGCGGCCCTGTCACTTCAAATGGCTGCCCAGGTCCGGTCTGAGAGTAACCCCTCACTGTGAGTAAACCTGCACGTTATTTCTGTTTTATAGGCTACGGGTGGATAACTGCGTGGAATGGATGTGGACAACTTAGTTATTGTCACTCAGGGCGAGGGAGTGAATGTCGTTACCGGCTCGCGAATGGGAGTCGATTGAAAGGTATGAAAAGTTATGTGGTGTACTTTCACAGTGTGAGAAAAGTAAGCCACATTTCTTAGCAGCGTGTTGGCGACGACAGGGGAGTCAGGCAGCCACCGAATTGTCTTAGACGAATGTTATACATTGCAGCGAATGTGGAATTACATATTTGGCCACAACTTACCAAAGACAATGTTCAAAGGAGTTATTTAAATTTCAAGGAAGATGAATGACTCATATATGATGTGTATTTTCACTTCTGGAGAGCTGTGCCTTTGATGGCGAGAGGGGAAGACGTGGGTTTGTTATTGAAGTAAAGAATAATAAGGCCACTTCATGTTGGCCGACTCTCCCTGTACAAAGACCTTGATATGAATCCAATGCACTATGTATGCCCCTTAGAACAAGCAGGGATACAGGAAAGCATGTGGCTTTTGATCCTGCTTTCCTTCTGTTGTCTTTCATCTGACCCATCCTCCAAAATTGTCACTAGAACTCATGCAGAAAACAGAGCAGAGATCTGCTAATCTAACCCTCAGGGGCCCTCACTGTTTTTCTTGCTTCCACTTCCACTTTTTCAATGCTCCTGGACATTTTTAGTCATTAACTTGCAGAGGACAGAGCCTTAAGTCTTAAAAACCTTCCACTCTGTACATCACGCGCCAAGTGGTTATGTAGCGGAGCCCAAAACACAATTCGGTTTTGATTCTAACATTTTTTCGTTACCTTAAAAAAAAAAGAGAGAGAAGAAAAAAAAACTCCTCTTCCATGAGTAAACTGTGTTGAATCTTTGAAGAGGTGCCAGGTTAGCTCCAGTATCAGCTCTGTATCCTTCCCCTCAGAGGTAGAGAGAGAGAGAGAGAGAGAGGGGGAGACAGAGAGAGGGAGAGAGAGACAGAGAGAGAGAGCATGTTCTCCTAAGTCTCTGCATGGTGAACATGTCAGCGAATTACACACTGTGAACAACTGATTGAGGCTACGAAGAGGAGGGCATACCAAAAGATAATATGTTTGGTTTGGAGCCGATCCGCTGAACATACATTTTTCTCCCACATAAATTTTCCTGGTCCGCCCTCCACAGCAGACTATCCCCACTCCTCAACACAGAAGCAGCCCACTTTAATTCTCTGGATTCAGCATTTCGACTTTATAAATTGTATCCCCTCCACCTCAGGGTAGCATTTATAATCAGAAATGCGAGTTTATGTGTACAGTAAATGGTGCATTTGAAAGTTTTAGGGCTTCCATACCGCAAGTTCGTGGTGGTTCAACTAGTTAGGGAGTATCCACCTCCGGATAGTTATGGTCGGAGCGGAAACGGGCGGCTAAAATTCCAGGTTGTTGCGTGGACCAGGCTGTGAAACAAAGCGTGACGTTTTGGAAAATTGCACCCCAGTAAAGTGAAATTGTTACTGTAAAAGTGAATACACAGGCTTTAAAGTTTGCATCTGAAGTTAAAATCTTCTCGGTTGTCGCATCAATTTCCTCTCGCATGTTTGTTTTGTCCAGCACGGTAACAGCTCAGGGCTGGAACCCCCTGTGATCTGTCTTATACAAATACAGAGGGGCTTTTATTCTCAAACGCAACAACCCAGAAAGGCTATTATGCCACTCTTCCACATCGATTTTAAGGCAACCGCCCCACTTCCTAGGTAACAACAAGGTATTCATATGATAATAATCATAATATGTCAAGTATCTCCGGCCATCAGAGATGCTAGTCTCAGTTTAATGACTCTGGGAAATTGAGGATTACCCAGGATATGAGAGCAAGCCTACAGTTTTCATATGGTGTGGGAGGTTGCAGGGCTCTGTATTAGTAATCGCAGGGGAGAGCCGAGAGGTGGGAGAGAAAATCTGCTTCTTCTCTTCTCTCATTCATCATAGCAGTCCTCTGGTGAGGAAACATGGCAAATGGCCAAATGAATGCACTTCATAAAGCGCAAATGTCTCCTCTGATGTGCCTCTCACCGAGGATCTGGAGAGAGGGGGAAAGATTCCACAGATATATTATTGTCAAACTCTGCTGCCCCCGCTTCCAAGTGTTATTATGATATTGTAGGAGATCTTACAATAAGATTTGGTGACTTCACTCAAGCAGTTACCATAACAATGTTACAATGATGGCAGCAGTTTTCAATAGCCGCCTAAACCGAATGAAGCATATTGTCAGAGTGGATGATAAGTTTTCCAAAAGAAGCACTCTTTTTTAATTTTTTATGACGCTGTAATTTAACGGGGTAATCTCAAAATGGCAAGGAAATTCTCAGTAGGTAGATAAAAGTGACTATAAGTAGAAGAGGTGTAAGATAAGATATCGAGAGTGGAGCCAATTCACACCACACACAATGAGGTGGTCAGCACCACAGGGAGGTGCTATGGATCTGTATCCTCCATTACATTCAGCACATGTACTTTAATACATGAATAACACTTCCAACAGCTGCAAGATCGGTTTCTAGCCCGCACATTTCCTCTCACTCATTTAAGAAAAAAATCATATAAAATATAAATCAGGAAATGATTTAGAAAGAGGATAAAAAGAAAAAGCTTCCAACCTTTATTGTAAAATTTGAAAAAAAAAAAGGAAATTTGCAGGGAAGTAAAAATAAAAGGAATGGTTCCTATCTTTAGGCCAGGAAATGTGGAATTATTAAACTATAATAATAAATTAAACTGTAAAATGTTCAGCAATTTAAGTACAGGTCTGGGTTAGATAGATAGATGGATAGTTAGGCAGATAGGCAGATAGGCAGATAGATAGATAGATAGATAGATAGATAGATAGATAGATAGATAGATAGATAGATAGATAGATAGATAGATAGATAGATAGATAGATAGATAGATAGATAGATAGATAGATAGATAGATAGATAGATAGATAGATAGATAGATAGATAGATAGATAGATAGATAGAGTTCAGCCCTTTGCCACTGCATCCAGTTTCAGAGTTGATTTCAAACAAAGGCAATTTTAAAACAATAGCACGAATAAATGCACATAAACACATAAAGATCATTTATCTAAATGACAAAATATTTACGCACATAGAGATAGTGAACCTGAACTAAAAACGCCCCAATTACACAAGTTACCTGGAAGATTCTTATGCATGTGTTTACCCTCTCTGTGTGATTACAGCAATTATGCCTTTTATGTACAGTCCCTCATTGTATCACTGTATTAATTACAGTATTGATTCAATTTAACACCTAATGCCCAAAAAGCATAAATCATACTTTTTCCACTTAATTGTGCGTTTGAACTAATTAAGGGCAGCGCTGTAGCTGCTGTCTTTGAAAAATAAATGTGTAGGATTGTTATTTATTATTTATTCCCTGTGCTGTCATGGTGGAATTCTACTGTGATTAATCTGTTTGTACTTGCCTAATTTATTTTATTTTTTTAAACCCAATCACAGTATCAGTTTTGGAAATCTATTTAGATTGTTTTCACTTGTCTTTGTGAGTAAATGTGAGATAAAATGGACAAAACCTTTAAGAAAGATGATGAATTTGTTTGTTTGTTTTTTTAATAGAGGCCTCCTTATATTAGATCTTCTTTTTCCAGCCAGCCCTAACAATACTGTACAGTTGCCAGTCATGGCATACGTACAGTATTGTACCGCAGCTTTGCTTCATTCCCCGTGCCAAGTTACAGTTACATTTGGACACCTAAAGTGAGACTGTAAGGAAACGAGTGGCAAGAGAGGGCAAAAGAGGCGGGAGAGAGAGATCCAAGAAGGCTTGGCTTGTATAATTACACTCTCAAGATGGCATATTTACCGTCTCTGCCAGCGAGGTCATGCCTTCTGTCGTAGTAAACGTAGTGAAGTATGAAAGAGCCAATTACAGCACACTGGGTGACCTTTTAACAACTATTACCACATCCCATCAACACATTATCATGATGAAGATTGTGATTCCGCGAGAATTACAACATTATCCTGTCACACGGAGAGCCCGAGACGGGCTTGTTGTGTGACGGCGGTGACAGCTTTGAAGAATCAGCACAATAAAGGGAGACAAGTGAAATGAAAAAAAAAAAAAGGAAAAAAAAGGAGAGGGAGACAGAGAGAGAGATATGGAAGGGAAGGATGAGAGGGGGGTTAGAACAATAGCCCCGTACAGTACATTAGCTGTGGATGTCAAGCACCCGAGTCGTTCCCAATGAAAAGCACAACAAATAAGACGTTGGCCTGTTTGTATTCATTATCAGTCAGCACATGCCCCGGCTCCTGCATTAAACATTAGACTGCCTCTGATGTCTGCTTAACAGTTTAATTCCCTCCCCGCCGCTCAGCCTGTCATAATAAACCCAGCGAAGCACACACAAAGTCAAATAAGAGTGTGAGGGGGCCGCCTTTGTGTGTGTGCGTGTGTGTGTGTGTGTGTGCGTGTGTGTTTGTATGGCTGTCCTGGTGTTTGTTACTGCGTGTGTGTGTGTGTGTTTATGTATGTGGGTGCAACACACAGATCATTCATAATAGCCTATGCCCTCCATTGCCAGGCCTGTCTTCATTGTAGTCAATCTGATCACAGATTAAGTAGATTGAAGAGTGGCAGGACGCTCTGCCCATGAGTCTCTGTGTGCGTGTGTGTGCGTGTGTCAGTCAGTATTTATATCTGCGCATCAGTGTTACAAGTGTATTTTTGGAGTGTAAGTGTATATTGTTGTTTTGTTATGTGTGTGTTAAGTGTGTTCACAAATCTGCCTCTGCCTCTCTGTTTTTTTTTTTTTTCCCTCTTTCCTCTGTGTGCGCTCCCATATCTCCCCGCCACAGCCAGAGGTTGGCACGAACACCACATGGTCATAACAGTCTCCTTGAGAAGGGGGACCAGCCTCTTAGGCTGGCAGCCTGGCAGCCTGGCACAAAGACTCCAATCTCAGTCAAAAAGGAGGAGACCAATGGGCACAGCAATCCCCATTCAAAAGAGATGATTGGATTAATTAGATAAATCCACTGTATCCAATGCAATTGTGTGTTGTCCAGAAATATGTTCATGTTATTGGTAAAGGTATGGCCTCTGACACAAGCGTTCACACAGTAACACTGGCATAAGGGTGACCATCTGCTCCCTAATCTGACAGCGCTGGAAATATGAAGTCCTTCACTTCCAATGAACATTTGTATTATTAGATTTATTCCACTTTGATAATTTAATCCACTTATGAATTTATTCAGTGTAGCTGGTTGTGCTAATCACTGGCTATGAAAACATTGCAACAAAAGCTGTCTTCTAATATTAATAAATCACAAGCAGTGGTGCACTGTAAATATGTTTCAGCAGCATTATCAAAGAAGGGGAGGGTTTCTCTTATTTCTCTCTCTCAGGGAAAATATTGTAATTACCCCTTGGCGTTGTAAGAGAGCAAAACAGTTTCTCGTTTTACTTTTTCATGACATTTGAACAAAGATATAAAAATTTGGCGGTGAAAAAAAAAAATCATTGAATGTCTATTATTCATATGCTAATGTGTACTCCCTGAAAAGGGTGTGACGAGTAATTCAACACATTATTGTTGTATTTGGGGTCCCTTTTTTTTCCCGGTGCAAAGCCTTTATTTGTTCAGCAAACGAGAGAAGAGTAATACAATGCATGTATGTCTTTTAAAAGGCATGTTTAGCCAGCAGAATGTTAACTAAGGTAAGCAGTGTTGTTTTAGCCCCTCAGTAACCACGCCAATTATCTGTAAACTTATTTTTTTCGACTCCATGCATACTTAATGCATCCCCTGTTTCCCTCTCACCATCTGCCCCCCCCTTCCACCCACCCCCTTCCCCTCCACCACCGCCCCCCTCACCCCTCCACTCCCACTCCCCCACCCTCCCCCACCCACCCCCCTCTCCAACACTCTGGAATTTTTATGAGATAGGACAAAAATGGGCACTTCCCTTATTAACATCTCACAGTGGAAATCAAATATGCAAGGAAAGTAGTGTATCTACTAATTAGTGCTGAATTCATAATTACTGTGCTCATTGATGGAGATACATTTGAATACGTTCATTTCCTTGGGGAGAGAGGCAGGCTGTCCGGGATAGACTGGGAGAAAAAAAAAAATCCCCTTCAGCCCCCCTCCCTTTTCTTTTGGAAATTAGGGATCCGTGGCACATGGCGATACTACCAGACTAAGATCCGAAGTGCCCGCAATTTTCTTCAGATATAATTAATCAAGTGAAGCATGTAACCTAATGAATGTGTTTGATATCCGCTCCTATTCAAATATGGGCTTTATCGCGATGTGTGCCGGAATTGCTTAGAGCTATGCATAGACAGTGACATTGCTTGGAAATGTTCTTCAACAGTTTCTCTTTGCGTGTAAACAATATCCATGCTTGTCAAGGCATGAAAAAAACCAGACAGAGAGACACATTTTAATTGCAGTAAATTAATAACAATTAAGCCGCAGGATGCTGGGTATCTTGACAGTGCTTTGTTGTTGCCCCGGAGATAATTCACTGAGTGCCTTGCAAGTCTGACAAGCAGGTGAAAAGGTAGAGAAAGAGAAAAATTTTTGACAATTTTACAGAAAGGAGTATAACCAGAAAAATGAGACCTGGCAGCCTCTTTTTTTTTCGTTTTTTTTTTCTCAAGCAGATTAAAGAAATCCAGACTTTTTTTAATTAACCAAAACATTGACTTTGGAAGCTGCTGACTTATTTTAAGCCTTTGACCATAAAAGTTGACGGATGAGTTCAACACTGAATCGAAGAACTGTCCAACATACACACCAAAAGATGAAAAATGTGAGGGGGAACGCACTCGCGGAGCACCGCGAGCGGACAGATAGACAAACGGACGTTGCGGGAAGAAGATCCATAAGTCCTTACTGTGACCTCAGAGTGTCAGACCAGCAGAGTCACGTGACGGACAAAGGCTCTCTAATTAACAGAGAGGACTCTGGAAAGCCGCTCTGTAATGAGGCACCATGCTGGACGGGCCTCCAGTGAGGCACTCGGCCCATATGCAAGGCCAGCATTGCAGGAATTTACATACTGCGGGTCAATTGAACATATGCACACTCAAAACTGACTAATGACTTCCACTAGCGCTCTGATTCTATTTCACAGCCTGCTCTCAGGATGAGCGCAGTATAGAGCACTAATGAGGATAACATTGGGAGGCGTATGACTGCAAACATTAATATATGTATCGAGACACGGGTTCAATATTAGACCTGGTTGCTGGGGGAAATGGGTACAACCACAACATTTTATGGGTACAACGTGGAGTTGTGTGGCTGAAAGGAAGGGCAGTGCTATATAGTGTGGCTGATCAGCAGGGAGCAAAAGCCAATGTCCAGTAAAGTGCCCATCCTTGTCTTTTTGCCGCACATTTACTCTCAGACAGCTGATGCCCAGTACCTGTAAGGCCACCCATTCACTATTAAACTCTTCCCCCAGCACCCCACAGTTTGGACAGTTTGGGGGCTCGGCAGGGGTGTGCGTCCATCTGTGTGTGGCTGCACGCTCGTGTGCTTGACTGCCCGCGTGTGCATGCAAGCGTGCCGCCCGTATGCATGTGTATGTATGTGCATGGGAGAGGGGGGGTTTATGTTGTGGGGGGGGTGGCGGCGAGGAGTTGGAGGGTGTTAAAAGAAGGAGTGCTAGTGGTGGTGGTGGTGGTGGGGGGGTGGCTCTTATTTGGCTGGGTGTAAAAAAATGCCCCCAGGTCTCCTGATGGAAGAGACAGGTATTAGCTCTGAGACCTCCATAGTCCCAGCTTGCCATTAGTTTCCTCTCCAGCTGCACCAGGATCCGGACTATGAATCTGCCATGGCTGGTCATTCATCAGTTTCACAGTCCGCACCAGCACACACACACATTCCAATAACAACACTGTGAAATAGTGAGTGAGTGAGAAAGAGACACAGGGAGAGGGATGGAATGAGAGAGAGTAAAAGTGTGAGAAAAATATCTTGTCATACAGAGACTTTTACTTCAGCCAGTGTGTATGGCCACTACATACTGTACCTTTGACTCAAAACGGGGGTACGTAACCAGTCCATAGAGAGCAAGAGAGTGTGTGTGTGCGCATGTGTGTGTGTGTGTGTGAAATAGTGTTTGCGCACAAGCATGCATGACCAAAAAAAGCCCCGCGCTCAAATGTTTGTCTCTGCCTGATTGTGTACATGTGTGGGTGCAGTCTTCCACAAAAAGGTGATGAGACATGATATAAATTAACTCTGGGTTCCGCACGCTGCCGTTTCGCACAGTTGAGCACTAGCCCGGGTCCCACAGAGTGATGTGGAACTTCCTGTCAAACAGGAAGCATTTAAATGTTGGCTGGAGAGTTATGGAATTGCCTGTGGAAACATATTGGGGAAGGTCAAACGCAGAGGTCAGCACTCCAAGACTTTCCATGTCAAGGTCCTCTCTCTCTCTCTCTCTCTCTCTCTCTCTCTCTCGTCGATCCTTCAAGTTTTTTCTACGTCTGCCGTTTTGTTTTAATCGTGACGTTCAGTGATCGAAAAAAATCAAGCCGTGCAAAAGGTATCACTAACAACATAACCCTCGCCTCAGATTTTTGAATTTCAGATAGGTTTTTCGTTGACACGTCGCCACATTTCCTTGTCCAAGCCAAACGGCAAAAAGTGAGCAAAAATAAAACAAATCAATGAAAGCACTCCGTTTCATCCCGACGACCCACCGTACCAAAATAACATTTCTTTTTTTCCGTTTTTTTTTTTTTTCCTACTGCCCTGAGTGAGTGAAGGCCACAAGCTCTGTCATGTAGTGTATATGCTAACTCAAAAGGAAGGACAGGTCCTAGCGATTCGGTCGCTTGGGTTGATGTGACCAGGACATGGCCATGGCAGCAGTGAAAGCCCGGTTGAGCCATAGTGACACGTCGTCTCCATCCATCTTCAGTCTGAAACATTTTACGCTAACTGACAGAGCGTGGCGCTTGCTTACCCACCTCCCAGAGGAAATAGTCCAGACTGGTGTCTTCTTGACATGCACTAAAGAGTGAGCAGTCCAGAGGTCCAGAGGGGCATTGTGTATTCAGTCCAAGACGAAAGGTTAGATCCTCTGAAAGGAAAGAGTAGTTCAGTATATATTGTTGAAAGTGACAATGACTTTTTTTGGTCTGTTATTCAAGCAAATAAACAATTCAGTCAGCCCGTTCACTTTTTTTTTTCCATGCTGTTGTTCTGCAGAGGTGCTGTGTGGCAGTACAATATAGGTGTGTGTGTGAGAGAAAAAGAGAGAAAGAGAGACCGTATCTCTTGTTTGGCTTCATATGAAAGGCAGGTGAAGTTTACTGAACTTAAACAAAACAAAAAAACAGAATGACTAAAATATGAATCCTTGAAATAAATACGTGAAAAATACAAGTTAATATATGTTTGAAAGGGCGGAAAAAAATCTTTCCACATGTTTTCTTCAGCAATGTTTGGGTAAATCTAACAAATAATTGAAATGGAAAATATTCAAAATACCCCAACACAGACGTAACCTACCCGCTGACATGCTGAATTTTGTCTACACTTCTGTTCATATCCTGTATCTCGGTCAGGTACCTAAAGAAGGGGGGGAGGTAGAAAAGGAGAATTGAGCAGTGGCTGTAGTAATAAATCACAGGATCGCTGGTGACATTCATACAATACGGATACAGTGTTAACTCAATGAGTCGGACAGCCCTAGCCTGTTCCTCCATCCTGACCTTGCCTCCCTGTCGTAATCAATCATGTTGGCACGGCACACACGCTCCTTATTTATTATTACTCTGGACCCGCATGTACAGTAAACAATGAGTAGAATACATTGGAAAGACTGGGAGAGAGGGGTGCTATTATAAGAGAGGAGGTAAAGGTCCGGTGGAATAACCGGGGGGCATGTGTGTCCGGCTCGCTGGTTAAAAGACTACTGAACAGGACGGTGAGCAACCACTGTAGCCAACAGTCGGCTATAACGCGCAGAAATGACCAGCACTAAGTGCTCATTGCACCAAAAAGGTCGTGATATTGTCGCTACTTTAATTTACGAGTGTTGTTGAGAAACATCATAGTGTCATATTCGTGCACCACCTTTTGTAGGGGGACCGGCGACATATTTGGAGTGGACTCTATTTAAAGAAAGGTGTTGTTAAAGCTGTTTTCATGTCTCTACTTACTCCGAGATCACATTAAGGAACTGTCAGACAGATGTCATTCAATTCTTCGCCTTTTGCCTGCTTCGCCGTTTTGAAATATTGTAATTATACTTCTGTTATTCTCAGGTAGCAGGTGTATATCCTGAGTGACAAACCATTTCCTTTGTAAAGCTAATAGCTTACAAAGTCAGTGTAAATTAACAATGACCCAATGTGAAGCCTCCATAACACCACCACAACAATCCATGAAAGCCGGCCAAGCCAGACGTCATATAGTCCCATATGCAGCCTATGCAGGGGGCCTGTCTTGGCAACAAAACAGGGCCCCCATGTACGGCAGAGGGCCCCTGAACTCTTCATGAAGGATGGCTGGCTACGAGGAGGGCCGAGGGGGAGTCAGTTTAAAACACATACCATATGCAGTTAGGAAGAGCCTCATTTATCAGCCCCTGAAATTCCTAGGTTTTTACACCTCAGACCCCCCAGCACTTTCTCTCCTCCCCTAGGGGTTAGCCACCTCCTAACTGTACACCGCAGATGACAGGTCGCTGAGACCTGGCTTTAACTACGGACCGCATCCCTGATTTGTCTCCCCGTTGAAATAACAAGGAATTGATTATGTAAGAAACCCGGTGACTGTGTGTGACAGCAGCAAGAGCGCGCGGAACACCGACACCTTTGTTCAGGTGATTTCTCCCCAACTATGTAATTTTTGTCGGCACGGGTTGTGTATTTATTTTTTTTTTTTTACTTTTCTTGCAAAAACCATCAACCTCTCCTGTCTCTTTTGCCCTTCTCCTACCCTTCCTGTCCAAGCTCTTCATCGCAGTTGGACATCATCTGGCCCGTGAATGGCACATTGTTATGTTCGTTCCTCAGTGGCCGTCTGAGCAGATGCCACGAGCAGCCGCAAACACCGGTCCCTGCACAAGGCTGGTAGCTCGCGTTGAACACGAGGCCGTAAATTACATCCCGCGAACACACAAACACTGTGCGCTCAACTGAGTTTCAGCAGTTTAGAGCACCATTGGAGGAGCATAGCATATCCTGATCTTGTTTGAGTGAGGAGCGGCTTCGGGCAGCGGGGGATGTGGCCCCGTGGTGCACGACCGTGGCCTAGACGGAGAGATCACACACGGACAGCTGGGCTTTGAACTTCTTACCCCTGTGCTCCTGGGGTCAACAGCTTGGTGGCCGCAAGGGTCAACCAGCAGTAAGAGGCCGTCTCCCGGTGAACTGCTGGACCTGTTTTGACTGGGTCCCCGTGGCACGATTACCCCACGGCGACTGGAGGTGATGCTCTTCTGAGGGATCAGGTGAAGCAAAGTTTAGAGACAGCGCCTGCACTCAACGCAGAGTGTGTGAGTCTGTGCAAATACTGTTGTCGAATGGCAAGGAAAAAAAAGTCTGTTCCATTTAAGACTTAAACAATTCAAGAAGACTTGCCAACGGCGTGAGCCTTTATCTGAACAAAACTTCAAACAAAATCATGGAGTTAAGCTTGCGAGAAGTACAGTAAATAACACTATAGATCTAAGATGAGACACAATAAAGTATGATTTGTTATGATCTTGGGAAATACATGGCTCAAAATCCAATCAAACATATCACCAAAGTGTGTTTGAGGAAGAATCATCCTTGTTGCGACTCGCTACAGACAATATTTACACACTCAAATCCCACGTCTAGTCAACGGATGCATCGTGGCTCACTAAGATATATGGGTTACTTTATTCATAGCACTTCAATTACAAAATCATGTATTGGGGGAAGAATAAATTAATAATAAAACCCCCTATCTGAACTTCTAATATTTTGCTTGGCGAAGGGAAACGAATTACCCTTTTCAGAACTGATGATGTATTACTAGCGTTTGATCCTTGGAGGTTTCACCATGCTCACATTCATTACTTTCAAGTGCTGAGGTGTATCTGCAATTAGAAGCACCTTGCAGTGGATTTCTGACACTCCCGCAGACTTGAAACACCAGATCATAGAATCATCACAGCATTATACTGCAGGAGAGGGGACGGTGTCTCCTTCGAATGGAGGCAAAGATAGGGGGTGGGGTGGTGCTGGGGGTGCTTAATTTAACCATGTGCCCGTAAGTGAGGAGAGCCAGTAAGCAAATGAGGACCTTTCATTAAATCAAAGGTGATTTTTGTTCTGCTAATGGGTGCCCCAAAAATCTAGTGCAGCAGGGAAACATGTGATCATTCTCTGTGGAGCCCGCTATACTGCTACAGACCGGTCAGGGCTATTCTTATTACAGTATGCATAATGTAATGAGCGTGCTTGTTTAATTTAATCACACTGAGTGGACTGTGTTAGTATTTCTTTGAAACGACAAAGCCATACGAGTATGTGGTTTGATAAAAAAAAGGGAATAAATAATACAATCACTCACCCAGCTTGTACAGTTAATGCACTTGCTATTTCACAAATGGTAGCCATTTACATGGCATACCGAGTCCATGGTATAGAGTAGTCATATGCCCCACTGCGGTGTTTTTTTCCCAGCATAGTGCTCAGTTTTACATTCGAATGCCCAACTCTCAAATGTCTTTAGAATTATTGTCCTGAAGAACCGCTATCATCCTCAAGACCTCCACTGATTGGTCATGACAGGGCCAAAATGGCCACTGTGGTGAAACACCTCAGAGAAGCAAAGGAAGTTTAGCCAAAAAACACGCTGAGCCATTATGTTAAAGTAAACGACAGCACTTCCTAATGTCATTTGGCAGTGCTAGCACTCAGCAATTAGGGCCTCTCTTAATGCGACGCTGGGAGCATTTCTCCTCAAGGTTAGCGCCTCATTTCCCCACGATGGGTCTGCGGGGCCGCACCAGATGCATTGTGGGAGCTGGGGGGCGCGAGTTAGGACAGGTGTCCGCCACCTTGGATATCTCCCCTCGCAGCTGGCACCAGCTGGCACCCCCAGTGCCCCATCCGGACGGTCTGCTCTCCCTTCTCCGTGGAGGAGGAGAAGGAGGAGGAGGGAGGCAGGGAGGGAGGGAGGGGGGGGCATGTCAAGGGCAGACCTGGTACAAGCTCACTCACAGGGCACCCATGCCATGACATGACCTGGCCCCTAGGGGACCTGCCAGCAGTGAGGGGTAGGAGTAATGTGTTGCAGCCGTGCCCGTTTGGAGACCTGCTCCAGCATCCCTAATGGACCGGCAATGATGAGGCCCAGCAGTGCCAGAGGGTCAGAGGCAGCTTCTGTGGAGGACGCTGCTCTTCCCACCAGAGAGCCCAGGATGTCATGTCTGAAGGTGGTCTCTCTGGATGCACAGCAGCCATTTTGCCAAGAGGTAAATGGGAGAAGCATCTTTGAATCACTGATGTATTTACTGTATGTTTGCATACACACAGGCTTAAGGTCCCCGTACGCAAAATAATTCAAGAATTGCGCAGTGTTAAATGCAATAAACTAACTTTCTAAACTTTCACATTTTTAATGACAAGATTATAGCCACTTCATGTCGCAGAAGATAAACCGTAACCGTATATTCAAGTTCAGTAGCGCACGCATCTGTTTTGCTCTTTAAGCCATGTGCAGAACATATGGGAGACTCAATTACTGCATGCAGGCAGGCTGTGAAATCTAAAATTAAAGTTTGACACAAAACATGTGAAATAATTACGTAATCGTATTGTTTCACCCGTTAGATTGTACTAAATATTTTCGTTGGCTAATGTGTTCGCCCTTTGCCGAGTAAAATATTTCAGTGTTTCAGATTTGCATTTATATTTCAAAGGAAATATTCTTGTCTGTGGTTAACGGCTGAATGGCGCAGGGTTAACGTAAATTATTGTGAAGGGTACACTGGCCGACTTGTCTCCAGTCAGGAGAAATCACTTCACATTATGAGCAAATTATGTCCCAGGCAATACACACACAGTTGTTTCCTGCCCGCAACGTGCGTTAATTCACTTAATATGTCTTTAATGGGGAGAGGCTTTTCTTTGTATAAAATGGTTTCCACACTGACCATTATCTGAAATCAGGCCTAATGATGGCTCCGGTTTATGATAATGACCATTATCACACAGACCACCATCATGTCTGCCAAATGATCAAATGATCTTGCATTTCTTACTCGCAGTCTGAATTCGTTAGTCATGTAAATTTAAGCCCTTGATGAAGCTTCCCCCCTTTTTCCCCCCTCACACCCTCCTGTATAATATTAGACATCTGATGCTTTTGCTGCTGTTGTTCAGACCTTAGATTGAACTAAGGGTGCTTTTGAAGTTCCCAACACCATAAGATACCATCTTTGCCCTCATCAGCCCTTAATAAGCAATAATAATGATGATGATAATAGTAATAGCAATAGAACGCAGAAGTCGCGCTAGTTAACAAGATGAAACCCGTTATCGGCTTCAGTACATAAAGGTAACTGTGAGGCAATAATAACAATTTGTAATAACACACAGTTGCTCTCGGTGTCTGATGCCACATGAATCCTTTGAAGTGCAGACTGTTGATTACTGTAAATGAGAGCTGTTTCAGGGTGGATTGTGGGTAATTATATGCAGTGCACCCCAGGGAGCAGTGCTAGGACCCAGGGGACAGCGGTTCCACAAGAGAGTGAAGCACAGACCGAGCAACACATGCTGGGCCACCGATTCCCAGCACGAAACAAGTCAACAGGCCTGTCTTTTATTTCTAATGTCTGTGATTTACATGAAAGAGCCACTGTCACCCAACCGCAACACTGTGTTGTATACCGCAGTTTGATTGACAGGATTTCATATTTCACATGTCCCTGCACCCCCCCCACCCCCACCCCGCAACCCACCCCACCCCCCGACTCCCTCCCCTCAACAACTTGATGATGATTGCAGAATTATAACACAGAACATATTGCCTGTTTAGCTGCTGTGAAATGTAACCCTTCTGTATTTCGCAAGTGACATCCACCGCAGATTTTATCTGCCACGGTATGTCTAATGTAAGGCGCAGCACACAGCAGTTAACAGCAGGTGTAATTCTAAATGAATATAACTCTAAATCCAACACATCCTGTAGTCCTATTAGATAAAATGAAGTGTCAAAAAAATCTTTTGTGTTAATACTTTAATGCTCCATCTCTGCCATATTTGTGTGCTGATTTGGAGCAGATTGTATTAAGCGATTTTTTTTTATAGGTACATATTAATACACGTAATTTGTTGACAACTTCCTCTGTAAAAGCAATTTGTATCATCACCACTGTGATTCAGAAATTAATTATCTGTTTCTGCAGTGGAGCCCATTTATAGATGCACACAGGATTTTTGTTGTCACACACTACATTAATATGTGGTTTATAAAATTAAATAAAAAGGTTTGGGATTCACATAATGTATGTGTATATATGCAGACATAAATTATTGTATTTTTTGCTGGATAAAGAGGTAATGACAACTGCTGTTACATTTTTATGATAGCGTGAGTGTGATCCCTCAATGCAGGAAGCTGGAGTTAATGTTAAAATTTAAGCCACTTAATACTGTGTTATATAACGCTTACAGGGGTTGTTAAAGTCACCAGTTTCTCTAAGTACATATTTTATAATTGTCCTTATCTATCACAAATACATTGAAAATTGAATTCAAATTAGGATGCAATGTGAGGCAAAGTTTCCAATCATGCTGGGAGCCCTGCAATCTCTTTCTCTTCACTTGAGCTCATTTCTCCACTAATGACTTTGCCCTCTGATGCAAGCCAAGGGATCATCAAAGGTCCTTGAAACAAAAAGGGAAATATAGCAATTACTGGGACTTTCATCGGCAAGAAAGAGATTAAAAACCCCGTGGTTGTATAAGCACCCGAGAAGCAAACTGAGATCTGTTTCACTATTAAATGTATATTCAAGCACTTGACTGCACCCGTTATTCATCAACAACGTGTTCCTCCTTTCACCACCTTCATTCACTTTTTCTCCCTCTCTCGCGCTCTCGCTCTCCACGCATGATAATAGAGCCAAATGCATTATGTATTGCTAATCACATGATAAAAGCCTGTGGTGCTGCTAACACATGTAGATTCCAAAATGCTGTGCATGTACAAGAAAAGTCATTGCCTTTTTAACAGTGGCCTGAGGGAATGGAATTGTCCCTTAGCCTCCATAACCATTGACACAAAAGGTCCCCAAACAATTTCAAATTACTGCTTTATTTCTCTCTCTCTTATATAATCCACCCACATTATTAAATCTACCACCTTCTGGGACTTTACTGATACAATAATATTACAGTGCTAAGATGTTTACATTCGAGACCGCCAGCTTTCCTTGTTATAAACATGTATGCCCTTAGGACTTGTACAATACGTATGCATACTACTTGGCCTAAATGAGGCACAGGTCATTTTGTTTTTAAGAGGGGTCAATATTACCTCAAGCAAGGGGCCAAGGCCAGCACCAGAACCTGACTGAGCAGAAAATGGCTCCTGATACTCACAGATGAGATCTATTATACATTAAACATGCTTGTAAATATTCACTAGTCAGACCATTCAAATGGAAAATATGGTTTAGGTCAAAGGTCTATGAAAATGTTGTCTCCAGAGGAAGTCCCCCTAGAATAGAGGCAATGATGATAACAGGAAGAAACACCCATAGGGGACTGGGGAGAACATTAAGAGTTGTTTTACATGTTTGACTGTGGGACAGCGATGATACCAGGGAGATAAATGATGGGCACTTATCAGACTGGACTGACCTAGAGTTATGTACCATGGCTAATGGAATGTAACACTCCCATCAATTACACACATTATACGCACTGAATTACAATGAATTATCGTCCAATAAAGTTTCCTAAATAATTCCGCTCAAGCATTTTATTAGCATAAAAAGTGAAAATAATAAGACCATGCAAACATTATTGGACAAACCCCGGAACAGGTAAGCCTTCTGAATGCCGCGATACTCATTGAAAGCAATGAACAGCAATGCAGCAACAGCATCGAATAATTCGCAGACGTCAGTTTTATTAGCGGTTTGTCTCGCTGACAGGATCACATGGCTCGAAAATTATTTCATCATGTTCAAGTCCAACTGTGGGACTACGGTGTTATCTTCTATTTTTGTCTCTCTCTGCCGTATATTTCACAGGCCAGGAACAATGTAGTCTGACAGACATATTCTTTATGAGGGGCTCGTGGCCTCTCTAATTTGACACAGTTGTCAGAGATAAAGCTCCTTAGAGAGTGTGGCCATGCTCTGGGTAAGAATGGGGATTAAATTAACACCCCCACCTTCACATCCTCTGACCCCAATACTGGAGAATAAAACATACATGGTGACTCACTTCAGCACCCCACATCTGCCTTCCAACTTCATCCCTCAGTGTGTTTGATTTTATTTGCGAAAATAAAACAATAATGCGGCGCTCAGCTTCTTATCGCTATAGGTCTTTATTTTAACACAGTCGTGGAGATTGGCAGAGAATGTGGACCCAAGACAAAGAAATAAAAATGCAAAAACAATTTTGACAATTTCAATAAAATTGAGTTGTTATATCAAGGAACAGTGCTGGTTGTCAGCATGCATCTTTACTGTAAATCTGACCGGCGAGAGAGAAATGACACCCCATGCAGCTTTCACACGCTGTAACAATACACTCCCTCTCCTTGGTAGTTTCCTATCAAATGACCTGAGCACGTAAAATCAAATCAACACTGGAATGGATCATATCAAATTCTAATGAAAACATAATGTGCTCTTAAAATGTGTGTTGGCCCGGCAGCCAGTCATCCAGAGAGTCTCCCCCAGATGACGTGATGAATAGGGAACACTGATGGAATATGCATCAAAGTCGAGCTCATGATTTATGTAATAGCAGTCACTTGGACACTGATTAGCTGCTCTGTCAAGCGTGTAATACGAGAGGCACAACCCCTGGTTTATCAGTCATTTATCTGAAGTGCGTCCTGATATTATCACTGGATCCTAATGTCATCATTATGCCGCACAGCATGTGCGGGCCAGTGTGTCATGGTGCCGGCGACACTGCCTGTCAGGAGTTCAAGCCTCTTCATTTGCAAAGTGCTCAGACATTCATAGCACTATGTCAACAGTAAAATAGAGAAGGCACATCATATCAGATATGGAGGGACACAGGCACACAGGCACACTAAATAAGTGGGCACTGGAGGGTACCGGGGAAATTTTGTCACGTCTTTGTGGTTGCAGCATTGCTGATGTGATGATCAGGCTGATTCTTTTGAGAGAATAACAAAGTGTTAAAGTAAAAAAGAACAAAATAACGGCTTGGCTTTTTCATGCCTGCTTCATGGTTTGATTTAGAGGAACAGACATAACATGTACTGTACGCTGGGTATACACAATGAGAACACTCAGACCTCCTCGATGTGCAATGTGAGGCCCACAGAGCCATTTTTCCTGATTAAAATGCACACTCACACACACCACTGTGTGAGAGGATGGTGGTTGTTCAGTCTGTCAGGACTTTCCTGCTCTCCTAGAGAATATCTGATATCATAAATGACTTCAACTCCTCCCACGCCAACATGAGAGTGAGACTGCGAACACAGGAAAAGAGAGCAAGACACTGACAGGCACTATATGACTGAGCTACGACTATCATGCTTTACCGGACGGACAAAACTGCTAATAAACAATTTCTGTCATTATGACAAAAAAGGGTTAGGGTTGTTATTCTCACAAACATCTGGTGCTGTACACTAAGAGGAAGCAGGGCAACATATAAGTCCATCAGCACCTCGCACAAACAAAAATAGTGGGGGAAACTGAACAGGAAAAAGAGCTCTTTGAGTCTCAAACAAAAGATATCAGCCCGGCTGCCAACACAGACAGGGCACCACACCTTGGCAATGATGCTGCTCACAATCAAAGGAACAGTCGTCATCAGCGCAGCCGTGTTTTTAAAGGATATCTTAAAAAGATTGAAAATATGTGTCATTATGGAAAACAATCGAGTCTGGAACCTTTAGTATACGGGGTTGTTGTGTCACTCCCACGCACCTCAGGCTGTTTATTTCAACACACCATGTCTAAAGTATTTCCTGTTTTTTAAAATAAATTATTTCCAACCATCTGAACGAGCATATGTGTTACATATTATTAAATACAAAGGGTGCAAAAAAAAGCCTTGATCTGATTTAATTTCATATACATTAAACATTGATGTGGAAAAACAAAAAAACAAACAAAAAAAAAAACACAAGTTGACTTTTGCTATAAAAAAAAAAATACAAATCACACAACCGAGATATTTTTTTTTCTTCTAAATGCAATAAAGCGAATGCAAAAACATCCTCTGTGGCTGCCACTTGAGATACTGTCTGGCCGCTGAATGCAGCATTAAAATGATTTCAAACAGTATGGCTCAGAAGATCCAGCAGAGGGGGCTGCTTACTGCAATCATATGCTGATTAATTGAGCTTGATTCTCCCCATGCTGCGAACATAAGTTGTCCCACACTGTAGGCTACATGTTGGTATGTGGGTAAAGGTTACGAGGCTTTATGGAAGTCACCTTTTTACCACAGGTAGCCCTTCACATCATTTTTGATGAATATTAAGAAAACACTGATTTTCTGATTATCCCTCATCAAGCCTATATCAAACTAGGTTATGTTCATTTTTATTAATTGTGCATGTTGCTCTCTAATTAGCTAATGAGAGACAAAAAGCAGGTTTAGAGCAGAAAAATGCAAATGACTCTTAGAAAATAGCACAAAAAAGTAAATGGCAAGGCTGAGAATCATCCTTCATTGAAATGTCAGAGATAAATGGCTCAAATGTCACATCAATTAAAACGGGGGACAGTTAGTAGTTCATTAAAGAGAGAGCCATATTGCACCGTCGGGTACCGTTGCCAACCCTTACTATCTGGGGCAGACTGGCAGCGGGTCCAGATGGCACGGAAATCCTCACAGATTTCAAAATGGTCTCTGCAGGGGTGGCGTTTTCTCCCCCGCTCCCACCCTCACCGCTGAGATGGGGTGTGGGCCACAGGCCCACGCCGGCCTACACATTCCAAACGGAGGCATGCAGAGAGCAGAAGACAGGCAGGCACAGCAATATATATATATTTAAAAAATAAAAAATAAAGCCGCAAAGGACAACAGGCACTGTACAACAATACATGACTGATGCCACACACTTGATATACAAGCTCCAGTTAAATATACGACTGCTCAAGGCAACATCAGGGAACTCCCTGTGCTTTAAACTGCATCAAACCTAAAGGATTGAGTGTGCTACTCATAATAAGATGCTGCCTTTATTAGCTGGTAAAGCACAGGATGTCATTGGTTGTTGGAACAACATTTTGCCTGGGACCCTGAAGACCACCCTGAGAAGCTGCCACAAGAGATCCAGATCTGGATAAATGTCTCAACTCTAACAGTCAAGATAACACTATTTGAAAGTAATGCTCCAAATGTGTATTATCTTATTTTCCAAATATCTGCATCACTGCCATTACTGGTGTTCAGCGTACTGGGGACCCCCCTGAAGGAGCCACAAATCCCGACTTGAGACCCATTAGACAAGCCCTCAGTGTCTGTCCCCAAAAGGGGGAGGGGCGAGAACTTTGCACTGGCCAATCGCAGAGCGGCAGCGGACTTTCGCCTCCTGTGATTGGTCAAACCGAGCACGCAGTCGGGGAAACAGGAAGAGAGACTTTTCTGTCACGTTTGTTTTGCAGAGGGAGGAGAAGTGGACACCGCACAGAGATCACAGAAGGTCCCAGTGTAAGACACAGGGAGAACTCACGGTGTTTAACCAGTGTAAACACCATTATCAGCTAACAAACGACGATAATGTCGGAAATAATTCGGAAACGCGCTACCGGAAGCTGCTAAAGCCCTCTCAGTAGCGAACCCCGCTAATATTTCCGCCATTTAAACGTAAAACTGTGATTGAATGTGTGCTTTACCTCGTTCCAAGGTACTTGACGAAGCCAGAACAATTGCGGACATCCTCCGCTACAATTCGGCTTGATTTTCCGCTCGGAGAAACGTCACGACGAGGCCACATGTTGCATTTCTCCGCACCTGTGCAGACGCGGTCGCTTTCCTCTCCATTAATCCCGCATGTTTGACCAGGAACTAGTCTAATGAGAAACGAGTCCGATGATTGACGAGCAGCAGGACGCTGCCAGTGATTTATTTCAGCGGCACAGGCTGCTGATTGTTTGTTGCTCCTCACCGTGAAGAGCCGAGTAAACAACCCCCTTAAACTAGTCACTTGAACTAGTGTGCAGCGCCCAAAAACAAACATTATAGCATTATTTTTAATCAGCGCACACTATTAAGGCACAGGACCCATTATTGCCAAAGTCCATTATTCTATCTATGAGTCTATTACCTAGCTTTGCTAAATGCCAGGCAAGTGTGTGTGTGTGTGCGTATGTGTGTCTGCTGCGCTTATCCAAAGTGCACTGTACCATTGTTTGGCTCAGAAATTTCTCGCCTTTATTGTCAGTTCAGGCAAACCCCCGATGAATACAGTGAGAGCTGCAAGAGTAGAAACAAGAAAGTTGAAGCAGACGCATTTGTGATCGCATACCATGACAGATGTGCTGGAGTGTGTGTGTGTGAGAGAGAGAGAAACAGAGAGAGAGAGAGAGGTGGAGGGGCTGCTGAAAGTCTAAATGAAACACTGTAAATGCATGACTACTTCTTATCACATAACCATCCTTTAATCTAAAAATAAATCCACCCATTCTTAAATTAAAAACCACGCCGAGCAGTCAAGCCTGATTATTTTTGTTTATCTGTTTGTTTTAAGGCTGCCACTAACTGCTCGGTCTTGAAGTGCAAGGAAATGGCTCCAAATGTTCTCATGGCAGAGCCCTTAAGCTGAAAGTGGCATCTTTACATTGGTTTTCCTCTTTGTTTGGCAAACAGTCCAAAGTATTTTTAAACATTCACACTTGTGTCGCGCGCAGACCGTGAGACAAAAGGGAAGCAGCATTCCCTCGCACCAAAGAAACGCAAACGCCGTATATTTATCTTTGGGAGGACACAAAAAAGATGAATGGATGAGCAGAATAGTTGTCTGTGGTGGATTCAGGTCCTGCCTGTCTCATTGTTGCGTGCTGTATCCAGTCAGTGCTTGAAGTTGAATTTCATCCTGAGGTGTTATTGCCTGGTTGATATAGATTAGACCTGCTGAAGATCACACCTACTGAATAATGAAAACAAATCTTTTTGGATTTAAACTCGATACTTCAGATAGTCCTGCTCATAAATTGCAAACTCTGTTGCTGAGATAAATTGAAGGACAGAAAATTACCACAACTTTAGCAATTAATCATTTATATGATTGACTGTAAGAGCAAAAAGTCGTTTCTATGATCTGAAGATATACTGCTCGTCTATCTGTTCATTCATTTGTTTAGATCTTATTTCTAATAATATATTTTTTATTTCGACTGCATGTTAAAATGTCACCTTGATGGACATTTTCCGCAGTTTTCTGACATTTTGTCGGCAAAGAAAAAATGTGTTGATTAATCCTGAAAATAACCAGGAAAACAACTGATGGCTTTACATACAGCACCGTTATTATTTAAAATATGAGTGAAGAATTCTGGATGTGAATTGCAATGCATTATTGAAGATGGAAAAAAAAGAGAGAGGGGGAGATATTGTATTTGTACCCTTTGGACACTTTTTCAGATCAAGGTTCCAGGAAGGAAAGGTTTCCTTGGTTGAAACTCTTACAATCAATGTGACCTTTATTTATTATAACCCCCATCTCTCAAAA
The DNA here is from genome assembly GCA_029224185.1 of Karalla daura. Lineage (NCBI taxonomy): Eukaryota > Metazoa > Chordata > Actinopteri > Chaetodontiformes > Leiognathidae > Karalla > Karalla daura. The sequence goes on from CM055200.1 coordinate 4,736,858, forward strand.
ACTCACATATAACATAGTCAATCATCTCTCCTTCCTTCAAAGTAAAAATAAAAAAGGAACTGCTGTCTGGTTATTGCCAGTATCCATCTCAGTCGTCAGAAAAGCTGCACGTTTTTGCTGTTGTTAAGGGCTGGAAACCAGAATCCCATCGGAGTTGCACCCTAAGGAACAAATTTAATGCTAGAAAAACATCCCGACCATCAACCAAAAATGACGGATTGAAAATAATGTCGAGCTATCTTGGGAATCCCCCACCAGACAAGGGAACAGACTGCATTGTTTTTCTCATTTATGTGATATATAGAACAGAAAGAGGGGAAAAAATGGGCGATTTATTGGTTAGATAGGCGTATTCTTTCCCATGCACAAAAGAAATATTGGATAGTAATGTGGGGATCAAGTCACATCATGACATTGTTTGGAGGCAAGGTGTTCAAATATGTAAGTCATCATCCGTTGGTGGGCCGCTAGGTTTTCAATAGATCACTCAATGCAAATGTGTGTGGGAAATTGTGAAAGTTGCCACATGAATATGTCAATGAACGGAGTGTAATTTGTGTTTCCTTAGCAGGGCAGTGAGATGAAGAAGCAGGGGGAGAGCCAGTGCACTCAGAAGACCATCTCATTGCTGAGCCCCCTGGGGACGATCCAAGTCAGTGGATGTGAGAATGGTGTGCACACCATCCAGATCCTAATGGATGTCGCACCTGCTGAAAGGTACTGTACAACAGCCGGGATGGTGACGTGATAAACAAAGGTGTGAAATTTACAGGCGGACAGAATCCACTCCTGTGATGGAGTGCCACCATTCCTCATTGGAAGCAGGGCATTTTTGTAGATCCCACAAGAAATATCCTGGAGAAAGTTGGGCAAATATGAGCAGGCACGAGAAATATGAGGGGCACTAGAATACAGTTGGGCTTGAAATTAGATTTCTGATGGCATGTGGTTGTGATTCTTCCCGCAGTATATTTGAAATTTCAGAAAAATAACTTGTTTATTACCCACCGGGGAGTTGATTAGAGCCGATGTCTGTAGGGTCAGCAGAGGCCATGGGGAGCATGGACCGTTCACTGCTGTTTATTTATGTTTCCTCCAAGTTGCATGAGGTAGTTTGGAGTGTCAAGCGACACTCAGAAATGTAATATGTGATTGCATTTCGTGGCCGGCCCCATCCTTCAAAATTGTTAGAACGCTGACAGCCTTACTGGAGCGACTGAAACTGATTAAAGTCGGAGTTAATAAGTACTTATTCCTGATTTTTACAGGTCCACATCCTACATCTCAGATTAGTTTTGATTAGACTGAAATTAAATATCCATGTATCGCAGATTCGCATTTGATAAACTTGAATGGTTTGGGAAATTAAACCGTTTCCAAATGCACCCAGATAGGAAGCTGTCCCTCTGAAAATGTATGTTCAGATTCTAATTTATGGAAACCCATTAATGACCTTGTATAATATACTTCGACATGTGTTTCCTTCCCGACTGTCTGCCATTTCCAAAAAATTCATCAAGCAGTAAAAAACATTCCACTTGTTGTTAATGAGTTGAAGTGAGAAAATTAATAATATGGAATCCTGATTATGGAGGATGTCCTGTAACCATGCGCAAGCACCTTTCCCTGTCTCCTTGTGAACGGGGTTTAATTTGTGTGTTCGGGTTCAGTAGGAATATGCAAATGGATTTAATGATTCGCATCACTAGATCATTCCTCAGTTTAATATCATTTGCTACGTCGGTCAGAAGTGAGGCTCCCCTTCCCGGCGTTCTCCGAGGCGCGGGTGAGGGATCGGCGGAGGAGGCGCTCGGATTTTATCACGACCAGTTGAACGCGACGTTATTGTCGCAGGACGGGGGGGTGGGGGGGGGGGGGGGGGGGGGAATCAGAGCCACCTCGGATATATGGAGCGACGCAACGTAAACAGGCATTAAGGGGAGGCGAGATAAAGTGACAAACTACGGGCTTATCTTCGCAACCGGCTTTACATGTAGATCTCGCCAAAGCCCGCCGGCGGCCGCCATAGTTCAGATCAGCCATTTCCATTGATTTATTTATGACGTACTAAACAAGGCTCTCTCCAGCTTCGCTTGTGCCGCGGCACGGGCTTAGGAAGTCGGGGTGATGAACGATCTCTTAAGAGCGTGTTTTGGATAAGGGAAATGGATAACGCCCGTGCATAACCGAGGGGGAGACCTGCGGCACGGCGGGTCCGTCCGTGCGAGGCCAGCGCGTCCGCCTCTTGCCGTCGCCCCTTCTTGGAGTTGGCGGCTGGCGTTGATAGATAGTTATTGATAAGCGGCCATTACGCCCACGCAAGCGCCCTCGGAGCATTGCTTACGCACCATGACCGTCGGCCCGTTCTAATAGAAACATCTCAAGCCCCCTTTTGCTCCCTAACTGATCTGCGGAACATTTCCTAAAATCAACCTCCTCTGCCAGTCTAACGACAGCCCTGAAGGCACCATCAGATGAACAAATTCATTACATCTCAACAACCCCTGTTGGGGCCCTGCGCTCCAGCCTCCCTGTTAAACAGCCTCTTTTTTTTTTTTTTTTCTCTTTCCCCTCTCCTCCTTCTTCTTCCTCTTCCTCTTCTTCCCGCAGCTTTTAGTTTTTTAGCATGGCCTCGGCGTTCAACAGAAAAATGATACGCATTTTGTTTACAGGAGATTACTATTATCTGAAATATGATGCTTCTTGCCCCTCTCACACGGAGCACAAGACACATAATACAGAGGAAATCATCGAGTACTTTTTTATTAGGGTGAAAAATGAAAAAAAGAGGGCTGGACTCCTGCCCCGAGACATTTTGTGAGCATATTATTTTACAATGCTTTGATCAATTTGTCTGTCAAGCCGGGCTGAGATGTGGGGGAGCGGGAAAAAAGCAATTTAGCTTGTGAGGTCCTCAATAGAAATGTACTACAGGAGCCTGTGTGTGACACGTTGCATTAGAACCTGAGTAGCCTTTATTGCCTGATAATGTCGCCGGGCAATGCCGATATCAATCACCCTTTAACAGCCGGTATGATGTGTTTTTATGAAAAGAAAAAGAAAGGAGGAGGGAGAAAAAGAAAAAAAAAAATGCACGAAGCATTTCTTGGAAAATAATTGATTTAATTCTGAGCTGAGGGACTTCTACTTTTAACAACATGGAAATACTGTGTTGCAGAAAAGAAAACGGGCACAAAAACCTGCTAGTAGCTAAAAATTGTTCAGAACAAGCTCTTTGCATATGCTTCTATAGAAAATTGTAATTAATTTTACACGGATAAACATTCAGTCTCATTTGCATATAGATATAAACAATATATTTGTGCATCTGAATTCCCAGCACACCCGGGTCACGTGGGCTGCCTAAAATCCTAAGTGGCTAAAGCCCCAAAATTATCATTATATTTCCCAGGCCATAAATCCGCCTTTTTTCCTCTGACACAAAGCCTTATAAATCTGTGTCTGATTTTTCACATTGCACATTGTTTTTAGTTAATGATTTTCATCTGTTTGTTGTTGCTGTGATAGTGGGGAAATGTACCATATGCTCCGGCAAAAGACAAATGATTAGCAAATGAAATTCTGGACAGCTGTCTGACTGAAAGCGTTTGGTTGATAGCATTCTGCTACCATAATTAGCTTAAGCTTTGGGTTAATTAACTTTCTACCTGGATATGCATAATAATAGCATTCTGCGGAAAGCCAAGGAGCTTGCGGTATATCAGCAGCAAAGGCTGGCTTTTTATTTTGCATTTCGCCAGCATATTTCAATTTCAAGGGGCGATTTAGCTCAGGAGCATCGTCAAATATTGTAGATTTTACTCCCCAAGCCAGATAATTCTGAAACAATAGGGGTGTATTATGTGGCAGAAATGCCATTTCTGAATGTAATTAAAGCGGATGAAAGCAATCACCAATTTTTAAACGCTTTTGTCTAGCACGAGGCCTACTTGTAAAAAAAAAAATACCCATCAAGAGGAGAAAGGAGGCAAGAGAACCCCCAAGTCCTTATATAAGAGGCCTTTGAGACTCAAGTGAAGTACAACAGTAATTAGTCTTTTGTATGAATTTGCCGGCCATGGTCATGATTAGTTAAGCATATGAGAGGACTGCAGGACTGCATCAGTCTTAAGGAGGAGGGTGTTAAAGTCTATTTATCACCAGTTATCCTCACAGCTTTCCATTATCACTGACAACACCGGATCGGGCTTGAGAACAGCCTAATTGTTCCGAGGTGGAGTGTTTTTGTGTCGGGGCCCCGTCACCCCCAGTCACATTGGCATTCATAAGCAGCCAGACATTTTCCATCTATCTCGCCCTAATACCCAAGCTGTCACAACAGCTTTTACACACTACCAACGCTTGGTGTGAAATATCTGAGGTGATGCATTTATCGTTTTTCTCACACTCGCGTAGTGTTGTGAATCAATGTCCTGGTTCACGCTGAATAGCAGTATGGTAAATGTGCTCCCTGTTTGGGGCCTGTTTACATGATGGGCTCACACACCGAGAATCATATCAACAACCTCTGTTTTTTTTTCTTTCTGCTTCCGCTACAAAGTCTCCCTCTCTCTCTCCCTCTCTCTCTCTCTCTCTGCCCCCCCCCCCCCCCCCCCCCCCCCCCGTCTCTTGTTTTCTGTGATATTTAACCTGCTGCCTAATTTTAATCAATCGTTGTTAAGCCTCAACTGACGACGCAAGAGCCGCGCCAGACACAGAGCTTCCATTTGTGTGAAAAATGCTTTGTCATACAAACAGTGATGTGCCGAGATTGAATGAAATCGTCAATAAGGCGGGTTGGGGTGGTTTGGGGGGGGGGGGGGGGGGGGGGGGACTTTTTGACGTGGTCCCCTTAGAAATGGGATGAATAATTCATCGCGTAATGATATTCGGATGATTTTTTCCGCTGTGTTTTTTTTCGCCGCGGCCTTAGAATATTGTTTTGCATGTTGCGAAGTGTAGTACTCAGCTGCGTATTCATTAAGGTGCCGCTCCCAGTGGCCCCTGGACCCATCTGTGCTCTATGTTTATGCCTTCCCCCCTCCCGGGACCGTCCCAATCAGGCGGCATGTGCCATTTCCTGTGTAAACCAACACCTGTGTAACACGCTACCTGTAAACCGCCCCGCGCAGACGAGACGCTGACGTTCGGCGAGATGAGAAATCCGCAAATGTTGTGGGTTTTTTCTTTTTTTTTTTTTTTAACCAAAGCGGAACCTCCGGGGGTGAGGACAGGATCCGAGCGAGAGAGTCTCTCCTCCGCCGCAGCTAAAAGCAGCTCCCGCAGTTTTTCTCTTTGTTTTTGCTTTGTTTTTTTTTTCCTTTTTTATGTGTGTGTGTGTGTGTGTCCCCCCCCCCCCTCCTCTCCCCTCCCTTCGCTGCCAACCCCGGGAAGTTTTCTCCAGCGCCGGGCCTTTGCGCTAGTTTGTTTCAGAACTTGATTGGATTCTATATCTGCAACATGCAGCAGTGTACAGTGTGCGACATACTAAAGCAATATGCAGGGAGATGATTCCGCTCTGACATCTTGGAGAGGAGTACGAGTCAATTATGCCCAAGTGTTGTTCTTGCTTATCTTCCTGCGGCACCAAACAAGGATTTAGTCAAGGATTTAGGGGTGAGGGGGCGGCGGTGGGGATCATGGTAAGCGGTTCACAACAAAACACTCAAAACTCCTGGGAGCGGGCACTGATTTAAAAATAAATTACAGAAGACGAAGCGCTAACACTCAAGGGCCCTCGGCAGTGCTGGCGTACACAGGTGAAGATTAGCCTCCTCGCTAATCAGAGGAACAAGGCAGTAATTTGCTCCGAACACAGACAGTAATTAGGACTTGGTGACACTGGATTCCCATAATGCCTTTGAGCTTGACGTGGTCAAATTTTGACAGAGGCTATCCATGCAGGGTCACTGTCCCTCCAGTCTCTGGGCCCTCTTCAGCGGAGGCTCTAAAAGGTCCCTGCAGTTGCCAGGGATCCCTAATGTACTTTATGCCTCCCTCACTGGCTCCTTACCATTCGGGTAATTGGAATCTCTTACTGTGGCACTTGAGAATAGAGGCTAAAAACACTATTTGAAACTGCTCAGTAGTCTGTTGTAGATAAACATTGCTGCGTCGGGGTGTGGATACACTACATAATGGAGTAAGAGTTAAGGCTCTGGTAATACATGCCTTCACTGACTCCCGTGGCTAGCCAGTTGGGAGAAGACCTAATTGTTGTGTGCTTTGTTGCCGACTCTGCAGTATTTTACCACCACCTTTATGTATTGGATCGAGCGCTGCGGCCTCTTTGGCGGACACGCGCTAATAAGAGCTGTCGGATGCCAGGAGAGCAGTTTGTCCGGGCGCCGGTTGTTTTTATTTTGAAAGCCGAGCCGAACGTGCCCCGCCGCGGCAGAACGGGAAGCGCTGCTCGCAGCTTAGCGCTCGGGAAGCTCTCGAGTTTAGTGCCGCAGCGGCGAGATAGGCATCTGAATGATCTTCAAATGGTTGAACGAGCCGCATTGAGCAAGTGGCTTACAATTGTATCACAGCCTTTGGCTCAGAGACCATCAGGATCTTGACATTCATAGAGACATGCTGTATTTTTTTTCTCCCCCCCCCTCCCCTTTTTAGACAGTCATTTTAGGCTTTTTTCATGCTCTCTTGAGTCTTTGACGTCTCCGAGTTAAGTATCTGCCGCCATAAGGCTGAGGAAAATATTGGACCGCTCTTGGCCTTTTCTATTTCATCCTCTGACCCGCCATGTTACCCATGATCGGTGAAGGAGAACTCTGGCAGGCTGTGTCAAAAGTGACAGCCGATCGAGTCAGGATGAGCGCCATCACGCTTCACAGAATGGAGGCATGAGTTCTGAGTTTTTCCCCTCTTTGTGCAATATACCATTACACCCTTCGCCAGATTCCTTTCAATTAGATCCTGTGGTTAACCTGTTTTCATTCTCGCGTCCGCGGCGGATAGAAAAAGTCCCACTTGAAGTCTTGTGCGGGCAGAGATAAGGAATATGCTGAAGGAGTGGGGGGGGAAAAGATGAAGAAAAATAACATCGGCTATTCTTTTATTTCTTTGTCTCATTTGATTGTTTCGTCCAGGATGAATGAAATAACCTCCAACATTATATAAATGCTCAATTCATTCTTTATATTAGAGTTGGAAAATAGGTAGAACTCCAAACGACTCCCACTTTACGCCGCAATGATTTATGGTAATTGGAAATTGATTGTGACAGGAGCACAATATTAGAAATTTTCTCAAATCGCAATCGTCTATCAAGGGAAATATTCTTTTTAGTGCAGCAGATCCTGGCCAGTTTGGAATTAGTTTCTTATTTCCTTACCTGTGATGAAACACTAAACGCCTGAAGGACACTGGGAGAGAAAGGGGGGGGGGGGGGGGGGGAAGAGAAAAGATTTTAACTCATCAAAAGATAATAACAATTTGGCCCCAGACCAAATTTGAATTGTTTATTACAACTCAAAGACACTTGTTAAACACAGTTATTGAACTGCTGTTTGTAATCACCACTAATTATAGTTATTGGTTTTTTATGGAGGGGACAGCAGGTTACTTGAAGACAACGCAGAGGTTGCTCCTCCTCGGAGAGTTTCCCCGCAATTAGCCCCGACATTTATTACACATCTCTAATCTCTCGTCTGAAGGGCAGAGTTTGTAATGTGCCGTTCTGGACTCCATAAAGATCACATGATGCCGCTTGATTCGTGATTCATCGAAGCGACTGGAAATGTTGCCAGCGCGGCTACATCTCCGCTGCCCACATGCTCTTTAGAAACAATCCCCCAGTGCGCCCAGAGGTGACAGACTTCAGCCCGACTGATGTTGCTCCACTTTTATTTATTTATTTGGGTGTTGTTTACCGGCCATAACATGTACTGCATTGCATTAACTTTTACTACTGTCAATGCCGTATCACTCAAAACACCTTTAAGGCCGGCGCATCGGAAACGGAGGGGCTGTGGGGGGGGGGAAATTAGCCACGGTGACAAGTCTGAAGTGTGAGCTGGAGGTCAAAGGTGCCAAGCCTTAAGCAAAGGTGCTCTAGCCTTTGTCCGGTAGATTTGTAAGGGCACTGCGGGGTCCAACAGGAACATTTCCACACACAATATCCCCGAGCTGTCAGTGTGCAGCGGCTGGAACATCCTCTCAGAGAGAAAGAGGGGCTGTGGAGGGGTGGTGGAGGAGGAGGTGGGGGGGAGAGGGGAGGAGGAGGAGGACAAGGAGGCACGTTGTGGGTGTAGGGGAGGAGGAGGAGGAGGCGGGTAGGAGGAGGAGGAGGAGAGGGGGGTGTAGGAAGGGAACAGTGGCCTGAAGATCCTTGCAGAGAGAAAGAGGAGTGGTGGGGAATGGGGGGGTATCGGGGAAGGGAAGGGTGGGGGGGGTGTAGGTGGTGGGGAGCCAAAAGAGCTGAGTAGTCGGATAGAGAAATAGAGAGGGGGGGAAATGAGGAGGGAGAGCGGGGGGGGGGGGTGGGGGGGGGGGGGGAGAGAGGAGAGAGGAAGGGGAAGGGGAGGGAGGGAGGATAGAAAGGAGAGACAATGACAAGTAGGGGCTGGCTGGGCACTCACCCATGCCGACAGAGATTGCCATGAGCCATGGCCATTGTATTGAGCGGGGTCTCAGCGCGGGACCCGCCGGTGGGGTCTCCCACTTCTCCGCCGCTCGACTATAAACTGCCGCGCGGTTTATTCGGGAGCCGGGGTATTTACACGTTTTTTACTGTATTTACACCCGCCGGTAAAACGGCACCCGGGGGACCTCCGTCGCGCGGGCCACAGAGAGCCAGCCGGCGAGGGCGGCTCCCCCGGAAAGTGACCCGCGCCGCCATCGCGCTCCAGCAAAACCCTCGCGCGGCCCTCACGCGTCCCATGTAAAAACCCAGGGCTCGAGACGGCGGCCGGCAGAAGTGTAAAAACACTTGAGGGCGGCGCTGTTACGGGCCGGCACGAGAGAGACGGCCCGCGTGTTTAACAAAGTAAATGTCTATTATTAATACAGTACAGGATAAGCCAATTTTGAAAAAAGGGGGCACTTAAATGGCGATATTATTTATTTATAAGTCCCGCACACCAGTTAATGGAGTTGGCGGGCCGGCTTTAGATCCGCAACACAGCTTGAGGTCCACTTTGCAGTAATGCACATGCGAAGGGAGGACCTTCCCAGTTGTGCTTGCGTTGACCTGGGGGGTGGTCAGCAGCGGAGAGAGATTCAGCTGTTAAGTGATGCCAACTCAACCGTCGGCAAATTCCTCCAAGCGTCTACTCATGCTAAGATGCACGTCCAAGTGCGGCGCTTCGCCGGCCAGCGATGCTCCGGCCAAAAAAATCCATTTATTCTTGTCGTGAACCATAAACTAGACCCGAGCTGAGTTGAAACTGTTGTTAACACTGCGCTCTTAACTTCTTCCCGTAACAGCTGCGAGACTTTTTTGAAAACTTCTCTCCCCCCACCCCACCCCTCCCCCACCCCTCCCCCACCCTGTTTTTTTTCTTTCTGTCTTTTTTGTTTTTTTTTAAAAAGAAACCGCTTTCGCTGCCTCGAAAGTTGCTCGGGATAAACTGTTCGCTCGCTTCCCTGTGACCCGACCACGTCCCCCCCCCCCCCTCGTACCCTCTCCCTGCCTTCCACCCTCCCCGCCCCGACGCCCCAACCCGGCATCTCAGACGCGTCCGCGGTTTTAACAACTTCAGCTCCGCTCAAATGGCAAATTATGTCATCCTGCATCTGCGTCGCCCCCGTGGCGCGTTATTGCACTCCAGCGGCGTGCTTTAGCGCCGTCCGAGCGGGGATCGGGTGTCGCGATTGCTCCTCCGATCCCCACCTCAACTCCCCATCCTGCCTCGTGTGCCCCCACAGGAGCGGCGAGGCCCCTCGGAGCTGCGTGGTCAGCGGCGCGCCGGCAGGAACCGGCCCCGAGCTGCAGCGCTGCGTGGAATGGCTGCGGGCGTACTTCAGCGAGCCGCCGAGCGCTGGGAGTCTCCCGCTCCCTGCCTTTCACCACCCCGCCCTGCAAGGAGGTCTGTCACGGATAAATATTTGCGGAGCCATGACTGGGATCAGGGCTTTCACTCTTAATTGTCAGTTACATCACTTACACTCACTGGCTCGCCGTGTTATAATGAAGTATTTTATGGCTGAGAAAGAGAGAGAGGGAGAGAGAGGGAGAGAGAGGGAGAGAGGGCAGAGGAGAGGCGAGGAGCGGGCGGGTGAGCGAAGGAGAGAGAACAGAACACAGAGCTGTAACTTGGTTCAGTAATCTGTGGCGGCTCTTACCACGCGTGTTAGTCTTGGCAAGCTTTTCCATGATTCTTGGCACATTCTTTGAAACTGATCGAATTCCACTCCTGACATTCTCAGACAGGAAGCTCCTTTTTTCGAAATTTTATTTTATTTTTTTCACCCCCCACCCCCCCTCCTCCCTCCCCCCAATGACAACATGAATGGTGGTAAAGTTTGAATGAGCTTATTGTTGGCCTGACCCGGGGCGGCAAAAAAAAAAATGGAAAAAAATGACGAAAAAAAAAGTCAAAAACGGACAATTAGCGTCCTTTCGGCTGGATGCCGCGCAGCCGATCGCTGAGGGCGCCCGGGAGGAGAACCAGGAATTAATTATCGCCTCTTTTTTTTTTCCCCCCGCTCCTGTTTGTTCGATTTCCGGCGCGCAAACAAACGCCCCGACAACTCGCTTTTTTTGAAATCGCAAACTCGTCGAACCTCGCGCCGCCGTTTTTCGAAACAATTACGAGCCGGCAGCCTTCTGTGGCGGGCGCGCGAGACGCCCGGCGCATTTCAACGCGGAGGGGTTTTTTTTTTGTTCTCGGAGCGCCGCTCATTTGGACCCACGGAGGCACACCTACGCAGAGTGGTGGTGGTGGGGGGGGGGAAGAGAGGGAGGGGGAAAAAAAACACCTCTAATATATGCATTTAACAATTGTGCCGCTCTTCCCCTGCAATCAGGCCTCCGTCGCTCTCTAATTTCATGCAGATCCGCGGTGCTTGAGTGATGGCATTTTCAATGAGCAGGCGGTCCGCCGAGACCCCCGTATGCGGCTATGAGTTCCACGCGCCCGCCAAGGCAACGCAGAAATGCATCAGGACCAATTACGATATCAACTTTCAGTGCGATTCCCTTCGCCACCAAGTGCTTGTGTACCAGCCCCAGGCTCTTTCAAATCGCATCTCATCCGAAGTCTTTGGGGTTTTAATTAAATTTCAGGATAGATGGAATTCTTCATTAGTACCTGATCTGAATAGGTGATTGTGCCGTGTTCCACCTCTCTCCCTCGCCTGTTGTTTTGGGGCTCAGTAAATACAGGGTTTAGGCGTGGATTGCTCTCCGTAGTCAGAACCACAGGCCATGCCAGTATAAAAAATGTTAAATGCGAGCATCAGGAGTATTTGTCTTCAGAGGGAGGGGAAAGGAAGGTTTCCTTCTCTTTTTTCTCTATTTTCCTCCGCTCTCTCCGTTTCTCCGCTTGTTGATTCACAAATATAACCGGCGTGTTTTCCGTGTTTCCGCCGCCGCGCACGTTTTTTCCCGGCGCCCGCCTGCCCGGGAAGGCGGAAGGGGAAAAAAAAACAAAAATACAAGTTTAATCAGGTCATTACAATCTGTGACAACCAACTTTTGTTTGCTCGGTTATCTTGTGGGAGAAGCCGAACGCGACGGCGCCCGCGCTCGCTCGCTTGTCATGTAATATTGAGTTGTGACCTTCACTTGAAGCGTTGCCATGTTTATTTACACATTTCTGACAAAACAAGCCACTTTTCATATTAGCTGTCACGTTATACCTGAGCAACAGAGGTGACATGAAAGGAGACGCCGAGCCCCCCCCCCCACCCCCCACCCCCCCTCTATACCGTCTGACTGATTGTCATGCGCGACATCACACGCACAAGTTTGGTCGAGCGCGCGCAGGCACGGGTCCTGCCAGGGGAGCGCACACTCACGTGTCCCCCCCCCCCCCCACCCCACAACGCACACACACACACACACACACACACACCACCAGCCACCGCAAGCCCCCCCCCCCCACCCCTTCAGAAAAACACAGACAGCATCATGAGTTCTTAAAACGATGCATATTCTTCTCTCATTAATTATACATCCATATGTAACAGACGAGAGGATCTTAGTCTCGGTAAGCGGCACAGGGAATATGCGGGGAGGTGGGAGGGGAGGGGGGGGGGGGGTGTTGGGGGGGCGGAGGGCGCTCTTCAAAGCCCAAATGACTGTGTTCCTGCAGGAGCCTGAACCTCCCCCTGTGCACAGCGCAGGGCGAGATGAGACACTCACCAGGACTCGCCCCTGTGATGTGGAGAGGAATTAGGGAAATGAACGTTTTCAGAATATCGAATAATCAGAGAATCATCAGCACCCCGTCAGCCTTCAAAAGTATGGATCCCTCCAGACTCAAGAGACACTTTGACTGGGAGTCAAAGTCTTCCCTCCCATTAGACACAAAGGATAATGAGGGAGCTGCATTTCCACTATTGTCTTTTTATTGTCATCGGCATGTGCGAGGTGACTGTCAGCTGGAAGTCACGCCCCCACCCCCCCACCCCCAAATCTATCATTAACTGGGCAGCTGCAGATCTTTTTCCTTTTTTTTTTCCCCCTTACTCTCATATACAAGATTACGAGCAAATCGATCACACACGTCGATAACCGGCCGATCGGCTTGATTTGATTTTTTTTTTCAATTTTTTTTTTTTTTACAGTGGGCCTCCGCCTGTCACCTGGCCCGGGCGGCAGGCAATGGCCTGTGACGCAATCACGGGAAGTCTGTAATGCATGTAAGTGCTTCCCCTCAACTTCCATTTAAACAATTGACACGGCTGCGCCCCGGCCTAAAGAGGGTCCCGACCCCCAGACGCAGCGCATTAGGCCCTTTCGTGGAGCGCGGGGCCGGGGGAGCGCGCCCCGAATCGCCGCCGGCCGACCCCGCCGCCGTCCCTGTCGCCGCCGCTGATGAGGGCACGCTTCCCTCACCTCTGGAGCCGCACGCGAAAAGCCGCGCGCGCTTGGTTTTTCTCTTTCCCCCGGTCCTCAACTGTCGACGTCGAGGGCGAGACGCGGACCCTCCCGGGTTTGCAGGAGGCCCGGGGTTTTGTCCAGCCGCCACCTGCCCACCAGTTTATCAATCAGTGCCACGCGCGTTATGTGGCCAAATCCGGGGCTTTAGGAGAAGAGAAAGGGGGCGGGTGGGGGTGTGTGTGTGTGTGGGGGGGGGGGGGGGCAATGCATAAAAAGGAAATTTCAGTATCTCCTCATAACATTAAGTCTGTCTGCGTAAGGGCCCGTCATCTCGTTGACAGCGTGATTATTACCTGAAAAATTATTAAACAGTACCTACGGGCCTTGTTCAAGACAAAGAACTCACATGGGTGCGCATCAATCAAATATATCCCCTTTAGGTTTTACACTTATTCCCCCCAGTTTAGGCAAATTGCCTTGTTCGCGTGGCTTTGTGTAGTGGAGAGTGACTATAAGGTAGCGAGGGAGCCTGGGGAGCCGAGGATGTTCACTCTGTAGAAGAGAGACAGGGGTGTGACATGTTTTCACACAATGCCAATTTGGAGGGATTTCTCATAGATCACTTGTCATGTGCTCTCTTAGACCATATAAATGAGAGAGAATGGGAGATCACTAATTGAATTTTCATGACTGAGTACATGTATGTACTAGAAGGATGTCACCCCCTCTTGATAACGAGACCATTGTTCCCCATCTTGTTCTCCGCGCGTTAAAAAAGCGGGGGGGAAAAGAAGAAGAAGAAGAACGAGAAGAGGGAAGAGAGAGAGAGAGAGAGAGAGAGAAAACGTTGTTGTTCGACGGGCTCGGCGCTGCGGCGTCTCAAGGTTTCTCTCGGAGACGCCTCAAACGCTCTCCTCCTCTGTCGATGTCGATGGCGGCCAGGCAAACACGCCTCTCAGTCGCTGCCTGGTAATCCAGAGAGGGGAGGAAAAAAAAAAAAAAGAAGAGGGAAAGATAATGCTACTGCTAAAGTGCTAATGAAATCAAAGCCGTTAATGTGGTCGGTTAAGCTGCGGATGATTTGAAGAATTCCGCCATTTAAGTGAAGATGATATAATGAATCTACTCTGAATAGAAAGCAATTAAAAGGACAAATTGGTCTGATTAACCTCAAAGTCATCCCACTGCCACAAATGGTATGCAACATTCAAATTATTATTATTAAAAATCTGGAGCAGATTTGCCGTCTTTTTGGCCTCTCTTAATCCTTTTAAATGAAGGAGCGAACTTTTTTAATTTTAGCTGTGACCTTTCAAAGCATAACCTAGATTTTTCTGCCGTAGAAATAATTTTCTCACATCTGCGTCTGTAGCGTGTTGATACTAGTGCCGAGGTCAAATTGAGGGACTGGAGCGCGTTCGGTTGCTTAATGAGTCTGCTGAAAGGAGGGGGGGGGGGCGGGATGGGGGGGGGGGGGGGGGGGGGGGACCGACGTCGGGCCGGGAACGTGCGGGACGGACATGGCCGCTCGGATCGGAGCGCGGGGAGAAGACGTGTCAAAGTTTTCATTTCAATTCCGGACGGCTGGATTATCACACAGGAGTCGGAGCTAAGCTGTCACCGGCCCCTCCGTCAGCTGTCTCCATGTGATTGATTAAATGAGGAGTTCTCCTCTTCCTCTCTCTCTCTCTCTCTCTCTCTCTCTCTCTCTCTCTCCCTCCCTCTCTCTCTCCGCTCCCAGACTCCTTCAGCAGCCGCGTGCTGCAGGTGCTTCTCAGGGACGTGAGGTTCGGAGAGACGGTGTCGTACAAGCGGCTGGCTGAGATGGTGGGAAACCCCAGAGCGGTGCGGGCCGTGGGCGGGGCCATGAGGAGGAACCCGGTGAGTGCGGCCGACACTGATTGACAGGCCGGCGCCTCAGCCAGGCAGCCAGGCAGGCAGGGAGGGAGGGAGGGAGGGAGGGAGGGAGGAGGGAGGGAGGGAGGAGGCGAGCCGCGTGCCTTGTGAGGCTTTAATGGCGGCTGGGCTGAGCTACAGTAAAGCTGCCTGCGATCAGGCTTTGATTAGCTATTTAATAAGTGTAGCAAGCAAGCAAGTGGCGGAGAGCCCGTCCCATGGCCGGCTGGACGGTGCTGCGACAGTTAGTCAGCTCACCGGTCCCACTACTGTCTCAATGATAACAACTGATTCGTAATGATCAACGCCCTGGCCGCTCTAAAAACAAGTCTCCCGTGTTTGAAAACACCTCTCCTCTCTCTGTTTTTTTTAGTGTGAGGGTTTAAATAGTCAATGGAGCAACTCAAATGAGGTCGAAGCTGCGCCTCTTGTGCCGTCGCTGCCTATGAAAGTCTCTGAAATGGCGAATCGACCAATGGGTCAATCGACACAAACGGAGGCGTTCAGCCCTGTCGTCCACCGCATCCCGGACCCCTGTTCAACACATTCGAGCAACTCTTGAGGACGCGCCTCAAAACGTCGTCGAGATCCCGGAGCCGCAGCGCTCCAGCCCACATTCATAGAAGCGCCCGCGTGCCCCGGACTGGTCCGGCGAAGCTGGGAAGTCCACCCGCGGCAACCATCCCAAAAGCCCGCACCTTTTTGCACCCCGTCCGCCCGGCTCTTTTCGAACGAGCTCCCGCTTTCCGCGCCGGAGAAACCTGGCCCCGCGTCGTTTTGCCCGCGACGCCGCTGTGTACAAAATGGAGGGCCGGAGGGCAAGCGGCGTGCCTCCTTTTGATCAGACCCTTTGATCAAAGCCCGTTTAGCGCTGCCCATGTAGTGCTGTGGGCACCACCGGTGTGCTCCGCGAGGCGGAGAGAGCGCTCCTCGTGCAGAAATGGAGCCGGCGAGATGCTCTGAGTAAGACGGCAGAGGCGCGCACGCACACGCGCGCGCGCACGCACGCACGCACACACACACGGGGCTCCACTTAGGCCGCTGTAATAGAAGCAGGAAGCGGTGCGGAGTGTAATTTTAATTGCAAAACAAATAGTAATAAAACAGCGCTCGGCTGTTTAAAAAGAAGAAGAGGAGGAGGAAGAAGAAGGAGAAGGAGCGGGCCTGTTCCCATAGCTTGCACGTTCCGCCGGCCGCTGGCGTGTCTTCTGGATGGCTGTGTAATGCCTTCTCGGTCTCATGTTTTACAGACGTCTCTTTCCCTTCTGGTCCGGGAGGCGGGGGGGGAGCCTGAGCCCTCAGCTCCTGATACAGATCCAGAGTCAGATTGTCGGTGTCAATTACTTGTCAGCAGCGCCGCTCCGCTCAGGCTTCAGCTGTGAAAAGCTCAGCGTGCTCAATCGATCCTCGCCTCTCTGTGGCACTTCTTCTTCACCAGGATTTGAGTATTGATAAGCCTGGTGCAGCGCTCCCCCTCTCTCTCTCTCTCCCTCTCTCTTGCTCTCTCGCCCCCCCCCCCCCCCCCCCAAGTGAAGAGGCAGATCCGAAGGCCTTGAGGGTACCCTGCTCTCCCTCCAAACCCGGGGAACAGTATTGATCGAATACTCGAGCAGTATTTCTCTGTCTGCAAGGTTAATCTGGGGCTCGGAAAGTTTTATCGCGGCTGATATGGGAGCGAGCTTAATGATGGATTTGAGCGGTGGAAACACGCGGCATGTCCAACTTTCATCTGAAAGGCTGGAGGTGCGGCCGTCGAGTCGGGGTGGCCCGGGATGAACGGGAGGGATGCGGCGGCGGCGGCGGCGCAGCCCGCACGGAACACGGGCGGCATCAGGAACGTTTTGAGGGAAATAATTGCCGCGATCCGCGCCCGCCCGGCGCCCCACTCGTCTCGCTCCGAATTCACAATGATCGGAGTGTTTTAGGCCCGCGCGTTTCATCTTTCTCCAGCCATTTAGTTTACAAAGAACTCGGGACCCCCCCCACGGCAGCCGTCTGCAACAAGAGTAAACGCTCCACCGACTTCCCCCTTTTAATGATCACAGGGTTATCAGATCTTAATGTTGACACCCTCTCGATTGAATATTCATCCTGCTGGTGTTTTTGCCCATTAATTTTTGATTGCTTCTTTGCTTTGCGCTATTAAAGAGCAGAAAACATTTACACCCAAAGACTGAGCCATCACCCCGAATGTGGATTTGCGCGGGATCAAACCAGACACTTGCGCTGTGGCACTTTGTTTTCACGCGGTGCGCGAACATTAAAAAAAGAGAGAGAGAGAGAGAGAGAGAGAGAGAGAGTGAGAGAGAGAGAGGGAGATGGGGCGAAAAAAAAAAAAGAAGGTGCGGATTCATATCTGCTGCGCGTTGGTGGCTTTTAAGTCGTTTACGAGGTAAACCGGAGCCCCTTTAATACATAATACATGTCTGCTACCGACACGGCACCTCCGAGTCGGTGTGTTTTAAGAAAAAAAAAAAGCTCCACATCTGCGTTTTGTCAAACATTAACTTCTTTAGAGAGAAAACGCGCCGATCCCCCGTGAAAGCGCGCGTCCTCGCGCTCTGCGACTCAAAGTGTTCCCCGCGAACTCCCGTTTCCAGCAAACATTTGTGTGTGTGTGTGTGTGCGTGTGTGCGCGCGTGCCAGACCTGCGCTCACCTCTCTCTCCGCGTTCCGGTCCCCAGGTCCCCCTGCTCGTCCCCTGCCACCGGGTCATCTGCAGCAGCGGCCGGAGCGGGCCGTACATGAGCGGCAAGGGCGACCACCTCAAGCAGTGGCTGCTCGCCCACGAGGGCCGGGCGGGCCGAGGCTGAGGCCTGGCGGAGGCCGGCCGGCCCTCGCTCAGCACACACACGCACACGCACACACACACACACACACACACATTCATACTTTTTTTTTGACAGAGCAGAAAACGGGGCCGCGAAGTTCGCCGCGTTTTGGCTCGCGGGTCGGACCCGTTCTCCTCCAGACGCCACAAGAATAGAGACGGCGCGTCGCTAATGCGATGCAGGCTAGCCGCCGAATTAGAACGTGCAAAAATAACTTAAACACAGAACAGTAGGAATTACAAACACGCGCTCCCGCGGGCCCCTCGTTTGCGTTCGCCAGATAGTGCCGGAATGTTTTTTTCTGAAGAATTGTTATCCCCTTAAAAATATGTCTCCTGCATTGTTGTTGTTGTTGTTGTTTTTGTTGTTGGTGGGGGGGGGAGCTTTTTTTTCTTCTTCTTCTTCTTTTTTTTTCCGTGTGCAGAATTAGTCTTTGTACCTCTCGCTGGTGTTTTTAATTTCCTGCCAAGTGAGTGCTTTGTTCGACATCCAGCGATAAAGGCTGCGCGTTTTTGCCGCTACAAAGCTTCGCGGCGAGGCGCTGGTTTTGTCTCCGTTTAGATCTCGTCGCGCGCCCGCGCCTCGCCGCCCGCCCCGTGGCGGCTAGCGGTGGTAGCTATAGCGCTGTACGTCGCGTCTCGCGGCCCGTTTCAATAAATACGTCCGTCTCCGGGCTGACAATTCCTGCCTTCTCATCGCTTTAATTGTATTTAATTCAAAAATTGATTTCACGTGGCGTTCACTCGGCGCCGCTCATAATTAATTACGCCGCGCGTCTCGTCTCCTCGCCGCAGCCCTCGGAGTGTCAGGGCTCCTCTCTCTCTCTCTCTCTCTCCCTCTGCCTCTCTCTCTCTCTCTCTCTCTCTCTCCCTCCCTCCCTCCCTCACTCTCTCTCTCTCTCTCTCTCTGAGTGGTGTTTTCCATTAGAGGGCAGTACAGAACGGGAAACCGGAATCAACATTTCAACCTTCAATCCATCCCTGCACATTTCGTCTGCGACTTCAGCGTTCGCGTGTTGTTTTGTCTCTTGAAAAGGCCGCACACGGAGAGAGCGAGCGCGGCCGCTGTGTGTTTAGGAGAGGAGGGGGGGCGGGGGGGGGGGGCGAAAAAGAATCACCTTTAATTGAATGTATCCTGCACTTTTTTTTCTCATCTCCTCACGGTGATCTGCTCTAACATTGACAGCTTAGTCCCCCCCCCCCCCCGCCTCCCTCCACCCCCCCCCCCCAACACCTAATTCTCCCGTTTCCTAGCTGCCTGGCGCGGCCCCCGCAGTGACCCTCGCTCGCCCGTACTTATTCCTCCTCTGTTCAGCCCAGGTAGCCTAATCACCCGCCCTCCAAAAATAACCCCGACTCTAACCTTTTGCGGGGTTTCCGATTCGAGTGGCCCGCTCGCTGCATACATTTCGACTTTTTTTTTCTCTCTTCCTCCTCCTCCTCGCCGCATTTTTGAATTTCTGATCCGGGCCGGCTCGGCTCGGAGCGGGGCGGCCGTCTCCTGGCCCGCGCCGCGCTGCCTGGCCGACCGGCAGCCTCCTCCTCCTCGGCGGCGGACAGGCAGATGAAGAATGAGACTCGGCCTGCGCCTTCACAGAGGGCTAATGATGCCTGTGGTGACTACAGGCTACAGTCAGCCCCCCTAACGAAGGGAGCGGTGACACAGCCACAAGGGGTCCCATTTAAGCCGGGCGCGCTCTGAAGTGCACTGTAAGCACCCTCCTCTTTCTTTTTTTTCTCCTTCTCCTCCTTCTCCTTCTTCTCTTTTTTCCCCGTCGCTCGTGGCTAAGTAAAATCTGAGGGACGCCGCCAATTCGGCAGCCAGAGACACCGACGTCTGCGGAGCTCTGCGCTTTGACGTCCCCAAAAAACAAGTCCGGCATCAAAGCCCGGGACGCGGCTGCCAGTAATTGACCATGTAATTGCCTCGGCGCCCGAGGACTCTCCTTAAAATAATTCACACCTTTTTCCCCCGCTCCGTCCGGCTCCACGTTTCCGGGCGTTTACCGGCGTCGGCAGCGCCGCCCTCGTCGCCCTCGTCGCTGTCATTGTTGTTATTTTTATTAGCGTCGCCGTCGTTACGTCTGCGTTGCTTCCCGCTCGCGTTTCCGTCTCAAGCTGGGCTCCCGGATAAAAAAAAAAAAGGAATTGGATCGAAGGAGGTCGAGACGATCTCATCATCCGCACTGTTAATCTCTGTGAAACCTTTAATTTTGGCCTAATATCTGCCTCCGTTTCGGAGAGGGAGAGGCTGCGAGGGTGCACAGGCTGGCGCGCGAGACCGCAAGAGTGTGTGTGTGTGTGTGTGTGCGTGTGTGTGTGTGTGTGTGAGAGAAAGACAGAGAGAGAGAGAGAGTGTGAGGGAGAGCATGTGGCCATGCATGTTGGTGTGTGCACATGTGTATGTCCATATGTGTGTGGGTGAAGTGGATGATATTGAGTCTGACTTCATAAATCACCCAGACACTGATAAACTCCCCATGCACCCACACACCGCTAATGGGCAACCCTTAAGGAGTGTGAGTGTCTCGTGCGGCGTTTGATTCAACATTTATTAACCCCCTCACACACACACACACACACGCTCCCTCTCTCTCTCCCTCTGTCTCACACACACACACACACACACACGCGCGCACAGCACACACTCATTTGAGCCCCAGAAAGAGCGAGGATGTGTTTGGTGGCGATGGCAGCGGTACAGTGCGCGGGGTTCTGACCCGACCGGGCCGTATTAATCACGGCCCGGAGTGGGCCAGATACGTTTTAGCTTATACCGCCGACAACAACAACACCACCACCACCACCACCACCACCACCCCGCGCATTTCCTAACATTAGTTTCCCCTCTCATAACTTATATCCTGTCTCCAACTCCCCACTTCCCATCTCATATCCTGGCACCCCTTCCTCATTATAGAACAATTTTCTGCCCCCGCATCAAACACAAACACCCGGCGCTTCAATCTCTTGCTCCTCATACATGTCGGCTCATATTTTTAATGTTATCACGACCCCGCGCACCCCTCGACACGCAGGCTTTAGTGACGGGGACCCTGCAGAACTTAATCCCGCAGCCACGCCAGCGATTCATAAATAGCTGCTTTTATTCTTCCCCGAGAAGTTTGCGCGCCTCGGAAAAACAAAAAAGGAGAACAATAATAGGAAAACTTTTTTTTTTTTTTTTTGGGATGAGGGGTGGGGGTGGGGGGCATATTAACTCAGCTGCAAGCGGTGCACTGCTGCTGGGAAGCCAGGAGGAGTATCCGGACCGGCAGATAGGCAGTGTCCAGCAGCCAGCCAGTCAGTCAGACAGACAGGGAGAGAGAGGGAGAGAGAGAGGGGGAGAGAGATAGACGTGGGGATAGATAGCGGGGATAGACAGACATTAGACTGGGGCTTGGCCGCGCTATCGGGTTTCCTCCCCCCTCCGTGTGTCTGCCGGGACGGGCCGGCCTCGGAGGCCCTGACACCGCGGCACCGCGCAGCCAGCCACGACAGCTGCCACAGCAGCGTCTAATACCAGCACACTCCACGCTACGCCGCCACTACAAAGAGAAATATCATTTCAAACATGGCATACTTTGATGCTCTCGTAATGATCTTTGTGTTTTGAGGGGGATCGCGGGAGGATGGAGGATTGTTATGCCGCCTTTTCTTTTTGTTGTGCTCCTTTGGAACAAAGAGAGAGAGCGAGAGAGAGAGAGCGAGACCCCCCACCTCCCCGCCCCTTCCTCCTCCATCGCCCCCCTCCCCGCCACATGAGCAAGTTCAGGACAGTGGTGATGAGATGCAGCACGATTAAATGAGAGAGTAACGGGAAACCCTGAGAGGTACCAGCGTGCCAGCGTGCGCACGTTGCTAACCTTGTATCAGTGTGTCATTGTAACCTTATGAACCGGGGTGCTGGTCTGGGGGTCCCTAATTAGGACCGGCTGATGGATGGCCGCGCGTTACGTGAGAACGGGTGCCTGCGAGCGCCGCGCTCTCCCTGCGTGTATCAATCTGCGAGCGCACGCCCCCACTGCTTGTCAGCATGGTAAGGAGGGCGTCTCGGGCCTGGAGAAAGTGCAGGTCTAGCCTTGGTCATGTTGACGGAGGGGCGGCACTTCAGAGGCTCCGGGACCCCATGGCACCAGTCTCCCCAGTCCCCCAGACAGACTGGGAGCATCTGGGCTCTGTCAGCGCCTCTGGCCCCCGCAGACTCCGATCTATATGACGGGGGAGAGGAGAGGAGTGCATTGGATCAGGGAGAGGGAAAATATGAGCCAGATTCCTCAGCCCTGTGCGCTGCCAGTTTGCATGTTACGTGTGTGTGCGTGCGCGCGTGCGTGTGTGTGTGCGCACGCATGCGTCAAGGTCTGATAACAGGTCACACTGATTAATTTTATATGACGTGAGATGCGGGCTATCGATTAGCGTCTAATGTTGGAAAAGTCCTCTCCATAAATTGTCCAATTAAGCATTAATTAAAAGTGTGCCGCTAAAAACAGGCGAAGCCCCTTCTCTCCCGGCGAGGGGGGAAAGAAAGAAGGAGAAGAAAAAACATCAAGATCGGACCGACAGATATCATTCCAGCGTGTGCTTATGAAAGCAGATACAGCGCCTAAGCTGCGCCACATGGAAACTGATAGGCACACACGAGTCTAATTAATCCATACACTAAATTAGGAATATAAATCGGGGTCCCAGTTTTACAAGGTCAGTTTTAACTTCTCCCTTTACACTTTATTTAACTGTGTACGGGGGGGTGGGGGGTGGGGGGTGCGTGGGGGGGAGGGGTTTGGAGAGTGGAGGGGTGGGGGGGGGGGGGCGGACGGCCCTATCAATGTGCTTCGCTTATTATGATTGACGATTGATGATTAAGTCCTCCAGCTGACACACACCAGCAAAGCCGGTGAGTTGGAATTGGATGTGACACATACACAGTTCTGCGTGTTAGGTAATTCGTTGACGAGGGGCCAAATTCATTTATGGAACAGCGGTATTGGCAGGCGTGGACACTCTCTGCAAAAACAACGATAATCACAGAGGTTTGGCGCGGCGTGACAAGGACTCTTCAGGGAAAGGCCCTTACACGCTGCTTTGTTGGCCGTTCCTCCCCAAGATGGAGGGAAACATCCGCCACTGCTCTTAAGATGAGAGTCGCGGGGAGGTGCGGACCGTGCAGGAGAGGGCTCCATTAGCACTTGTTGGCTCTGTTTTCAAGTTCCTCTCCGTGTCTGCAACGCATGGATTTTTTTTTTGTTTAATACACGTATATAAATTGAAACGAGGCTAAGGTGAAGGGAAGCGATGGGTGATTTTCTTTTTTTTTTTTTTTTTTTTTACGGAGGAATTGATGAAATAAAGGCCCTGATAAATCCCCTGTAATGAAACATGAGGGGGGACCCTGTCTCAAGCCATTTAATCTCTTTTCGCATTCTCCATTTTTTCTGCTAATGAGCCTTATTGACAATCAAACAGAAGCTGTCATCCCCCAGGATGCAACACTCCCAGCCCCTGCGTGTTTGTCATAGTGTCCTGGCAATCAGAGCTGCCTGCAAGACCAGGCTGGCAGTTAGTGGTTCTCACAGCAGCACTGCCTGAAAATGGCACACTTCCTGTAGAGTTGCAGCTGCCACCTCTGCTACTTCCATTACTTTCTATAGCATGCAGATGTTGTATCAACATTCCCTGCCAAGGGGACTGCAATAACTGTGAGATTCATGCCATGTTTCAGAGGCACGTCAATTTCTCAAGTGGCACAATTAAAGAGGGAAATACAGTACCAGGTTTTTCACAGGCGCTGAAATCGGAAAAGGGCTTTTTCACTTCTCCCCTTTTTTTTCTTTTTTTTTTTCCAAAGGGGGCCTGTTTCATAAGGGTTCAGAAATCCACCAGATTTTTACTGCCCTTTTCCTGAGTTGAGCTGTTCTGTGAGCCTTTGTGAGGCAGACCTGTCGTGACCCACAGCGGATATGGAAATGGGGCTAAGGTTTTATGGGCCAAACGGATTGGACACAGTCGAGCTCAGGGGGCATGAATATTGGATGTTATTTCTGGTCCCTTTTTATGTAATCCATTGCCAATACATTATTAATAGATGATATCATATCCAGAACTACTGGACAAAGCACTACAGAGGGGTGCTATGAAAGGAGCTCTATGTGGCGGAGACTGTGGCAGAAAATACAGTTCAAGTGATATTATTTTATCACCGTAGCCTAACACTCCCGGACCAGGCCATCTTTACAGTGTAATTTTTACACTAAGTGAAGTTCATAGAAGAGAAATATAGTGAATGCTGTATTTCTACCAGGGGTAAATCCTGCATTTGTGGGTTTGAAATGCACTGAAACATTGATGAAGTATCAAATGACACCCAAATACAAGTTTAATGGATTTTGAAGCACTGGGATACTTTGCTCATCCTCCTTGACTGCAGTGAGTGAAGTGGAAATCTTTGCGAGGATCTAGAGTTTTCCTTGCAAAGCTGACTCCCAGTGTATAGTAGCAGGGGAGCAGTGTCTTATCTGATGTACCGATTCACAGACAGGAGACTGTGCTAATGTGGGACCGTGTTTTCCTTTTTTTTTTCTTTTTCGTCTTTTTTTTTCCGGTTTCAAAAAAAAAAAAAAAAAGGGGGTCAGATTTCCTGTTTTGATGCAAATGTGGAATTGTTCACAAAAAGGTCGGACTCCCTGTTTTGACTCGCTGTCATCTCAAAGTTACTCCGCCGCTGCACTTTTTATGAGTCACGGCAGCGGTATCCCACTCATGTATAAACTTCACGAGAGTTGTAGCTGCTTGTTTTCTTTTTCTTTTTTCTCTCTCTCTCTCTCTCTCTCGCCCCCCCCCCCTCCTCGCCTCGCAAAACGCATCACTCAGCGGTTGCACAAATCCTGTCTGTCCAAGAGCAAATCCTGAAAAAAGTACTTCTCAGCACTGGCCATCGAGCGGGGGAGATAAACCACGGTCCACCTTTTGGTTTTATAGCCCGGCCCCGACACTGTACACATGTCGACACAAAGGCACTATCACGCCGACATCCATTAAAAGTATAAGCCCCTCAATAAGAGTTACATAGGGAGTGGACGCGTAAGGTAATATTCCCTTTTTTTTTAAGGTCAGTCTGAATTGTTTTCTCTCCCGGGAAACGGAAGATTGATAAAGAGCAAACAAAACCTCTCTTCTGAATGCGTGTCCTCCATGGCCTCAATGAAGGTTTCATTCCTTTATATCATCCAGCCCAATTCCCAGCATGCACGGCCATTGTGGCCCTTTCAGCTGGGGCTCTCCATTGACTGGCTCATTGTCCGGCCGCTCCTTTGTGCGCGCTATCACCCGAGCGCAATCTTTCACCTGAGCGGCGCAGGCGCGCGGCCCCGGGCGCGCTCCTGCGCCGGGGGCCCCCGGGTGCCGGGCGCCGCCGTTAACCCCGCGCTAATTAAGAAACGTTGCGGCGCGAGTGTCGCCTCTTAAGAACGATGAATAAATAAACGAATAAATGTAAAAGAAGAAAAAGAAACCTCAGAGCCGGTGACGCTGCCTGTCGTGCTCGGGGAGGGCCGCGTCACGCCGAGACGTTCAATATTAACCACTCTGGTTTTCATTATCGAGAGGTGAGTTTTTGTTTTTTTATCTTTTCTCTTCTTTGTTTTTTTTTTTCTTTTCTTTTTCTCTCTCTTTTTTTTTTTTGAAATATAACAATGCGCGGGCAGATTGTTTGAAGCGTGGCCCTCGGCAACACAAGGCTAGTTGAGATCGATATTGCTTTCAATATTTCTCCCCTTTGACAGATAACCAGTACTGAGGGAAGTCTTGATAAGAGTGGCAACGTATGGATGTGGCCGGCCTCGCTCTCCTTTGATTGCGTGACCCCGCGACCTTTGCCCGTGTCGGAGAGGGAGGCGGCCACATGGTGCGGTGGGGGTCTGTCAGGCTCTGGTTATGGGGCATTATTGACCCGGGATTTATAAATATTTAATGCACACATTAAGATCATGGTGGAGGGTGGCCATTAGAGTTCTCCAATAAAGAGGCTCTCACGATGATTGAGTGGTGTGGCAGAGGCAGTAGCTGGTCGCTGGGTACATGGAAACCTGCTGAGACAATATACCGAGCCTCCGCCTGCCAGCCCCCTAAAACTGGCAGCTACTTGTGCCTTTTTGATTGTACTGTAACCCTCGGAATTGTTCTCCCTCTCCCCCCTTTCTTTTTTCTTGTTTTTTTTTTTCAGCTCCTTGTTTCCGCGGCGAGAGAGACGGTTTCCTCCGTTTAACGGGAAAAAGGAGAAAGGAGAGAGAAAGATGCGCTTTTCCGCGTCCGCTGGATAATGGAGACAGCAGTCGGCGGGACCGATAGGGCCCGCGTATGTGTATCTGAAACAGATAATGCAGTGTCAGGAAGCAGATGTGCGGCCATTGTTATCAGACGCGTTGGATTATCGGGGGAATGATTTGGAGCGCGGGGCGATCGCGGCAGAAAGTGAAATCGCTCTTTCGAGTGTGTCTGTCCTCTGCCGCTATCAGCAGGGCTCCCGGGCTATCTCCAGTGGGCGCGGCCAGATCGCCGCACGCCGGCTGACATAATAAGCCGCGATGCGCTGATTGCCGCTCGGGGTTGCTGTCGTCTAATTGTGCATTAAAGGGAGAGGTGGCCTCGGACAATGTTGCCTTGATGAGAAATTGACATTCTGTGACCCGCGCTGCGCGGCCACTCTGGATGCCAGATAAGATGCTCAGTTGTTTTTAAGGAGAACCACTGTTCTTCCCTCAAACACTCCTATCCTCCTGTTTGACCCACTTGATGAGTATAGATTTCACAGCGCCCACCACACCCCCCCCCCCCCTTTCAGCGCTCAAACTATAAGAGGTTCAAAACGATACCAGCCCTTATAGACAAAGGATAACCTTGCTCTTTCAATGTATTGATTCTTTATTAACTAGGTGGCTTAATGCAATGAAATGAGGGATTTGAATGAGCCCCATTTGGGGTGCTTTGAATAAAAAGCTTGCACTGTTTATGAATGGCTACAATGAACCTTTGAAGCACCACAGATGCAGGATATGCTGATACAGAGACCAGTAGGAATATGTCACAAAGTCAGAGTGCTCGGCTGAAAGAACGTGAGTAAAAGAGCAGTTTCCATCTTTTATGGATGTTACACTTTTCCACAGGTTTCAAACAGTTATCTCTATGGCAAAGTCTAAACACTTACAGACGAATCACAGGCTTGTCCTCAGAGGTTTCTACTGTCTTTTTCTTTTTCTCCTTTTGTTCTGATTGTCAGTTTGTCTGCCAGCCAAACTGTACTTGAAACTGAAGAAGTCCACAGTTGAGGAGCTATTGTGTTTTTACTGAAAATTTTAATAAAACATCACTTATTCATTTCTGTTTCCATTCCAAATGTTGACATTTTTAAATTTTTCTTCCCTGTAAACACATGTAAGCTATGTGGCAGAGTCATAAGTGGTGAGTAAAAATGACTTCTATACATTCTACAAAACAGAAAAAAATACAACCACAAATGGAGTGTTTTTTTTATCTCCAAGGTTGTCCCTCATGCACATTAGTCTCTATTGGATCTTAACAACTATCATATGGGTCACAAACAATTTATTTGACAATACAACCAACAAAGTTTTCTCCAAAATGGTCTGTATAGATAATTTAAAATCAATATAAAAATAAACAATGAAGTTTGACTTCCCCTTTAAAAAATGGACAGAGAGTCTTGACGGAGTAACACAAATTTTTTGAGGATACACATGAAATATATGCACATTGCATTTCATCAAATACAAAAAGAAAAACAAATGAAGGCAACAGTTCTTGGCTGAATTATCTGTGCTGCATCACTATATTAAGGGCATGACGATTAATACATACATAATGAAAAGCAATATACAAAATTTCAGAGATAAATACATTATTTATAGTTGATATGTTACAAAATTTCCCTCAGTGAGCGCAAGTGTGTATTTGAACAGAAAGATGACGATGAACTACTATACTCCTACATTCTCGATGGATTTTAATTTTGTTTTTTTTTTACGTTTTTTTGTCGTTGTTGATCTAAAAGAACATGAAAAAAGACAGATGTATAAATATTTAGCACAAGTTTGGCAATATCACAATAGTCTACAATTTTTTTAACCACATATAAAACACATAGGGGGGGGGAGTTGGAGCTAGAAGGGGGAGACTGCTCCTCATCAACAAGAAACAGACTTCACAGTAGCCTAGGAATGCATTAATATACAGTGCTAGCAAAAAAGTTGAAAAACATGGCAAAACACACTTGCTTAAAAGGAAGCTCTAGACATGGAAGTACATCATATTCATCAACAGAGCAGTGTTTTGTACACGTCAGTGTGCTTGTTGAATCAAAGAGGATTTTTTTTTCCTTTTTTTACTTTTGAAGATGAGTTCTAGCTACAATAAATTACAAAATTTAAGTTAAAATGCAGGAATGAAACATGATACAACCATACCCACCCGAGCCCCCACCCCCTTTTTACTCATAATTGTTGTACTTTTATGATCGATTTTCTACATTATATATCTCATATATTTTTCCAGTTGAAATTCAAACTGTCTTGGCCCCTGTGTATTCTTCTCACACATAAAAATACAAAAAAGTCACATTATAAAGACACACAACTGTTGTGAATCTATTAAAAGAGAGTTGAAACAGAAAAAACAATTTCTGAAGTTCATTGGCAAATGTACTGTACATCAGTGTTTTTACTTTACAACCAGATGGTGAGTCCACAGAGTCCCTTCCAGTATTGAACATGTGGTTGATTGGACATATCCAAGGCCGAAGCGCAACCCGACAAAGTATACAAAATAAACCCTTCATCCTCCTGTGTCCTCTTCAAGGGTGATAAAATGGGAGGTTGGGGGGGGGAGGGGGAAGTAAACCAAAAAAAAAATCCCACCGAAAAAAAATTGTTCCTCATGAAATCCTTTTTTTTCTGCAGGTTTTTCGTGAAATTAGTTTCAATTAAAAGGGGGGGAAAAAAAAAATCTTTTCTTTTTTTTCTTCTTCATCTTTAAAAACTGAACAAGCGGCTGACTATACATTACACCAGCGTTTTTTTTTCTCTTTTTTTTGCTGTGTGCTGGGTGGTGTTGGGGGGGTGGGTGGGGGGTTGGGGGGGAGTTGAGGGAGGGGGTGTTGGAGTGGGGGGCGGGGGGCAGGGGGGGGGGGGGGGGGGGGGGGGGGGGGGGGGCTGTCCTGTGAAGTGGTAGTGTGTAGACTGGTGCTTGAGATGATGAAAGTGCATTTACATTGGGGGGACAACCAGGCCGGACATGGCTGGAGGAGAGAGAGAGAAAAGGAGAGGGAGGAGATTAGTTTATTGAGTTGAGACACATATGGGCATAAATTTGAAAAATTAAAATTGTGCTAAAGTGTGTGTGTGTGTGTGTGTGTGTGTGTGTGTGTGTGTGTGTGTGTGTGTGTGTGGGCACGTGTGAGTCCAGCCATCTGACGCTGCCCGGGTGCGTGAATGTATGCCTTAATGTGGCTGTTTGCGTCTGTGCCTGTGAGTGTTTGCCGTGTCGGGCCAGCCTGCTGCCGCACGTCCTCCCTAACGGGGCCCGGAGTTTGAAAACCTCCCTCCTGCTCTGACATTTCAGCCCCCAGCATGCCAGTCTTCGCTATGTGTGATATTTCTCCTGGCGTTGGGGTAATGGCAAACAGTGGCCCAGACTCCCCCGGGACGCGGCCGTGGTGACGGCGGAGCAACAACACGGTCACTTCCCACAATGCCACAGCGCCACAGTACCAGACACTCCTCAGACTCCCCTCAGATTGCTTCTATCGCTTCCTCTCTCTCCTCCCTCTCCTCCCTCTCCTCCCCACCGTCTCTTTATATATCGCTCCGCTCTTGCAACACCGCGCGCGGCGCATTAGTCCTACAATCCCACATTCCCCGAGTCGTGCCTGTGCGTCATTATCTAAGAGAGATTAGGCGAGATCAAAGGTAGCTTCCGTTATTTTACCGAGACCATCTGCTTAGGATATCATTAGCAACTGTACCTCACCCTCGGAGTTTATATATTCAGTACTTTCACACGTTTTAACAATTAGGCGACTAGTGAAGTGCCGGGATGATATATTATTATATTGCTCTGAGTGTATTTGTAGAGTCATGGTTGAAATGCTTTTAAGTTTGCCAGCGCAGATGATGGCAAGGCATTGCTCATTAATTTCTGCACAACATGTATTAATAAGTATGAACGTGTAGCAAGATGAACTTTAATTTCCCACTTCATTAAGCCCAATGTTATTAATCTTGGGGCACACACTACGGCTAAGCTTGTTTTCAAAGCAATCATGTTGGTCATGACACATGCACAAAACCTAATAAACATAATTACTAAAACAATTCTGGGAAGGTCTTTTCCTGCGACATCGGAGGGGATCATTTGTATGAGAGGGCAACGAGGATGTATGTTTGCGCAGACGGCAGTCCCACACAGTGCTCACATGTTGTATCTGTGCATGTGTGTGTGTGTGTGTGTGTGTGTGCGTGTGTGCGTGCGTGTGTGCGTGCGTGTGATGTGCTGTTTGAGTGTGAACTGAAAGGTGTAAATTGGCCTGTCAAAATGCATATATTTGTAATGATTAGTCCCTCACCAAACCGGACAGAGGCCTGAGCAGCGGTATCTGACCAGTAGTCCGTAGGGAAGGGATGAGGGGGTGAGGGGGGCTCACCTTGCAGTCCGTTGCCGTTGGCGCTGGTGCAGGAGGGGGGTGGGGAGGCCTGGGGTCGGACCACAGGGGCGAAGGCGCTCTTTTGTTTAACTGCGGAGACGATAGGGAGGGAAAAGGCAAGCGGGAGGGAGAGAGTGAGAACGTGCTGTGAGCGGTGCTGGCGAGGGCAGTTAAGGTAAGGCCGGGGTAGTATTACTGCCAGGGGGGATACACGATCAGCACTCACAGGCCCCTACCATCAACATCTTGTCCGCTTGAACAAATACAGGTGGTGTACGGCGAAACACACATAAAAACCCGACATTTTTTCCGCTCTATGTGTGTCCTCTGAAGTACTAAAACTAAACAAGCGGCCGTGAATGAATAGTAATATATTATCACCATCAATAATGTTATAACTCTGTCAGAAGTGATTCATAGGAGTGAAAACGAATGTGGGAGCTGGAATTAAATCAGCAGCAGCTTAGTGCTACTACGGCGTGCGATAGTGGCAAGCTACTCACTTCCATATGGGGAGTTGGCAGAGGATCCGTTGAGGAACCCAGGGGAGCTTGGCACTCCCAGGTTCATGCCGGCGTTGCCGTAGCCGTTCATGCTGTTGCTGACGGTGTTGTAGCTCGACTGCTGCGGGGTGCTGCTGGAGATGTAGCCCCGGGGGGACACGCTGCTGGTGTTCCGGCTGTAGCCCACTGAACAACATGGGTGGGAGAGGGAGGGGGGGAGGGAGGGTTAGAGGAAAGAAAGGGAAGTTCATTCGTTTCTCCTTCTTCTTTTTTTTTTCCCCCTCCCCTTTCCTGTCTGTACAGTATTTATCGGGGAAATGTTCACTGATTACGCTAAATGATAATGAAAATTTACCGCCGCAATCAGACGTTTTTATATCTGCGCATACTGCAGATGTCGGTTTAATAAGGAAGGAATTTGGTTCTTAATTAGACCCTTTAACTGCCTGTGCTGTAGGTGAGAACGGGGGCAGCCGGCGCGCTCCTCCGCAAACCTTATTCCTGTCTATTTTCTCATTTTAATGAGTGGAAATGGAGAGGGGAAATTTAACTATTTCTCATTTTCCTGCGCACCCCCTAGGAAATCCCCTCAAGGAGCCCCGGCAGGTCCCTGGACCCCACTTTTGAGAGCCGCGGACGCACAGAGCCCCATCCTAAATCACATACCTTGGTCGTTCCCTTGTGACTCAGACACGTTGACTGCTAGCTGGCTGCTGAAGGAGTTGACTCCCATCATGCCGTGGGAGGCTGTGTTAGCGAGCGAGGGGATCTGGTTGTGGTTGCGGGGAACGCTGTACAGGGCCTCGGCGATGTCAGCTGCCCTCTTCAGAATGATCTCCTGAGAAGCGCGGGAGGAGGCAGAGGTTTCGTTATTTATGTGTCTTTTTTTTTTTTTTTTATAGCCGAGCTTGTGCTTTTGATGCACGCTTCTCGGCTATATGGTGAATGCATGTGAGCCTACGTTGTTCCAAATATAGTGGCGCAAGCGCCCGTTGGGTGATGCTATCAGTGCGTTTGCAATGGTTTCAGTGGCTTTAGCAGGGGCCGCAGACCGACCTGGTTGTTGTGGGGCATTCCATACAGGGCTTCGACGAGGTCGGCCGCCCTCTTCAGTAGCACCTCCTGATGAGGAAAGCACAGGAGCAAATGTTAAGGCCCGGGAAGATTATGCCGGAGACCCCGGCGGTCCGCACAAACAACAAACAACATCCGAAACAACATCACGCAGCAGGCTGGAGCAGAGCTTTAGAAATGTTTACATATTCAAGCGCTAAATAAAAGCCAACCTGATTTAAGAGGCACCGGCGCTGCGTTTATACGGCGGCACCACTTTGCTCCTTCCAACCATGCAGAGCAGTGAATAATGTTCCCTATCTTAATTAAACTGGCATAGTCCTTTAAAAACAACACCTCACCCCTGATTCTGGGCTTCACGTTTGCTCTCGAGTTCAGTGCCGAGTCCCCTCTCTTCAGAACAATAAAGTGAATTAGCTCTGGGTTAATCTAGTTCTGTTGTAATGACATTAAGGAATTTTTCAATTAACCTCTTTGACTGGCTGTTGCAAAGGACTTCACAAATGACTTCCCATCCAGCAAGAGCTGGGTGCTTGTGCCTTGGGGACACGGATGCTCAGGATGTGGTCTTATCCATGTCTGCATGCTTGCCCCCGCTTGACAATGCGGATTAGCTGTGTTGCTTTGGCTCTTAACACTGAAAATGAGTTGGCCCCGGATACTGTTCCCCCCACTCTGTTTCGG
The DNA here is from genome assembly GCA_029224185.1 of Karalla daura. Classification (NCBI taxonomy): domain Eukaryota; kingdom Metazoa; phylum Chordata; class Actinopteri; order Chaetodontiformes; family Leiognathidae; genus Karalla; species Karalla daura. Next base: position 4,769,548 of record CM055200.1, read on the forward strand.
GCTTTCAGCTAGGTGGGGTTTGGCCCGTTTGTGTGTCTTTATCTGCTCTTTGAATTCAGCTCTTACAATTAAATCCCTCTCAAGCAACCAGGCTGCTCCCTTTGTTTTCCATAATACAGAAGGCAATATGCTCTATGAAAACCCCTCTTCTCCTTTTAGAGTGCATTTAATCTGACAAAGGCAAGTTGCAGACATGGCTGTTGCGTGTGTTTCTTAAAATGCTCGCTTGTTGTCACCTGCTGTAGAGCGGAGATTTGTCGACTGTGCTGTTAGAACCCCGGTTAAAAGCAATGCAAATCTGTCACCAGAAACATCTCAGATGGCGCTTGTTTTCTTCCCACATTCGCTGTGTTTTCTTTTGCGGGCCCCGGTAATTTGTCTGAAGTGTTCCATCACTTGGCAATAGCGGTGTGGGATTAAGACGGCAGCTGCCGTAAATGAATGTAAACACAGCCTTCGCGCCTTCAAACAGCGGCCTCCAAGACTTGGCCTGCATTTCCAAGGCACGGCGTATGTAGTGTGTACGGAGCGTGTGTACAGGGCCCTTTCATCCTGAGGAGCATATCTACCACAGTCCTTGATTTATCAAGATGAATCACTGTAGAAGCCACTTCCAGCGTATGCCATGCTCTCTTATAGAAACATATCGCTTAATCCACCCCAAGTTACCGGATGGGTGGCTCTTAGAATGGGCATTTACCTCTGAAATTGGTGTGTATGCTCAACGTTGCATGCATCTAGTTTGCATACAAATAAAGAATTATGGTTGTCGTGAGGCAGGTAGACTAAATGAGAGGACCAGCTGTCTTGATGTGTTCTCATCAGGCAGAACAGATTTCTCTCTCTCTTGCTGAGTGAGATAAAGTGGTTTTCTTTCTTTTTGTCTGCAGTTAATAATTACCAATAATCTATTCTATCATATTTCAAGATCTCCTACATGGCTCTCAATTTTAAACAACAATTAAAGCAATTAAGACTGTCGCGTTCACGAGCCATGTTTCATTCTCTGTAAAACGTCCTCTCCCTCCTTGTCCATATGGTACTTTGCAGCAGTGACATAAGGACAGCTTGGAAAAAGGAGGAGAGAAAACGATATTGCCTCTCATCCTTAATCTGTCGTTTACCGCGTGGTGTCTTAACTAACCAAGCTGACTCGCAGGGCTATGCTTAAGTGGCAACCTAGTCATATCCGCGGATGATGAGAAGTGCTGCACCCAATCAAGGAAGAAGTTTGTTTTCTTCTGACGAGACGCTTTCATGCGCATCAGCTCACGCTGTGAATACGATTAACACGGAATAGTGTTCTGAGGGCATTTCCATGTAAATCTCAATACTACTCCAGCAAAAGTGTAATTGGCTTTCTTGTCATGGAGACATATCAGAACACACCATGTTAAATTGAAACAATTAAAGGCCTCAAATGATTTCTGTTGTTCTGTGACAAATGCGTGACAGATTTCTGCTATTGTTTTGCCGCGCTTTGCATAAAGGTCCCGTGTTCAACAACTGCTTAAATGGGACCGCTCAGATGACAGATCACCCAAGATTTAGACGCTGTGTTTTTTTTTTTGTTTTTTGTTTTTTTCCCTTTTCTTTTCCTTTCCCCTTCATGCCGAGGAAGAAAAAAAAATGGGCGGGAGCCATAACAAATGATGTGTTATAAAAAATATCTAACAATAAGCAGTCGTGGTCTAAGTCAGCTGGCGTGTGATTCTTCAAGCACTAGATTAACATGGATGTTGTATTTATATTATCACAGTTAATAAAAGAGGGCCTAGGTTATGTAGCTTGGAGTGCTAATGCCATTATAAAACTGTAAGGCAATTACTCTGTTAGCTCTAGCCTGAGGTAATGAATGCATTTAGAAGCATAGGGCCATTAGATGAAGGTACTTCAAAGAGCACAGGAAGAGAGATTCATTTAAATACATGGGTAATTGCTTGACATGAACACATTTGTAATATTTTTTCCTTGTGGATTACACAAAGAATTGGAAAGGAATGGGCTTATGCTCATTTTGGGAGGAAAGAAAAGAATCCAAAGCAATCAGCTTAATAATAAAACAATATTGAGTTTCCACTTTTAATTTCATAATGAATCTAATTTGTTACAGAAGAGAGAAATTGAGTGTGATATAATGTGATATCCAGTCTATTTGTCCATTACTGCCAGAGGGCACAAAATGGTATTATAAATTGTCTTTTTTATATTATGAATAGAAAATTGTTTTATAACAAGATCTTAAAAAGGAGGGTGAATTCCAAAGTCTCTCTTCACTTAACGCGATGCCCGCAAACCAATCTCCTTTCTCATCACTTGACTGCTCACACTTATTACTTTCATATTCACCCTGGACTTTGCATTGAATTTTTATATCTCCACTCCTCCCACAGGGTCAGACTGTCATCTACGATGTTGTCTTAGAATTACGAGGTAAACTTCAATCAGAGGCAGCTTCCCCCCTTTTTTTCTCTGTGTAGCAACAATATTAGCGTGCATCCCTTGCTATCCATGAGCACTCCCATATTGGCTTTCTGTCTCCTTACAATTACCACGTGTCTTACTGGTCCCAGGGAGAAGGCTGGTGGAAATCAATATAGCGCAGTAATATTATCAACTGGAGGGTGAAGTCATGGGAGGGTGGAGGGGAGGGGGGGGGGGTGTGTGGAGGTAGAGGCGGTGAGTGGGCTTGGTGTCGATTTGCCTTTCTGCTAATGCACACCGCGCGTCCTCCAGCTTTATCTTCTTTTTATAGAGTCTCCCCAGCTCACCTGCACCCTGTAATGGCTGTTCTCTATATGCTGTTTCTGTTCTCATTCCAAATGTACATGCCGGCCTCAGCCCGCCGCCGGCTGTTTTATTGGGAATGTGCTTTTGACCCCGAGAGCTGACCCTCAGATGGCAAGCTTAACAATGACGAATCACTTGGAGGGATCATTTACATGCCCCCTGAACCCCATATTTGGGTCCATTAGAGAGCAAATCAAATATTTATGTTGTTTATTGGAAGTGCAGGGTTTCATCTCACTCTGTGATTGTTTCATGCAAAGGCTGGGAGAGCGTGCTATATTAAGTATACGCGCACCCAGGAAACTAATCTTGGGTCCAGTGTCAAAATCTGTCTCGCAACCAGCGACGCTTTGTATTCAAGGAAAGAAGTGAGGTTTCTCTGTAATAAAGCCGTGTTTAACATCGCCGCTCCCTTTGTCGGAAAGATGAGGATCTTTGCAAAAGATACCCCGACTTGATAAAGCTGGAGCAGCGCAGCTCGATTGACCAGTGATGCCTGTGGAGATGGAGAAAGCCTTGCCGATATTAAAGGTAAGTGTACTTTACCTTTTGGTCTACGTTTACAGTTGAAATTAGAGTAACATTTCATGTCTGGGTGTTGTTTCCTGTCTCCACAGGGACTGAGTCTAATTGAAACACTTCATATACTGAACCAGGGACTGGCTGTGATGTTCCATTTCTCCACATCGCCTTGGTCAAACGTCTATAGCTACCACACAGTCTGTTCTTTATTAAATTGTCCGTTGGACGTTAATGATATTGCTGTGTTGCATGCTGGGATTTAATAGATAAGGTCTTTAAAGGTTTTACAGTATTATTAAAACGCCAAGGTGGCCACCGCTTTACTACATGCCAAGGGGTTCTGAATGTACTAATCAGTCATATTATTACACTTGACACATCTGGAACGTCACTCACCAAAATTGTTACTGGCAGGGTGGCAATTAGTGAAAACACACAGATAGATTTTATCAATAGGAAATGGAAAGAGTAAAAGAATCAAAAGGAATGAAAAGACTAAAAGAATCAAAGAGTTTCTGCAGGGGAGGGAAAAAGAAAAAAAACCCTGCGCACCTTAGTTTTCATGCTGGGGTTTTTCAATATGGCAGCCCATTCATCTGCCACACCAGTGTGTCTGAAACTTACATGGCTTTCAACTCCCTCACCCAGGTTCAAAGAAAACAATAAGAAAGCCAAGGCATAATAACATGCAGTTTTTGTCTATTAGCTGCACTAAGACTAGGGGGTTTACGGCACAGGGTTCTGTAAACAAAAGATTAAACCAAATCGAGCTGCAGAAAATGAAAGGAAAACATGAGTGGGGTAATGAGGGTGCAGACGTCGTTTCTGACCAGATTACCATCTCCACAGACTACTGGAGAGGAAAACGCCTGATTGAGCTATTTTACCACACAGAGAGTTTACGCCTCTCTCCACACACAAAACCAATACCATTACCACGCTGGTTAGTGGCTAAGCCACATATGTGAAGCAAAGCTGTCACGGCTTGGGGTCACAGTGCTTGGAGCTGGCGCTGAGGTTGTTTTGTTTATTTGTCACATTCAGGGTATTAAAGCATTTATAACCCAGACAGCACTCAGTCTCGGTGCTGCTTTGTGTGTGTGTGTGTGTGTGTGTCTGTGTGTGTCTGTGTTTTTCTTTTGTTTTTTTTTCTGTGCGTACTGACCTTTGGTAACCTCTCTGGATCACCGGGGTGTCTGGGGATGACCTTCTGCAGCCTCTGGAAACCATAGTCGATGGTTGGTTCATTGAGAGCTGAGGGAGAAAGAAGGGGGGGGGAAAGGAAAATTAGGATCATTTCGGGGCTAATTTTACCACAGATACGAAGGAGCTAATTGAGAAATCTGTTGGAGTTTGCGGTGCAAAAGTCATTTCAGAATGCCTAATTTCAAAGAAACCTCAGGGGCGACGCAGTGTTTTATGAAACATCACCGGCTCCGGGGGGCCGAGCGGCAGAAAGTGGCACGGGCTCCTCTGACACTTGTGTCACCAAGTGTTATTCCATTAACAGCCGTGATGACCTACATCAGTCTGAGAATCCTTCAGAGGGACCCTCCCCCTTTTTATCTGCTTGAGAATATTGACTACAGCAAACTACATAGCGGGGGTCTTTTAATCTAACAGAGCTTTAATAATCTGTGAAAGGCTGTCCACACATTGATCTAGTGTAAGTTGCTGTCATTTCACCCTTCTGCACCAACTGTACTGCAACACTGGGCCCGTGAAATACGGCAGCGGATCCCATGGAGCCATTAATCTCTCCCACCCCTCAAATAGTAATCTGGGGCATGAGGCATATTGGGCGATGAATCAGAGGCACAAAGTAAATGAATCATAACCCAGACTTTGGTGAGAGCAGGCCGTTTTATGTCTGACAGTCCTAATGGGTAATTGAAGGCTTCCTTACAGCTCCGCCTGATTCTAAACAATCATGTGTACACTCATAGGCAGGACACGGCAAAGGCGGGAGGGAGGGAGGGAGGGAGGGAGGGCAGAGGAGGGGAGGAAAGGAGGAGAGCGGTGTAAAGGGGGAAGGAACGACTTAATAGAGAACATCACTTCTCAATGTAGATATCATTTTCAGGAGAGTAACTCCGCCGAGCAAGGCGCTTCATAAATCAATGGCTTTCTATGGAGACTAATAAGAGCTGCCTGCCTCTATTCATTGTTCAGCCTGTAATTTGGCCCATCACTCATTACTCAGCATGTAATTTCAGCATTAACACCGCACAGCTCGCTGAACCTGCTGAACGCCCGAGAATGTGAAAAGCGAGTGAAGGCCCCCCCACACACACACACATACACACAAATACACACACACACACACACACACACACACACACACGCACGCGCACAGGCAGGCAGACAGGCCCACTGAAGCACAAGCCAGGGAGTCACGGCAGGAAAACACACATTTAGCTTCTTCCTTTCATCTGAACACACATGCAAACATGCTCTCTCACTCACCTCCCAAACCCCCCACGCACACACACACACACACCATATTATACCTCCTCGCTCGCGCATACATACAGTAGCCATGTACTAACACATGCACCACTTCTGCCAAAACCTGAATACAGTAATTGCCAGCTCGACCGTGATCAAATGGAGCAATTATGTGTTCAAGCATGGACAATGCAGGGCGCTGATCGATAGTGAGGATCCAGCTTGGAAATACAGTGGTCAGGCACACCTGAATACACCCGCTGCGCCACAACATACACTGCTGGAAATCTGATTTGACATGTCATCATGCGTCCCGAAATGACAAAGGTCCGCTCCGGAATGAGGGGGAACGCCATCTCCTCCTTAATAAAGGATTGATCTGCCGTATTGATCGTACATGACAAGGCTGTAGCGAGGAATTTGCCCCCTTTCTTTTGTTATTTCCACCCCCTTTCTTATCTGCGCGCCCTGGCAGTCCGGTACATGTATATGTGTGTGCGTGTGTAAGAGAGAGAGAGAGAGAGAGTGCGTGTGCCCGGCTGAGGGAGTGTATGCGCACGGCAGCCCTGCCAGACCCCGCTGCTCAGTGTGATGTAAATTGTGTATGTGTAAAAAGCACTCCATAATCAGGCCATCCATCATCAGAGGCTGTCAGTGGGCTCTCTCAGGGTGATACATCACGCTCTCCTGTCCTCTGCCTCAGCTGGGGCCTACACAACCCGCCAGGCATGCTGGGAACACTGCCGGAGTGGGGCGTACAGTACAGGACGAGACCCGGGTTTGGGAGAGGTGTTTCTGTTTGATGTGCCTCCCCAATGATAATGATGCCCCACTGTAACCGCGGACCTATACGAATTATGATGAATGTGGTTTTGAGGGTAGGGTACGGTGTCACGGTTTAAGCTGAAAATTGAAAGCCATTTTTTATTTTTTCTTTGTGGCGCCGACATATGTGGGGGTTTGAATATGTCAAAGAGAACCGAAAAAAAAAAATTACATCTAAACTTGTCTCCGGCCCGAGCATCAGTGCGGGCATCAGGCATGGTCTCGGCATGTCGACGTGTCGCCATCTCATCTATCATGGAGATGATCTTTGTAACAACCCCGGCGTAATGAAATTGGTGACACAGACCGCCATCTGCTATTGATTTCATGCAAATGCTTTTGACAGCTGATGGAGACTTGCATTAGCGCTAAACGGTGCTGTCAGTTGATGAGTTGACAGTTTTGTAGTCGTAGCATGTACACCGGCGCAGACAGACACAGACAATGTCAATAATCCTGTAAGAGGTGCTGATGATATATACTGAGCACTTATATTGAATCTGGAGAATAAATGTGTTATGTGTGTATTCATCGCATTGCTCCGCACATTTTTTCTTCCAGGCAAAGATTTTCTTTCATCTGCCGAGCTTTTACAAGAATCATTGGGACTTCTCCTCTTACTTTTTCTTACACCACACACATTGACAGCAGCCCCCCACCCCACCCCACCCCTTTAACTCCCACCTCTTCACCCTGTGTCTTTTTTAATCCTTGGCACATCATTATACCCCGGCTTCACACTCTGTCGTAAACTTTACTCTCGTCTAAAGATATAAGAGGCAAATCTGGCTCTGCCGTGCCCTTGCATGACTCCATGCGTGCCAAAATTAGTTTGGTCGTCCTCACCCGTCCAGCACAATATGGTGAGGGAGAGGGTGTGGATGGAGCGAGTCCCCCCCCACCCCCGCGACCCCCCCCCCACTCACCCCTCCTGTAAGGATTCTCAGTGGCTGCAAGGAAACATGAAACCCTCCACACACATCCCATAAATCCTGCTCTGGGTGGGGAGTCTAGCCGGGGGGAGGAGGGGCCGATGAGGGTGGTTGTGGGGGGGGACTGGGGGAGGTATGATAGCGTGTGTGTGTGTGTGCACAGGGTGGGGGGGGGGGAGTCACTGGCACGTTCCAGTCACGCCCGCTTCCCGGCTCGCGGCCAATCAATACCACTTTCCTGTTTTAGAGGCGGGTAATTATGAGGTGGAGAGATTGTGTGACCTCTCACCCCTGCTGCATTACTCGCCTGATATTAAGATAAATTGCCTGATTTTGGGTAAACATATGCTGCAATTCAAACTGTCAGCACTGGTTTGCTCAGGGATAATTTGTATTGATCTCCTGGCTTCTTCCCCATTTTGCTTACTGACCTCATGGATAATTAGAGAAAAAGAGACACGGGGAGGTAAGGCAGGGCTTGCATTTGAATACTTTGCAGGGGAGATGAAGAGCACATGAGAAGGAGGGGGGGGGCATTATGGACTAATAGAATTTTCATTTTCTCTCATTTTCTGTTCAGATTTAGACAGGTTGCGCGTTTTGGTTCAATTACAACACTTCTGTCTTTTCCCCCCTGCTCGTGGTACATATACAAAGATATCATCGGCCATAGATTTGCTTCCAGGGCCTGACTTCAGAGGTGATTACGAGATAACACAAGTAACACGACAACAAAGTGGCAACAAATATGAAATGTCACAGCCGGTGCCTAAAAAAAAAAAAAGTCATTGGCACGAATGTGTAAAACTGAATTGTTGACAGAGAAATAGACTCACTCCTTCTTCTTGGCGGCTTAGAGGAAGATTTCTGTGAATATTTCAGTCATTTTCTCACTCTGGAGAGTCAATGATCATGTTTCAGAATATGAAGAAATGGAATGCATGACTCGGTGTGCAGCTGTGACCATATCATTTCCAATTTTGAATATCACGCATGCGTACAAGCGTCCGTGGCAGCGCTTCAGTGGAATTCCACTGCCTGGAATGTGCACTTCCCTATCTTATTTTGATCTGACGCCTTAATCTGCCCGTCCTTTCATGTTACAAACACATTTTCTCCGAGAGCCCCTCTAGCTGCCTCAGCTAGCCACTTAACTTAAAATGTAGAGTGGATGGCGTTTACATGGCATCTGAGTGTGGTCTGCTGCTCCTTCTCCATGTTCTCTAGAAATAGGACACGAGTAACCGCTCTACAGGAACAGTGTAACATGGCCGACGTTGGCAGCCAGAAGTGCTTACATGGCAATACACCACTGTGTGCCCTCGGTCTATAAGGGAGTGGATTGAACACATGTATTGACTTACAGTATCGGGGTATAAACATAGGAAAATGTTTGAGCAAAGCAGTAAATTTAAGGGAAATTGTTCCTTGTTAAGTCTATGAGCCTGAATGGAGGCTTGCACAGAGTACTAGCATTCCTGCCAGCCATTACAGCTTATTACGATAACTCTATCTTTCCAGGAGATAAAAACCTAGCCTTGTTGCCATTTGCCAGCTATTACTTTCGCTAATTATACTTAACTGCTTCGAGCTTATCTCCACTCCTCCTACACCATTGAGCAGTTATTTTTTTCTTTCCCCTTAACACAAATTAGAGGTGGAGTGGGAGTTGGAAGGGGGGAGACAGATAAACAGCGCAGGCAGAAGTTCATTCAAGTGTTATTGCATTTGTGACTTGTCAAACAGTCTAACCGAGGCCTCGTCGGCACCTGCAGTCTGTTAGATGGGGTGCAGTTCAGAACAACATCAACACACGTAATGACCTCGTCTCGCTGATGTTCAGCAGAGTCCGCGGGAGACAAAGAGACAGTTCTCACAGTTACCACAAGGAGTTAAAATTGAATACCGGGCATACAGAGAAGGTAAGGTATTCAGAGGTCATGCTGCTGCTCCACAGTACAGATCTGTTCCAGTGTTGAGAGAGGAGAAAACACGCATGCAGATGTAGAGACCATCCTTCAGAAAAAACCAAAACAAACCAAACCAAAATGGAATTGTCACAGCAAACCCACGCAAAGCAAACCTCATCTGTTTTAACACTGACCATATCATCTCCATCCACTGTAGCCAGTTATCACTGAGTGATTCCATCTCCAGCAGTCTCAAGATGAACAGGAAATTAAAATTTCAAAGATCTGCAGTTAGGATAAATCAATGGAGACAGATCAATGTTCATTGAAATTTCATGAACTTTGAGCCAATACAGATGAAAAAAAAAAAAAACCTAGACAGTTACAGTCTCCAGCAGATATTGCTCCTGCAACAGATAAAATGTAATTAACACGGTTAAAAGGGAGCAATGTTACAGATTGCACATCCATAATTTCACACTCCCGTCATATTGGCCATATTATTAGAAAGGGCCAAAGACACCTGTTCAATCCTCTCAGATGACATCTAAAGTATGTGTGCCACTTCTCTAAGGACGTCGGCGGACTTTCACACATTACCGACCAACAGAAATCAAATGGGTTCCCTTCACAGCTGATTGCGAGCGCAAATTAATATTGTAAAATGAAGATCAATACATGGACGGGGCACAGATCGATGACGGCTAAATTACGGCCGCGTTTTCCCCCTCATTCAAGATGAGTTGTGTTTTCCTCTCAAAGTCAATACCGCGCTGCCTCCCTCATTCATTTCTCAATAAACTTGCCGATGAATTTCAATCAAAATGCAGCAGTGGAGGGAGGAGGGGGAGTTCTTTTAAGGCCCGTTGGGTGTGGATCATACTGAAAATGGGGCAAGAAGAGAAGGTAGAGAGAGGGGGGGGAGGAGAGGAGAGACCCTCGTCTATCAACAGGCCCCCTCCCCGCCTCCTCCGTCTATCTTTCCCGTGGCAGAGGACTGATGCTGTGGCTTAGTGAGGACAATCCATTTTAAGCGCCATTACAAAACAGACCTGTAACGATACAGTGGGACAAAAAGTGGGTCCAATTAAAATTAAATCAATGAATAAAATCCTTGCTGGGCGAGGGAAAAAAAAACACACACGCACACACACACACACACACACACACACACACATACATACACGCCCCTACTTTCATTTTTCTCTTGAAAGATACCCACAATAGTTTCGTGGAGAGATGTAATGGGGGGAAAATACATGCTCAACTGCAAGTACTTATTTCAATCAATTTCCCGGAGCTGGATTTCACAGGTCACTTGCTGATAACACGCTGTGGAATAATGCCACAGCGTGCTTCTCAAAGCCTACCTGACAAGCTGCCTGACAGTGGGGGACTGCGAGCACGTGTCACGTCAGCCCTCTAATTGGACACGAGGACCTTCCTCCGTGGAACCTTGTCGCGCTCCACACAAGCTCACAGGGCCTTCAAACCGGGCCCATCTAACTTGGCAACGAGTGTCTGCTCCGCTCCTGTGGAGCTGGTGCTAAATACCAGAGTTGTAATGAGACAGGCAGGTATGGGGACATGGCTAGTGGATAACACGCTTTGACACATGCTAAAACTGTTGTGCCAACTGGTTACAACCCACTTGACTGTGGCGATGACATTTATAAATGCCTATTTCATCCTTACTTGAGACCGTCCACGCTCCTTTTTTTTTGTAATGATCAGCACATACATTTTCTGAAATCTAAAATGCTGGACTATATTTCTGGCGCTCAAATACACAACGTCCATGCAAAGTATTCGCCGTTTCCGCCTCAAAAGCCGATCTGTTTACATACCGCCCTGAACGCCTTTGATTATAGCATATCTCGGCTGTAGGCCACACCCCACCACTGTCCAACAAGCGTCGGACAACCAAGCCCAACCCTGCAGGACAGGAAATGAAAAGGAAGCGCTCCATCTGATCAGCCTCTGAGTCTGGGACTTCAAAGTGACGGCAGGGCGGAGAAGAGTGTAAGGACAGGCTCAATTCACAGGCAAGAGCAGCGCAAGACCCTATCTGATGTGGGCTGATAAAGATGTCTGCGTTTGTTTATTTCATGTTTTTGTGAGAGGAGGGTCCGAGACTACATAACTTTCTAAGAGTGGCGCAGGAAGTGAGTTTATTTTGGATTTGAAGACTGGATGTCTCTATTTATATGTCTGATTTGCTGTACTAAAAGCCTGGCGGTGGACTTTGAACTGGTATTTATTGTACATCCACGTGAAGACATATTCTTTTAACATAGATAAAACCAAAAATTGCAGTTGAGACAGATCTTACTTCCACAGTACGAATGTCGTCCTTTTCCATCCCTTACGAGACTGACATTTCTTGATCTCCACCAGTATTGAGTGAAGCACACATGACCTCTTTGTCCTTATGTTGATGAATGACTGCCTCATACCCATTTTGTCAGATTTTGGTGCAGTGGAGTCGATAGCGTCACCTTGACGAGGAAAGTTTGTGATCCATCAGCCCTCAAGGCTGTCTGGCCTCAACTAAGGTCTGGCAAGAGCAGCTCACTGTATGGGGCATCCACTCTGTCCAAAATCCTTCACCCAGTGTGCTGCGATCTTGTGAGGTCGAACGAATGGCTCTTATTACTGTCGCTTTACAGTGGAGGGGGGTAAAAAAAAAAAGAAAAAAAAAAAAGAAAAAACACTTGACTTGTACTAATAGCTGAGAAGCCATGCTGGTCACCAAAGGTCTGAAGACGAAGCACCCTGTCAGTGCCCAGCTTGGGAAATTAGCAAATAATGTTCCCTTCCCCCTGACAAATGTGTGACAGCTCGCCTTCGCCAATCATTCTCTCCTAACGTTATGATGCATGTCCTGGATCCCCACTGGAGGATACAGGCGAAGTTTACTGACCCTCAATTTACCCATGACAAATGGGGTCTCGGTAAATGTGCGTTTTCTGGGGCGCGGAAGGGGTTCATTTTAAGCAATCCTGGTTATGTGGATGTCACTGATTAGGATAAATAGTGGCTGAGTGTGTTAGGACTGCTTGCAGAACCATATTACCAAGGGCCTGCAACGTTTCCCCTGGAGGGGAGCTCTCGTGGAAACTTGGCCAAGATAGAAAACCAAAAGCTCTGATGCAATTAGGAGCTTAAATTGGATAAATCGTACAGTCAAAGTTTTTATTTATGATTTACTCTTTCATACAGGGCCGTAAGTATGCGGTAAAAACGGTTAGGATGCTGCAAATGGCTCCGAAAATTGAGACTTTTCTTAGAAAAATATTTGATAAAGCCGGCACGTGCTGTTTACACAGCTTAATAAAGTGCAAAGTATAATAAAGTATTGACCTCAGGTACAGCCTGGACTTTCTCCTTTTGATTTTCTACAACCTTGCTGACAGTTAGACCAATGGATAACCAATACATGGATTAGACAGAGGACAAGACAAGCAAGCTCTAAGGGACAAGATTTTGTTACAGACTAAAGAGTATGGACTGTAAAACAGCAAATATAACCAACATATCATTTCTTTATAAAAGCAGCCAATTAAAAAGCACAGATCTGGGCTCCTTGAAGCATTCAGCGAACCACAGCCTACTAAAGTTTTATATACTATGTCTGTTTGTCTCATTAGTGTTTTAAACATTCGATAGTCAATGCCAACAGGATTATTTGACATACACTACAGGGTGCTCTCTCTCTGAGAATGGATTGTGAGTTTTGGAGCCGTTCCAGGGTACTAACCCGACTGAGGACGTGTCCCTCTGCTGTTCGAATTGGCTGCAGTCTCCTCTGTGTTGACTCTTGGTAATTTGTGATAATTTCTTAAATTGAGCGAGTTAAATCTCCACAATTAGGCTGGTGGTGCAAGAAGAGTCAACATGAAGGGGGAAGAAGAAAAAAAAAGTCTAAAAAGGCAGTCCTCTCAAGCCGCGCTCTCAAGTCACGCTTGAAGCCATATGCTTTGATAAGCAGACCTTTGATATGCACATGTTGCTCTCCAATGTGACACCGGAACATTTTGTGCCTTTTTTTAGACAGCGCAGTGTCACTGCATGGCCTTTCGAGCCCATGTAATTTGCTTTTGTAACTCCAGGTCATTTCAAACCCATTTGCTCTTGTAGTGCCACTTTTTTTTTCAAGTGCTGCAACACGGGTAAGAGGAGCTATGGTTAGAAATGAGCTGTTTCACTCTTAAATACATGATCCGCTCTCCAGCACTCAATGCATCAGCTCATTCACTTTCTAATGTCTGAGAGGAGTAGCTAACATCCTTTCACCTAGCAATTATTGTACATACGGCGCCAGTGATAGCTCATTGTAACGTTATGCATTCTGCTCTCCTTAACGGGTTCATTCTCCTGAGCGTCAACCCCTGCACAATCAGGGTGAGCCACACGGGGAATAGCAGAGCAGAGGAGCCGGACTTGTCTATTGGTGACTTTCTCTTTTAATTCAGCGCACTAATCAATTGTACCACCGTTGCCTCCAGGGGTAATTGTATCTTTATACTAACTGGAAGTGAGTAGAAACCCTGGGAAGACAGAGAGGAAGAATGGAGTGCAGGAGGGGGGGGGGCAAGGAAATCAACAAAGATAGAGAGAAGGGGACACGTTTCCCCAGTAAAACCTGATGGTAATCATCCCAATCCGCTTAGCCTCTGTGACTAATGGGGTCTGTTCTTAAGGGACCTGGCACTTTCACCAGGGTGCTATAGAAGCCATTAATGTCTTAACTTATACACCTTCTCAGGGCTGCGCAGTAACATGTGTGCGCGCAGACACACACTGGTGCGTACACGTTCTCTCCCTCCTGCTCGCCCTCACACTCTCTGCACAAATAGACACACATACGCTTCCACGGCCACACTACACTCCTGTTTCATTATCCTGGTGCCTTGTTGGCCTCTGCTCCGCTCCTGCTAGGGAGGTTAAATGCAGGAGAGCTGGGCCAGACTGCACGGTTGGAGGAGAAGGGGACGGATGGTTGGGGGTGGTAGCGGTGGTTTGGGGGAGCGAGAGAAGGGAGGTGTGTGTGTGTGTGTGTGTGTGTGTGGGAGGGGGGGGACTTGATGAGAAACAGCTGCCCCAGGATGGAGGGGTCTGGTTGGGGGGTTTCAGTGTGGTGGTGGTGGTGGGGTGTGGGTTCCAGCCCCCACTTTGCAATTCTGCTGCGCTCAAGGCCAGGGCTGTGCAGAGGCCTGGGGGTGCTGGGGGGGGTGCTGGGAGGTGGGGGTGAGTGGTGAGAGTGCCTCGACGCTCTCCCCGTTTCATTCTGTCCATCAGAGTAAGAACAGACAGAGGCTTCCAGGTCAGACAGGCTCTGACCCCCGCAACCTCTGTCTCCTCGCCAATGATGACAGATAAGACCACCACTTCCTTCTGTTAGCCCAGATAATCAGATCCCTTACTTATAGTGTGACACACACTCCCTTCCTCCCTCACACATACACATCCCTGTCGTTCCTGTCTTCTACACTCATCCTCTCCTATCAGTTCATACCGCACGCACATGGGAGTAACTTCAGATGCACTTCACTCCGTGTTTCTGATCTGACTCACTGAGAACAAAAATGTAACCAGGTTTTGCCCTCTCAAAATCGGCAAATTAGCAGACGGCATTATCTGTCTCACCACAGGTCTGATAAAGAGAATTGGCAGAACGAGTTATCCTGACAGCTTGAGTTTAACAGAGCTTGGCAGCGCCCCCTCGTATGATGGCAGGTCAGAGGGGGATCGGGTTGCACTTGTAGGTGCCCCTCCACGAAAAAAGCTTTTTCGCTAGCGGTGCAGATCTCACACATTTTAACATTCAGCAAGCATGGCCCTGGTTAGTTCATTATTAGCGCCTGGTCTTGGGGGCTGAGGGCTCCATCCAGACAGGGGAGGAGGAGGAGGAGGCGGAGGAGGAGGAGGAGGAGAGGCAGTGGGGGTGGCAGGGCTGTTGCACAGGAGAAGCCTGGAGAAGCGAAAAGAGAAGGTTTTGACTTACCAGTATAGACAAATCTCCCAGGGGCACCTTTGCAGAACTGCTTGGACTTGTAGGACAGCGTGACTTCCACAACACCTGGGATGTGCCGTGGTGGAGTCTGGACGCGGATGGCGTGAGGAGTTATCAGCTGGATTACAAAAGGACATGAAAAAAAAAGAGATGTAAGAAGTAAAAAAAACAACCAAAAAAACACTGTTTTGGGCCAAAAGGAGATTTCAAAATAAAACCACCTGGGTTTCTAAAATAAAAATGCAGGGAAACATGGCAGGGATCCTACCTCACTCCATACGAGCATGGTGCCGAACACAACTTGTAGGCCATCGAAGAAGTTGTCTCCAATGATGATGACAGTGGCTCCTCCAGTGGTCCATCCCTCACTGGGACTGATGGCCTTGATGCACGGGGTGGCTGCTTATCAAAAGACAAAGAGAAGAGCAAATTCAGCACCTTTGCTTCAACACACGGGCCCATACATGTCTTCTTTTTTTTTTTTTTCTTCCTTTCCCACAAAGACACATTACTGCATCACCTCCACGTGCAGCCCCTCCGTGTCTCTCTCACAAAGACATATCATGGAAATTGCCCCGTGGTAAAAAAAAAAAAAGATGGATTTGTCCTTTAAGGCATGAGAATCAAAATCATTTATCAGCGCGCTGGAGTGGTGTAGTTAAGCAGACCCTTCAAATGGTCCACTTCACAAAGGCTAAACGCCGGGCTCGCCAGGAAAATGATTTGATGGAGCAAATTATGTGTCAGGGCAAATGTAGCTATCAGAATTGATTAAGCATGCACCCGCATGTACAGTAAAATTTCAAAGTTGAACACATCTTAAATGAGTCAAGGATACAGGCTGTTATAGTGGAAATGACAAGCTAAAGCTTTGCTGGTTCATGTTATTTCATTACCTTTGTTCTGCATATGCAGTGCAGTGCAGCCACACTGAGCGTGGTTTCAGGTTTCATAACGTGAATTGCACTCATGAATTATTCAGATTGAGGTTTTTTTTTCCCCTTCTTTTTGTGATCGATTCAATCCATTTCATATTGTTTATTACAATGCTTTTCATCTGGCATGACTTCTGGTACATAGCTCCGCCATTCATCAACAGTCCGGGTTGTTATTATAATCTAATTTGAGTGATCTGGTGCCTCACATTCACTGTCATTTGATGCATTACCTTAATATGTTGTTCGGCACAACACCGTGTTTACAACAGAAATAGCATGACAGCCGGCCATAAAATAACAATATCAGATTTAATCTATTTCCATCAATATCTTTTAATGCACTATGAATTGTGCATGTGTTTGCCTCTCCTCAAAATGTGAGCAAGTACTTCAGAAAGTTCCTTTTTCTCTCTCACTCTCTCTCCCTCTCTCTACTAGCTCAGTTCTAAACCTCTATTATCCTTTCCATCCAGTAAGTAAATCACAGTCAGGCATTGTTGTATGGATCACCTCAGACAAGACATCTCCCTTTGTTTGCCTTGCTGTTGGGTCTGTTCAGGTCATGTTTGCTCTCTCTCCCTGCCCATAAAGTGCACACACACACATTGGTACTACAGGGAATCTGACTTTAACAGGCGCTGTTGACTTCATGCTAATCACCTCGTACAGATTTTCATTTGTGAGGCCTGGAGGAGTGACATTTGCTTTCCTTAATTGCGAAGCGGAGCGTCTGAAAGAGGACCAACCCTCTATGGGCATGCTGGGCCCCCTCTGAGGGCCTGACCTTCATCAGTGCGGACGATTACAGCAAATAATTCACCCTTCAAAATTACTGTAAACAAATTGACTTTGGGGATGAGAGGAGGGGGGGGGAGGGGGGCGGGCAGGAAGAAGGCGGAGGTAAGAAGAGGGCCTGATGGTGACGCTGACTGTTGGGGGGCAGCTGCAGCCTGGAACCCACGACAGGCGCACACGATCACGCACAAACGCACACACACACACACACACACACACACACACACACACACACACACACACACACACACACACACACAAGCGCAGACACGCCACCTCGGAAATCCCAGTGCCCCCACCCACACACAGAAGGACCCATGGAGAGGCAGTGACTGAGGCCCTAAGCCGTCCACCCTTCTGCCTGAAAATTTGCATATGTCTCAATGCACAGACAGAGAGGGGAGCATGTGCTGAATGGGGACCGTGGCGAAGTGGATTACACAGTCAGCGCAGGCGATCTGATGACAGACACGCACAATGCCCCCTCAGCAGATGATAAGCATCACGAGGAGTGGAGCGAGGACGCAAAGGCCGTTGCGTCATGAGTCGTTACAAACTTCGGGTTACAGTGGAGGGAAAAAAAATCACTCATTGAGTTTATGTGTCAGGGCTTTTTTTTTCATGTGCGGGAGGGTCTGTTATCAATTTTGTTTGGGGGGCTTACATTTACTTCAAGATCCACTTTGCGACGAGAATGACCCCGGGCGGCTGATCTGTGATCTGTCCTAATCTTTTTCCTCGCCCAGAGAGGACGTCAAAACCGATCGGAGATCTGAGCAGAGGAGGTCCCCGGCTCTAGTATTGTGACACTCAAACAGGTCTGATATGGCCCCGCGAAGCCGTCCTTTGTTCTGCCTGCTGAAATGTGTTGTAATTGTGCTGTGGGATGTCCAGATGGTCGGTTGATAGTGCAGCTGATGGGATTATACCTTTTACCTCTCCCTGGGCCATCTGTTCCCTTTGACTCTCTCTCACCCTCTCTTTCTCTCTGTCTCCCTCTGCCTCTCTCTCAACCACGCTCTCTCCTTCTCCTTCTCCTTCTCCTTTCCTCCTCTTCTCCCCCTCTTCCGTCTCTTCTCTCTCTTTCTTCCTCTTAGGCCCAGCAGTCTGGATTCACTTGTCTTTATTGCATAAACCCTAACAGCATTACAGCCACTTGGCATGCAAATGAGGCAGGCGCTGCAGGCTCTATGCTGAGTCTCCTATATTGTCTGGGGCTCTATAATGGTGGAACTGAGCTCAGGAACGTGTGTGCGTGAGAGAGAGAGAGGGAGACAGAGTCTGAGTGTGTCTGCGTACGTGTGTGTTGGGTGTGTGTGGGGGGGCGGGCTGTGATGCTGTGTGTGAAAGACTATTTGTGAGCATGTTTATGCACCTTTGAGCCTGAATCTATACATGTTTGAGTGACAGGCAGCCACAAAGCATATTCGTGTCTGAATGCATAATATGCTTGTTGTGTGACAGTACACACAAGTGAACAAAAATGTCACATGGCGAGATTCAGCCTGTCATCCACAGGCAGTCCTGCTCCTGAGCCAATAGGGGGCAGCACCTCTTGATCAATGTGAGACAGCAGTACAAGTGCAGGCGTGAGGCTGAGAGGAAGGATGCCTCTCCGTTTCAGCCACAGTCAGCCAGCCGCATATCTGAGGCTTCTCGCCCAGTGAACTCACAAGGAAGAATGTGTTGCTAATTTAAAGCATGCTGTCTGTCTGCCTGCTGGCTGTCAGAGCACTATGGAGGACATGGCTGGAATTACGTTTTATGGCCCGGTTCTCTCTCTCTCTCTCTCTCTCTTTCTAAAGGTGTGACATCTCTGTTTGTTAAAGGTGACTCAAACAAAGCGAGTGATCCTTGTTGATGCATGTTAAATTAGTTTGTTATGGAGCTGAGCCCGAGAGGAAGATGGGTGAGGTGGGGTGGGGGGGAGTTAAAAAAAAAAACTTGTGTGAGCACACACGTCGCCGAGCAGAGGGAAGGTGTATTAAAGTTATTAGACAAAGACGTGTTCAACTGGGCGGTTGACAATAGCTTCTTTTCTCGCTTTACGGGGCGTCACTCCGCTGCTTTGAAGAGTGTGGTGAAGAGAGGAAGAAAAGGATGGGTTGGGGCAACCTGTAAAGAACACAAGCACACACACACACACACACACATGCATGGAGACACACAGGCACGCGCGCACACACACTCACACACACACGCACACACACACAACACATGGGGTCCCGAGGGAGAGGAGGAACACGGAGGCGAGGGCTCAACCTCTTTAATTGCTCCCCTCATTAAGAAACTGGTTGCTAGGCGATCCACACCTATCGTGTCATAAACGTGAAACACACAAACAGAACGTCAGCGAACATAATGACTTTGGTGCTCCGGGCAGGACTTTAATTATTTGATTTTGTTCTCCAGTAGAGGAGTCATTAATAAAGACAAAAACAAATAGATTAGCTTTTTCCCCCACTAGGACTGGAGAGCACTGAGATATATTAATTGTCTAGTCCTTTTTTTTTTTTTTATTAGTCGTTGTTGTATTAAACATTACATTTGCTTTTGGTGATAGAACCATTAATGCCTATTAATGTGTAGAGAAGCTTGTTTTAGTCAGTGGTGTATATAAACTGTTTGCCCAGCCATAATTGGCTCTTGAAATCTGAAGATAAGCAATTTGCACAATTGGCCCAAGTCGGTTCTCTCCCCACTTCTCTTTTCTCCTCACAATCTTTCAGCTGCATGTGCTCCCATCTGTGAGCAGAGGCCATGGGGGTCATAAGGTTATGTTTAGCGCATTTTACTTTTTGGATTTCCCATGGTTTGGTGGTCCTTCTTTTCTCTCTTTTGGCTGAGCAGGCAATCAGTCTATCATATGGAATCAGTTGGAAGAAAAACAGTAAGTTCTGTTTTTCTCATAGCCCCCCGCCCCACAACCACCTCCACTCACACTCACACACACACACACACACACCACACTATCAACCCACCCTTCCCTCCTCCCTCCTTTCCCTTTTTCTCCTTCCTCTCCCTGTTTCAGCTCTCTCACAGCTAAATCTGCAGAACCCAATGACAGGAAATTGACCTCACAGCCAAATTCTTAAGCAATTTGATCATGTTTCACACAAGCTTTTAGGACAAATGTAGGTGCATTTGGAAGCAGCAGAACATTTTAGAACCGTGGTTTAGTTAAAGCATTGTTGTTGCCGGTAGTGATGTCAACTTGATAAATGCTCTGAGTGATGCACGCTATTTCCAGTCGATACAAACAACAAGTCTGCGGGAGGCAAAAAGCAACTTAAAGGGTAAAAAAATGGAAGTGATGGGAGGAGGAACAAAAAAAAGAGTCTAAGGAACTAGAGGCAACTAGAAGTGTGATCTGTAAAATGGGAGGATGTTGGGGGCGGGGGTGGGGTGGGGTGGGGAGAAAAAAGGATGAGGAAAAAGGAGCGTAGCAAATTATAAGATGTAAAAATGTGCCTACCATTCTCCAGATAAGGAGGCGTACCTTCTGAAGGGTCGAGTCTGCGAGCCCTTCGCCCATGCTTGGAATTGTTGTGTACGAACATGTTGTCGGAAACAGCCAAGACATGGCCGTCCACATTGACGGTCGTCGATACGACAACCTGCAACAGGAGTGAAGTGAGATTTGTAATTTAATAACGATAGTCACAGGCACAGAGTTCCTCGGAGTCGCTCTCAGCGTTGTTCTGGGCAGCAGCGTGCAATTGATTGCCAGTGTCAAACCTCTTGAAGTGTGTTGTTCTCTTTGCACATATCGCATTACAGTTCCCCGGCTTCTCAGCCATTTTGTTTTTGCTTTTCAGCGTTGTGCATTTGTGTACAGCTAATTGACTTTTCAATCACTAAAATACCATTTCCGTTCACCCACTCCACTAACTGTCATCATAGCCGAAGCTCAGAATTATTGATCAGCCTGTCCATCTGTTTGAGGATGGAAGGCCTCCCTTTTAAAATATTACTGGAGTCATTAGCAAGTGAACCGTGCTCCATCCCATCACTCAACAAACATTTTACTAGGATCGGATTCCCAGCCACACTCCATATTTCATAATGCTTATTTTTGTTGTTGTTTTTTTGGCGACCACATCTCTAAACAGTGAGCCGCGTGTGAATGGCCAAAGTGTTTCTGAGCCGGAAACAGAGAGCCCCTCTCAGGTTTGCTTCGCCGGTGAGTGACCTCGGTGTAGCAGTGGAATTTAGGGGGGCGCTTTTTTTGGTTGGTTTGGGTAGGGTGTGGGGGGGGGTGTAAGGGGAGGCGGGAGGGGGAGAAGGGGAAGTGAAAGAGCTCCATTCTTGTGAGCAGGTTCAGAGCTGGGCCAAGCTGAGGATGATGGATTGGGCCCTCTCTGGCCTCCAGCTGGTTTTTGGGGGTAATAAGTGGAGTGGAAGGCATGCAGAATACACATCTTTGGCCAGAGAAACACCTATGGTGGAGCATCTGGGAAATCTATTTAGGGAAAAATAGCATACTAACTATTAAACTGAACACAAGGGGTGATCAGCAAAAAACTGCGGAAAAAGTCCAAAAAATGTGTTGCTTCAGACTAATGCATGTGTTTTAGTTTTGCATGGGGGGAAAAAAGTGATGCAACAACTTTCTTCTTTCTTGCATTCTTTTTGACACACAGGAGTGAGAGGTGAAAGCCCTTGGTGGCTGTCATGCATCAGTCCACATTCACCCTGAGGGAAGATTTGAGGAGGCAGGGGAGGTCTGAAGGTGGTGACATCAGGAGGGGACACCCTGTCTTGTCTGTTTCATGTCTGGGCTTCCTCCTGGAGGATGCCGGCTTATGTGTCTATCACAGAACAGTGCTGTCAGTGACAGACGCCCTCCTGTAGTTTGTCGCCGCCCTGATAGGACAAATCACACTAAACTCTCTCTCTCTCTCACCTTGACCTGGGGGGCTGCTTGTGGTGAAACTGTCTGGCTGGGATGGATGGATGGTTAGATAAATGGATCAGTAAGGGAGGGGAGGGGGCAATGATTTCCAGGCTCAACTACCTGACACATTAGAAGTGAGGGGGTTAAAGAAGGAGTAAAAGTCCTCAGCGGTCATGTGCTTTTAGTGTACATTACAGCATTTTGTCATCCGGCAATAACGCCCGGTTTCAGGTGGCTTGAGATGGTTTTTGTTGGCTACACAGAGAACTGCATACATGCGCGAGTTTAAGTGTATGCATGTGTGGGTAAAAATGAGAGAAAGATGTAGTGAAAGTAAATATATGCGCTCCTGGCGTGTATGGGAATGCATCCATATGTGTGTGTGTGTGTGTGTCTCTGCATGCGTGCGTGCTTGCGCATATGTGTGTATAAGAAGGTATGCGTTTCCGCTGCCAGACAGATCCTGAGTTAACACTGTTGTTACATGTGGTCGGATCGTCCTCCCCTCTGCGCTGAGGCTCAGAAAGCTGTCAGGAACACAATTGATGGCACTCTTAAATCCTATATCCTTATTTGTGTCAGATGGTATTCCCTAATAAATATTCTGTCCAGAGCACACACGACAGTGAATCCCCTCCCTCTCCCCTTGCCTGGTTTTTGCCTCCTTCAGTGCCAATAATAGAATTGCATTCGCATGAGAACGCGAATGTGTGCCGGTGTGAAGTGCGGTTGTGCCTTCGCGCACCTGCGTGTGTGCGCGCAAGAGCAGGAGACAGACGGTCAGAGGCAGAGACATAAAATGACGGGACATATGTGTGAAATAGATTCACCTGGAATCTGCGCATGTCTCGAGGATTCCCTGCATTCTTCAGACAGTTCTGATTGCACTTGAGAAAGAACTTTAGGAAGAATCTGAAAGAGAGCACAGGACAAAGAGAAAAACAAATCTGTTAACATTAGACTTAAAGCTCAGAGTGACGTTCCTGTTGAATATGTAAGCGAGAACACTCGGCCCATTCAGCCGGGAAGGAGCGTGACGTGGACATGAGCGTGTGAGAGCTGCTGTATTTATTGCTCCCACAAAATCAGGCGCATCACTCTCCCTGTCATCTCCTCGCCTCACCTGAGTTCATGGGTCTTTCCCAACACCCATCTGCCACTAACATACAGGAGTCACTTGATATTCCACCCACCTCTTTAATCCCAGGACACCCCCTGTGCAATTAAAGTTCTCCTGTTCAATAGGGAAGCAAATGAGGCCCACCTGTGACCAGGTCTTGTTTGAAGAGCATCAGGGATAAAGGACCTAACAAGGTGAGAGCGCGCCACAAAACTTATAGTCCTGTCAGGCAATTAGGCGGACACTCCTGGGACCACCGTATGCCACACACACACACACAGACACACACAAGCATAACGCAGACACACACCCATGCACTTGTGGGTGGGTGAAGCAATTATGCCACAAATTACAACCTGGCTAATCGTCTCTGAACAAATGTCACGTCTGAGTGAGATCTGGGCTTGGTTAGTTTGTAAGCCGCCTTGCTTCCCCCTGCTTTCCTCAGGACAGAGAGTGGGAGAGAATTTGTTGATAAAGCCTCGTATTGAGAGCAGGGCTTCAGATGTGGCCTTGCAGACACAGAATAGTTAAAAAAGAGGAAGATTAACAACAAGGCCGACAAGAAAAATCATCTCAGATGCAGCCCCATTGTGTGAAATCTTACACGAACACACAGAATAAACAATGAAATTGACTTGTTGTTTTTACAAATTCTCCCCACAGAATCCTGACTGATTGTGCCTTTGCTTTGTCCGATTCATTATGAATACTGTGCCATGATATTTATTTTTCATCACATTGCACTTGTATGACTATATGCAATACTGGGGTTTCCATTGTAACACTACCTTGGCTCACAGAATCACAGTGGCTCATTGGATTACCATAGATTGCACCATAGATTGCACGGCCATTTCATTCAGCTAAATACAGTGGCTTGTGTGGCCTGCAAGGACGCTTTCACAACACTTAAGACGTCTCGTACGCCCAGTGGGATCCCGGCCAGGCCATAAATCCGAGACTGAAATGACCCTTCTAACCCTGGCCACATTAACACATGCACTGGTCATTTAGAAGTGTTCTTCGATAGACTCCTATACCTTGTGCTTCACTGAGGGCCCAAGAGGGAGAGGAGAGGTGAGAAAATATTTTCACTCCACATCCAAGGAGCTTTGGCTCGGACATCAATAAAAGACGTTTTAACCCATGCCAGAATGCTGATTGCCTGTCGGCGTGTGGCGAGCCCATAAAAAACCTGACTTGTCATTAGTGCATTTCGCTTGATTGTGTTCACTGTGTTTTCGGGTTGCATCTGTTGGCTGATCATCAAAATGACCATTATGTACTCTAATTCCCTGACCCTGTTTTTATTTCCCCAAAGAGTCATAATGTAGAGCAGCAGACATCTGCGGAAAGCAGACCTGAAATACGACTTTTATTTGTCTGTCGCCTCTCATACAGATTGGGTAAAGCCAGTGTGTGTGTGTGTGTGTGCGTGCGCGTGTCTATGTATGTGTGTGTGTGTGTTTGTTTGCGAGTGTGTACGTGCATGCGTGCACATCTACACATGTGCTTGTGTTTGTATGCATGCGAGTGCACATGCATCACCCGTTGGCAGAAAATTTATGTCAGAGCAAAAGATAGAATACATTTCCCAGGCAAGGCATTGACTTCATAAAAGAAACACATTGCTTTCAGAGTAAGTCCTGTCTCTTTTCTTAGCCACTTTAATGCTTTTACACACTGTTTCTGCTACAGCCAAAGCAAAACTTAAGCAACAATAAACACCGGCGAGTGCCCACGCTATCCTAATGTGGCTCCTTTATGTTTACTGTTATGAAGGCAATTAAGCACAATATCTCCGCTAAAAAGATAAGCTTAATTTTCATAGTCCGCAGCAGTGGCGGTGCTATAGCATCCATTACATTTGAGTTGGTTAAGATTCTCCACGAGCACAGAGAAAATTGGTCCTTGGTGAACAGGAGAGCAATTAAGACGAGGCCCCTCGCTCTCTCTCTCTCTTTTACTTCTTAAATATCTACAGAAGTTTGTGCTGGTGTTTTGGCACGCACAGAGACAAAAGGAGGTTGTTTAATTGTTTTTTAATGGGATATCAAGTCGTCGCTGCCATTAGATGTTGGCAATGGAGGGCAAAGGGGGATAGAGAGAAAGAATGAACTGCAATTAGGTTTGATTAAAGCTATCCTTCTCAATAATCAGCTGTTCTGACAGGACAGGGGGACCCTGGTGGCCGCTGAGATGGAGGAAGGTGTTGAGTGATATTAAGGCCAATGAAGGGG
Source organism: Karalla daura (assembly GCA_029224185.1). Taxonomy (NCBI): domain Eukaryota; kingdom Metazoa; phylum Chordata; class Actinopteri; order Chaetodontiformes; family Leiognathidae; genus Karalla; species Karalla daura. The sequence goes on from CM055200.1 coordinate 4,794,984, forward strand.
ATATTAACATGGCTAATTAAAGCTCTTCCAAAGCCGGGCGAGGAGGCTCTCAGTGGACCGCACTGGATGAAATAATCGGCCAAGGCAGCTATCAGTTGGAGGAGAGAGAGAGAGAGAAAGGGAGTGTGGGAAGGGGTGGGGTGTAGTCCATCTGAGGGAAGGGGGGAGTACAGGGAGGGATAGTGGGAGGCGTAAAGGAAAACTATGAAGTGTGAAGAAAGACAAAGAGGAAGACATCGACAGGCATATAGAGAAAGACTTCCAGGGCTGCTGTGGAAGCTCATTTTGACATCAACCCTCTCTGTCTGTATGCCCCGAGTCTGCCAGTATAACTAAGACCTGACATCAGCTTTTATCTCCGACAGCTAGTCATACAGGTCCACAAATCAACGTTAAAACAATCCTGCTCTTGCCTTGGTCTAAGGCAATTAATACGATTCTCCTGTAGTACCTCCATGCTCGCCCACTGCCGAAGCTACTAATCATGCCATAATGATTTCTCTCCCTCTGGTCAAAGGGGAAATAGATTGTCTCTTTAGTAATGCAGCAGGCTCGGCGCCTTCCACTCCCTGGCTTCACAGACCCGGTAATTGAGGAGAAAAAGGCCGACTTTGGCACTTTGACTGATTTGAGGGCTGCTAGACCCTCTTATCTTTACTCTGATCATTTTAGGCTGACACTCAAAGGAAGACCCATCGCCCTAATTCTAGCTCACCCTCTCCCATCATCAAACAGAGAGGGGAATAGGGAAAAAAAAAGAAGAGAGAGGAGGGAAAAAAACAAACAGGCGAGGTGAGGAAGGCCTTCTCTCTTTTAAATGGCCAACTTAATTGCAGGGTTGATGTCACTCATGCATAAATGTCCAGCCCTTTGATTTGAGTGAAGAGGGCAAATAAGGATAATGTTGTATTATTAAGGAGGTTCCATCGACAGCCGACGTTATCTCTCCCGTCAATTTCATTCATGTTTTTAACCATTCATTTTCACGTTTGACTTCATTTTAATGACTTTTGGAAAATTTGGAGTACAGTCCATGATGTTTGGAGTTATTCTCACATGCTGCTTCCTGCCATCATATATATATATATATATATATATATATATATATATATATATATATGAGTGTATTTTTTTCACTTCAATAGTACACCTTGTTCTTATTGTACAAGAACAAGAGCCTCTCTGTATTTGCTTAGGCCGTTACACAATACACTGACAGATGGCCACAGTATCTGTAAGAGTCAGGTATTGACAACTCTAAGCTCCTGATTGGTGCCCCGGCACTAATGACTAGCATGCAGTGTCCACAGCCGGCAGCCATGACAGTGAGGTCATCCGTTGCAGGGCGGTGAGTATCGATCACCACCCAGCTCCAGCCCATCAGGCCCCAGCTGCCTCCTAGACTCAATGGGCCCCTGTTACAGGAGTCCTGTAAGAAACGGCTCCCAACACCAGACTACAATCTGCTGACACCAGATCTCTACGCTGAGATAGTAGTACACGGGTCAATAGCGTATCGGATTTCCAAAACGCCAGGGTCTTAATGTCAAGCCTCCTGCCTCCCCTACCTACTGCTCCAGTTATTAGGCACTCCACTGAACTGCATTCAGATCCCTGTTGTGACAAGGCCGAGCAGGTAAAACGAGAAATAGAGACACTTATAGATCTTAATCTTCCCCAACACTTATTTATGCAACTGAGTGGTCTCGGATATGTGTGCAAGTTAAGGCCCTGGGAGGCCGAGCGGCCATTTCTGTCGTATTCTGGTTCGCCGCTGTCTTCTCTCGTCAAGCAGAGCTGTTTTTCTCGCCTTAGCCGAAGTAAACCACAGCACATTAACAATATTTGCTCTACCCCTGTACAAGCGCCGAGGGACCAGACCCACAGATCCTATCACTTCTTTATCAGGGAACAAGTGCCTCACTATCCAACCTTATTGGGTTTGGGAGATTAACCCCTTCCACTCTCGTGCTCGGCCCGTCTCCTCCGAGAGCAGAGAGGCAGATGTCACTGTGATTATTATTGTTCAACATGGAATATCACAACCACACATCCCTGAGAATTTATTGGGTGCTTCCGAGGCCTTTCTTTATGCTTTTATTTCTCAAATCTTTTTTATTTCCAGCTGCTATTGTCAGTTCATTTTGTTGTTTCATATTTCATATTTTTGTTGGCAGTGTGTACGTGTGTTGCAGTGGTGTCACAAATAATTCATGTGTTTCCTCTGCACCCTAAGATGTAGCCGTGTCCCTCCATTCATCCCTCTTTACCCTCTCCTCCACCATCCCCCTCTCTCTCTAATGGGCAGAGTGGCATTGACATTATTTCACTTGAGGATCCCTCACTCTGTCAATCCCTCTTCATTTACTCCATGGCTACAGGACTCATTATGGTATCTCTTCCTCCTTCTCTCTCTCGTACTCTCACTCATTCTCCTCACCTCCTCTCTCTCCCTCTCTCCCTCCCTCTCTCTGGACACTGTTAGTTTCTTACTTAAGAGAACCGCTCGTCTTCACAAATGGTTTCACGTCAAACCCACTCCCAGCAAGCCCCTACTGATTCCCTTCAGGCTTTGGCACAGGTTTACTGTAACAGATTAGGCGAAGACTCGACGCTCCTGCTAACTATCCATCACTTGCTAACAGTGGACTAAGGCTGTGTGCTTTATGCAGCTTTAAGCTCTAGCCCGCCACATACTGCATGTTTAGCCCCGAGCTTTCTCTCTGCCTCTCCCATCCCCTCACATCAAGATACTGCTGAGGCTGTGTACTGTTGCACGCTGCTCTTTGTTTTACTCTGAGTACGCCTTTTCGCTACCAGGACTTTGAACACAATATAATAAGACGCAAAACATAAATAATTCTGCGTTGTTGTGTCTTTCGTGGCCCTATTGTAAAAAAATAAAAAAAATAAAATAACGAGTCAAACACTGGTTGCAGCTACAGAGCCGACACCATCTACATTCACGCTGGAATTCATAAATATTATCGACTCAACGGCAGCACCTTCAAAATCACACGCTGATGACCCCAGATAATGACAGTGACTGTCCCAAATGATGTCAGTGGAGAGGTTACAAAAGTAATTACGGCCATAAAAATTGCAGCTCTTAGGAATATTTACTCTGCTCACCAGCTGGACAGCAGCACGGTATCTCCAGGTTATTTTTGCGCATGCACGGGGGAGAAATATGGCGCTTTGATTACTGGTCAAGACTGGAGCTCGGGGCCTTGAGGAAATACCAGTCAGCACCTCCCTGCACTGGTGAGATGGAAGATAAGCATATGTTGTAGCTGGCCCGGGTGAATAGTAGTATTTAGGGTGTTGGACGCGGGGTCCTGGAAGGCCCCAGAGCTGCTCCACAATGAGAGCCATACAGCGCCGTGGCTCTCCTGTGGCACCTCGGAGTGATCAGATCCAGGCAGGACGCAGAGGCACGCAGCTGTACAGGCAGGGCCAGCAGGGGGGCTCGGACCATTTACTGACAGCCATGCTGGATTCAGTCGGCCAGTGGGGGCTTATTTGCATGTGTGTGTGTGTGTGTGTGCGTGAGTTTTACACACACACAAACACGTATTTTATATATATATATATATATATATATATATATATACATATATATAGGTCAGTGAGTCAGTGGTTTTGCTGTCTGTCCATGCATGCTCAAATGCATGCGAGTGTATTTCTACATCATATTATTACTAATGTATAATACATACATCTAAAGTGGCTGTCAGGACTGGTCAGCCATCATAAAACATGAGGCAGCCACTCTGACATCGCCACCACATTAACGCGTTCTCAGAAGAAGAGAGGGGGAAAAAAAACACCCACTGTGGACTGTCATGTAGGCAGGGGGGGATAGAGACAGAAAGACAGAGAGCGGGTCGGTGCTTAAAGCTAACAGGTAACCTTTCTGTGCACCTAGGACAAAGGCAGGGGGAAAAAGAAAATGTCAAATTAAGAGAGGCCAGGCAGAGAGACGTGGCTGCCATATTTGTGTGAAAGCCCAGTGCTGTTGGCAGCAGAGATGGCTGCTTTCTGATTCATCTGGGGCCGTATGGCAAAGCTTTGTCAGTCTGTGCGAGGTATAAATAATTCAGGGTGAGAGATGGCAATTACAGGGCCCTGCACAACCAAAATGAATATTTTATAAGGACTAAAACTGCCCTGGAATGAATCACACACATGGAGTCACACACACATACATGCACGCACACACACACACACTCACACGTACACAAGCATAAGCGAATGTGTGCACACGCACACGCACACACGTAAGCACACACACACACCCAAACACATACACTCACACACTCACACACACACACAAAGGTAGCACATAGTATGAACCCTTAGCATGGATGTTGTATTGTTGACAATATAACTAGTATATTGTATAAAAGCCCTACAGTGCAGGTTAATAATTTTTAATATGGCTGCATGTGTGATTTCCCACAATATTTAGTTATGGGAAAAGGAGCCTGTTATAGTTGCTGTTTTGCTTATCCTATTGTGAAAACAATGCATTTATCAGCAAAAACAAATATACCCGTTCAGGATTTTATCGGCTGTTAGGCCTGTACAATAAAGATTTGCAGAAAATACAAATAAACAGAAAAAGTGTTGTCGATATATCATAAAGATCCACACAAAAAGCACTCTCCAGAGACTCTGAGCCTTTACTTTTGACCCTGTAAATATGGTCTTTGTGTGTGAGCAAGGGCTGGGGGGGGTGAGTTGGGGGGGCAAAATGCTAATGGGAAAAGATTAAACCCAAAAGCCGCCTGGAGCATTTACCTCTAAAGGGTTTTGTCTGTCAGGTTTCCTGCAAAACTCTGTCTTTATAATTCTGAGACAAAAAATAACATTGTTCCCTGGTCCTGAGGAGCGCAGTGGCTTGGTTGAATGGCCATTGTGTGGGCCCAGCTAATGATACCTTAGCTTTTGTGAGAGGGAGGCCAGGTAGGTCTGTGACATCAGCGTCACACAAGTGCTTCTCTGTCCGGATGTTTAGGGAAGGATTTCGTCCATGGTGGGAAAAGGGTATAGTGAATAAACAGCTCCTGTTTTTGTACCAGCGTTTTCAAGCCCCTCAGCCAAACACAGGGGTATCCTGAGAAAAAAAAATCATTGAGTATAAAATGTACTTTTTTCCCGTTTAAAACCCTGAATTTTAACTTTATCCAGTAATACAGTACAAGCATCAGTTTCTGGAAGAATTGCTTCAGCAGGGAGTGATGTAATACCAGGGGTATCTTTTTTTTTCCTCTTTTTTTTATTTCAGTGGGAGTGTGGGCGTTTTATTTGTCAGTCCAAAGGGAAGATGGCAACCCTCTGAGGGAGGAGAGACCCCAAGCATGAAGACACAGATCGCATGTGTTGGAAAAAGTGACAGCGCGGCAAATGCTAAGAGAAAGCTGCTTCCTTACCGAGCCGCACACTGTTAGCGATATAGCTGGCTGTTGTGAAGGCAGCTGACAAACCCGTAGCGTGGCATGTCTCGCCCCGTTTGTGAGTTTTCAAAGAATATGATTTGCAAATAACATGAGTCTCTGGGCATAGACTGGGCATGTAAGTACGGTGAACAAAGCCCCCCTGCTCTGCAGAGGGAAACCCTTACTTGTCAGCTCAGTTCTTTGTCAGGAACCTGACAGATAAATAGACAGTGTTTTGCCCCTCAATCCTCCTGCCTTATGTACACAGAGGCATGTGTCTGCCTCTACATACAGGTTGACTTGCTTTAGGGGAGGAATTTGTTAAAAGATACCCCACCGCTTCTCGGGGCAATGACTGAAAATATTGTGGGCCACTTCAGACAGCCTCAAACAACAAACAATGGGGGTTGATGTGTAACCAGATAAAACACAGATCGAATAGCTGGGCCTAAGCACCACTACAGGGCTTATTTTTCATGCAAATTACTACTAATGAGCTTCCTGAAATCTGACTAATTATATCAAAGTGATTTCTTTAATTAGTTTGTAATAATTCCTCGCATAAACATCATAGTAAACAGATTAAGCTATATAAAAATATCAATTTGTCACACTTTATAAGAGATGCTGTGCATCTGACGCTAATCTTTCTCCTCGAAAATGCCAGAGCAAACATTTATTAAAGATTTAAATATGTACTTAGAGAATGCTTGGTAACATTAAGGAAGCATATCTTTTGCATATTTGTCTCTGTGGTTTCTCCACAATTATCTCTCAAACATATAAGAGAGAATAGGAGAACACATTGTAGCCAGTGTAATGACTTGTATATATGATATATGTGTGGGGGAGCCGAGTTAATAATTCACCATTAGAACATAAAACACAAAATATATTTCCCCTCGTAAAAATACTGCGTGAATATCTTACTAAAACAGCAGGATTGTTATTGTAATCCAACATTGGAGATTACACCACTGAGTGACTGGAAATACTGCATGTCAAATCCAAATACCTATTTGAAAAATAACAGACGACTCCTGAAAAGATAAGAAATTGCATTTATCTACCACTTTGCACCTCTTGTTAATCCAACAACATTCCTCAAACTCCCTGAAGAGTAAAAATATCTAATATACTACCAGTCACAAGAGAACTCATACGACTACCGATCTTTCTGATACCCTCAATCTGCACTGAGATGGATTAAACATTCAATTTGTTACTCGCCAGACCACCACCTAGGTTCACCACTTACCATACAAATGGAAAACACGCTAGTAATCTATTAGCCTGCCTGGCCTGACACTGTATTATGTTGTATTTGTATTATATTTACTTCAGGGAAATTACGATTCAAGTCATATTTATCTTCATGTGGAAATGTGTGTCTAAATGGAAATCACCTATAGTGCGAGTGTGGATGCAGAGCAATACTAATGTGATCCATGAACCGTGCGATTTAGTCACCCTCTATGGATGCACTATGGGCTGATTCTACATATCAAACATGCTCTCCCCCTGTTAAAGCCCGTACCCAGAGCCCCTGATGCTGTTTGATAATTATTACGCTTACATTACAACACAAGACCTTGCCTGTGGAGCTGGAAGAGCAGCCCCCCCTGCTCGCCCCCCTCTTCCTTTTCCCCCCACAAACACACATACGCGCACACGCATGCACGCACACCCTTTGTCATATACAGTAGTAAACAGCTTCCCAGTAAGCTGTTTGCACTTCACTGCCCGCTCTAGGAAATAAAAACAAAGAGCAAATTGGGGGTTTTGCGTCTCAGTGAATAAATAAGGTTGTTTTACTCACAGAATCCATTACCTTTTAAAACATGTGCCTAATGCGTTCAAGCCTTTTCATTTTACAAACAAAGCCTAAATTAGGAATTAAATACATTCGTATTTAGATAACGGCATTAGCTTTACGACACCAATGTGAAAAAGTTGGACGCCATCCATATCATTCCCATGCTTCCATTGTTACGTTAAATTGCAATATTAATCCTGTCTCAAACCAAGGTACTGTAGCTTTTATGCGGTACACTTGAATTATGCTATTGAAGTAATTGATAGTGATTCAGTCATTGAAGGTACTAATCCCATGATTCAGTTCATCTCTCTCAGTGCCATTTACCTCCAGATGTTTAGAGTTTGGGGTAATCAATAAAGAGGGAATAAAGATTGGCATTCACAATACTCCCCTTGACAAGCTCCAGCCGAATGTTTGTCAAGCAAATTAAACACACTTAGACTTTTCACCTGCTCCTACAACGACACCACATATGGCCGTGAAGTTAAAAATAAGAAACTCTGCATACATTACCATGCATAATGCACAACTCCCTCCATTTAATATGCAAATTTTGTAAAATATTACTGAATACCTTCTGTTCGGAATGAATAAATTTGAATTGCAATTAGAATAATCTTGTATAATTAATGAAAACTGTCAATTTTGGTTCCGAAGTAATTTGATTAGCATGTTGATAGGACACTTATCAAGTTCAGTAAACTGTTAGATTAAGAAGATGAAAAAAAAAGATTCTAAGGATATTTTTCTCAACGGCTCTGACATTTTCCCTTGGCATTGTAAACAAAGACACTAGCTGGCAAACTTCCTGAATCGAGGGGCGAGAAAGGGAGGGTGGAGAAACAGAAAAAGAGAAATAGAGACGAGGACAGAGATAGAGAGCCTCTTGAGATAATCTGTGAATCTCAGTCCGCAGATGAAAAGGAGTCTATCGTCAAGGCTCCTGAGTGAGCTACTCATCTCTGCCCTCTGCTCTCCAGCTAAGCCCAAGTTTATGGGATTTATCTCGTGAACCATTTGTAGTTTTCACATCACATGATGAGTTAAAAACAGCACACAGCTTTTCTAAATGTTTCCAGGCTATAAATGTAGAGTTCTCAGTTAAAACCCGCAGACAGCTGATACCAGCCTGCAATTCATCTGAGAGTAGCTATCTATTAGCGATCAACAAATTGATGTACGCCATTGTTGCATTGTATAAAACAGAACCATCTGTACTGTCTACAGATGAACAGAGCTAGTGACCTCCTTTTCCCCTCTCTTTCTCTGCTCATTAGCTATCCTGAACCTCTTTCTCTCCTGCTTTCAGTTTTCAAACCCCCAAATGAGACCTAAATCGCTTGCAATACAGGTTAGCTCGAGGAGGGGGGGGGCAAACATCTGTCGTGCTAGGTACCCACACGCAGCTCGGGGTATCTCCTGCGAGGAACTTTGGGGATGTTTAATTCATAAACGCTGTCATCCATGTAAACCTCCTGATTTCATAATGACTAACTCTTGGTGGTTTAATTAATTTAATAATGCCTTTCAGAAGCCATAAATGAAAGGGTCTCTGAAGTGGTGCATTAATTAGCCGGCGCCGATGCTAGCCCTGTCAGACTGGTGGCTGTCAGACGTGGGGCGAAGCGGAGGATGGGCACAGCTGACGTCCTGGGGGTCAGAGGTCGTGCCAATCATGTACCTCACCACACTTAATGAGTCATAATTTGTGTTGAGTACACACATGCATCAGGGTCAACCTGTGGTCATGTCCATAATTCTCTCCCCGAGCTAGACTACATGAAAATAACCGGCCAGGCGACAGAGTCGCTACATTCACTGTAATCAGCCATGGCACGGACACATTATGTTGCTACTTGTATTTACATGGCCACCCCCCCTCCCCAGAAGTGCAGTCCATCAGAGCTCTGACTTTTTTTCTCTTTTTTCCCTCTTCTTTTTATTCATTTATTTATTTATATATATATTTTTGAGGGGGATATTAGGCCCCGTCCACATCTTTGGCTTTAATTACAACGTTATGGCTCCGTTGTTTGCAAGGTTATAACATAGAATAAATCAAACTTCATTAAAAGTCTCAGCAACTCAACGCATGAGCACACAAAATCATCACAGAGCCAACCAGATTATATTCCAAACTAACTCTGTGCATCTCATAAAGAGGTTGTTTTCCTTTTTCATATTTCATAAATATGAACCAGGGAGGTTTGTGTCTGTGCCTGTCCATTTATTACCATAAAAATCAGCTGACTGAAGTATCTCACTATCTGTGGAGGCAATTAACTGTTTTGAGAGAATGCGTAATACGGGACTTTGTAATGGTATCATTTGGAGTCAAGGCACAGATGCGCCGTGCGGAGCCATACTGTAATTAGAGAGAAACGCTGTACAGGTTTTCCACTAATTAGCAAATTATGCTGAAAATAGCATCAAGCTAATTAACAGTTATTATGGCATTTTTGAAAGTATGACTTTAATTAGCAAAGTCCTGACGCAGGCAATTTCAAACTCGTCTCCGAGAAGATGAGGAAGAAAAGAAAAAAAAAAACATGGGGCATGATCAAGAAGATACCCAGATTATTATGATGCCGTCAAAAACTAAAGGAAGGGGAGAAAAAGCAGGAGGGGGAAAAGAGAGACTGAGCGAGGGAGTGACGGAGGGGAGGAGGAGGAGGAGGAGGAGGAGGAGGACCGGGGGGGTAAAGCTTTTGTGTGTTGTGTCTGAATCTCCATCCAAATGAGGGGACATGTGTGCTGTGCCACGTTGCCAAGAGGAGCCCTGAGCCGTGTGCCCAGTGTCAGGTGGCAGCGGCTCACCCCTCAGCTACCAGGCGAAGACGAGAGTGAGCTCAGCTGGTGCCCACAGCCACTCACTTATTCTACTCCGCTGCACATTAAAGGAGCCCTCGAGTGGAGCCAAGCAATGCCAGCCAGCCAACCTGACAACAACACTCCACCTCCTCCTCATTTCCAACAGTTCCTCTTAGCACATCCAGGGATCCACCTTGGCCTAATGACGCCCAGTGACAGCGGAGAAACCTGACGCTCTCCGCACTCACTTAGTCTCTGAAGGGTGGAAAAAAAAAAAAGACTTTAAGAAATGTCATTCATTAATATCACTGTTGTCGACACAACAGCTGTAAGTGAGTGCTGGGGATGGTGTAGAAAATGTGTCTTCCTTGTGAGGGGACCTGTGTGGAGGTTTTCTGGAGGGATGCGAGTGTCGCCAGTGGAAGTGGGGGAAAAGAGTAAAAGAGGAGTGGAAGAGATGGAGCAAGAGAGGAGAGAAGGAGAGGGGTGGACTGAAGGGTCTTTGAAGGCCCAGTGTGTGAGAGAGAACAGAAGTGTGCCTAGCCCCAGGCAGCCTACGGCTCAGGCCCATTAGCTAGACTGACCTTGCCCGCGCCTTTGTCTTTGTGCTCTCCTCCCGCTGCTTCCCCTTCTCAAGCATTCCCTTTTTGTTGTCTCCGAGCGAGATTGGGAAGGGGGCCATATCTTTCAGCCTTCTAAAACTCCCAACCCCCCATCTACCACAACACCCCCCCCCGCCGCCTTCAACCCAACACACCCACCCACCCACACGCACACACACACACACACACACACACACACTCAGCCCATGCTTTGCCTGGAGCTTGTGCCCCAGAGGGCTGGGTACAGTGACACCCCTAGCCGGTGGCCACCTCTGCCCCGACCAGAACTTGGCTGGAGTGGTCAGTGCCCCGGAAGACCCCCAGAGAAAATGCGACATATCAGGGGGCCCAAATCGTGGCGCTGCAGGCCTCGCATACGTGCACCCACTCTGGGCAGCCTGCCTCTTTATTGCCTGCCTCTCATTTGAGAGGATGGAGCTTGGCTGCCAAGTTTTGACACCGCCACATATGGCCTCCTCCATCAATCGGACTAATCAAGCATCAAGGGGAGGCAGGACCAGCTTAATTGCCAGCCAGATATAGCTGCTCTCACTTGACGTGCAACCTGAAATAGAAACAGGTCTGAGGAGACATGACAGAAGATAAATGAATACAGCCATTGTTCTAATAATTATATCAAAATACACTTCTTTACACTTACACTTAATGTGTGCTCTGCACAAACGGCAGCTCACGCAACACTGCCTGCTATTTCAACACAACAAACCAACACTATTGCAAATATTGCCTTAATATCGCGTCATCCGCTCATTAAAATGTGGATTATGTTCACATTTGTAATGTTTGGTACCCCAGGTTAGAGAAGTGTACAGTAAGTTGTTCGGGGAGTGTTCCCATGCAGGCTGCAGCGCTCCGCTCCTCCAGAGTCCTTGAGGCGTTCTGCCTGCCTCTCTCAACTTCCTGTTTCCCCCACACCCCCCACTGGGGTAGCAGCCACGGAATAACTTAGCACATGGAATGAGGAGGAGAGATCAACAGCGGTGATCCATTCATCTTGAGTTTCTCCTGTCACTCTCGCTTTCCGTTTGTAAACACTGAGGGTCCGTGGTCAGAATGGCCTTTTGTCCACTGTGTTTTTCCGCGTCGCTCTCTTATTCACTTCAAAGGTAACAAGTGACAGATGTCTGTCTTCGCCGCGGTCCTAAACACTGAGGCTCCGCGATAGCATCTGGGCTGAATGTCAAACTGTGAATCTTCCCCAAGAACGCACTGTGGTTATGCCAAGCTCATTGTTATTAATGTCAGGGACACTGCCTACAGAAGTATTTAAGATACTCCCTGTAGTTCACAGCGGGGTGCACATGCGGCTGGGGGGTGGAGGGTGTATGCAGAAATGATGGACAACAGTTGTTAGAAAAAATATTAATTTTGATAACAAAGGACAAAGTGAATGGATGAATAGCTCAATTAGATCTATATCAAGATTTCCTGGTGGGCGTGCAACTTCCCAAAGAATTTGACTCGGCATGAATCAATTTAGCCACAGGATATGATAAAAAACAAAGGGGGAAAAAATAAATATACAACATGTCAAAGCAGAGGTTTGGCTGCATCAAAGAGTTCCTTGGAGTTGTAGGAACCTCAAAAAAAAAAAAACATGGCAAAGGTGGTGGGTTTGGGTTTTTGGTTTTTTTTTGCGCTTGTAATCACAGCACGGTGCTGTGTTTATTTAACTTTCTCATCTCAGCCGCTGCCTGCTTTTGGTATTTTCATGTTTAATTGAGAAGTGTGCTGCCGGTTTCTTCTGCCCATCTGCCGAGTCCCTTCCTCTTATCAGACTCATTCCTCAAACTGACAGCTCTCCCTTTCTGCATATCTCTCTTTCACTCCTGTGCTACTGCACTACTGACTCCTCTCTCTCCCTTTCCCCCCGTCCCTCTCCAATCTGTCAGAGCCGGATATGAGTAATGACAATGCATTTTCCCGCAAATCAGACCAATAAGTAGGAAACGTGTACAGGCAGCCAGACAGGAAGAATTCTGTATCCGAGGTGATCGGATCATGAAGCTCTCAGTTGTGTGGTCCAGTTTTTTTTTTTTCCTTTTTTTTTTTTCCTACCCCACGTCTAAATCACCGGCTGTCAGACGCAACATGTGTGTCATTGTATCCCCCATCAGCGTGTTTCATTGTACACACAGCCACCTCTGAAGAGCTGCCTCTTATCAGTCGAGTGTCAGAAAGCCCCCAGCACCACCACCTCCTCCCTGCTGCCTTTCTAAATGCTTTTCTATTAAGAGCAGTGTTGTGTCCCTCTGATAGCGGCAGCTTCTCCACTTCATCATTCATAATCCCAACGGGCATCAATGGACTCTATTGCCTCGCTACCCACACCAAAGGCTTTGTCAGTCCGCGCAAATGAAAACAACCTAAATGAGAGCGCGAATCTGAGGAATTCACTACAAGAGACAAGGAAAATGGCCCAATAGGCCAAAGCACTCCAGTCATGAATAGTCCTCTCCACAACAAGGCATTGGCGATACCTCACATGTTTGGAGTGGGCTCTCAGTCTGCTTTAATTCCTTCTAGATGGCAGAAAACATATGGAGGGCAGTTTACAAGTGCGAAATGGCCCAACTCACTGTATGTGCTTTGTCTTTTTAAATGCCGATCTATTTTAGCTAACCGCACGGTATGACAGAGAGAGAGGGAGAGAGAGAGAGAAAAAAGAAAAAAACAATAAATTCCCAGAGGTGGACAAGTGCTCTGAAAATCAAGGAATGAGAGCCATATGAGAATACAAGGAGGAAAAATATCAGTACATTATTGCAACGGCGTAGGCTAACTTTCACTCAGCTCGAAAAGTCTAATATGATGTTCCCGCCCTTCCCAGCATGCAGGAGTCCCGCTGGGGGCCTCAATGTGATCAGCAGCATCCCCACCACGTCTCCTCATTATTGAGTAAATAGGTTTGGGCATGTCCTCAGTAAACAAAGCCAAGACTGACAGTTAAGGGAGTGAGGGGAGTGGGAGGCAGCCTCGTTCCCAATTAGAGTCGCCTCAGGCAAAACTTTAAAGAGGAGATCAATCCTACAGATCGCTAAACTGATCCTGTCACAGGCTGGGGATATTTAAACCGCGGTGCAGAGCAGAGCGGTGCAGGGCAGTTCTCAGTACAGTTTGACTGTGTGTGCTAATGACTTGGGGGTAGGCTCTCTCACCAGGACACACACCCCACAGCGAGGCGGCCGTGATTGACGGGTGAAATCGGACCTCAGCTGCAGTTCTCGGCACAGTAGGGGCCAGATGGGGGAAATAGTGATTTGCGTTTTTTAGTATGCAGCTCCAGCACTTACGGATATTCCCTAATTGTCTCCCTTACTTACCTGTGAGGCTGTTTCCCATCACAGATGCAGAGTACATTTCAAATTAACCCAGGATGTTTTGATTTTTTATCTCACCCTACACCTTTGAAGCGGACTTATTAAAATGTGCCAGTGGGGCTCGGGCCTGTCTGTCTAGTCGAGGTGAAAAGTTAGCTCTCGCTAATGTCGAGACAAAGTAGGGGGACAAAATAAAGGGTGAGTGCTGGAGATGACACACTAGTTTAAGCACACGGTCAATCTGTGACATCCTGCTAGAGCAGCAGATACTGTATATTTTTGACTACAAGTGAGTAGCTGGCACATTGCAACTCCCAGGCACACATGGGTAATGTGTAATGAGCTACCAAGCTCTCTGCAACTGCAGAGGAACTGAACATTTAAATGAGCGAATGATGCATTATGTATATCACTGAGGTTCCTGTGCAGGAATTAATCATGATCATAAAAGCCAAAGACAAAACAACATACTCAGGCCACAGCTAAATTGTTGTGATCTAATGCAAAACAAATTCATTTTTCATGCCATTAAAGATAAAGAAAATCTTAAAAGGTTTGGTTTTGCTTGTCTGCGTCTCTTATTGAGAGTCATTCACTTTCAACTTTATTTGCGGATTATTGCAAATCCCCGGTACAAATCATATCATGAAATCATGTAGCTGGGACATTGGATGTGTTCTGCTAATGCTCAAGGAAGATCCCCTGAGGGAGCCATTGAGTGGGGGAGAAAGGGGAAGGAAAGAGAGAGGAAGGAGGGAGGCAGATAGAGGGAGAGAAAGCAAGGGAGAGGCAGAGAGGGAGAGAGTTACAGGATGGGTAAGGGAGGGAAGGGCGGGAAAGAAAGACAGAGAGGAGGGGAGGGCGGCAGCAGTCAAGCTGCACTTTATCCTGACAGATCTCCTTTACACACTAATTTCCTTGTTAAAGAAGAGAAAATGGCACTCAATCCGGAGAAATCCTTTTCTCCTGGAGCAGGCCTGTCAGCTGAGGGATGAGTGGATACAAGCAGAGCTTTCCTCCTCAGGCTTCTCCCTCTGGCACACAGCAGCCAGCCAGGCTAGCACTCACAGCAGAGCTCTCTATCTATAGCCATAATTAATACGCCATTGGAATATAATGAACCATACCATGATACATGAATTTCAGCAGGTCCCGTCGACAGCAGTCATTTAACCGCTCGCTGGAAATCAGATGTGAAGTCAATTGATTTCTTGATCATGTCATCTCCATCACAAATAGCAAACAAATCGTGTACAAACATTTCATGCTCAGTCGCTGCTTAGAAACATTCCCCATGACAAAATAGTGCCCCCCTTACACACACACACACACACGCACGCACACACCCCACCTCCTCTCCGCCCCACCCCGTTCACAGTTTCCAGCAAAGACGATAAAATCCAACAAGGGCACATCTTTCACTGCAACGTATTTATCGCTGAATTTGTAATTCACCAATGTGTATTAACCAGGATTTGAAAAAAAGGGAGAAAGAAAAGCCTCTTTTATTTTAAGTCAGGGGTGTTAGCTGTTCAGTCTGGATGTTCTCATCTCCCAAGATTACTATTCGCGGGGTGTGTGTCAAGACTACTTTTCAGAAATCTCGGTAACAATTCAGATGCGATCGATAAGGAGTGACAGTTTATTCTAAGGCTTAGCACGGGCCAAGAAAAGAACGACTGGAGCATCAAGTTTAGAGGAATGAATTTGTTTTGTATTTGATTTTTCCATTAAATTTATCACCACTTTAACTCTGCCTTTTCCCTCTCCTCCTCCTCGCTCGTTCCCTCTAGCCCTCTCTCCCTCGCTCTGTCACTCACATCGACAACAAGGCTGTAAACGGCTGTCAATTTCTCATCTGTGATTTCCATGTCTTCACTTTCATCCATTTTTGATTGCTTCACACCCTTTACCTATGATGCTTTAAGTGCTCATCGGTGACCTTGTGAGATGATGGTGGTGGGGGGGGAATTATAAAATAAATTTTCAGTGGCAGAGCGCAGCCGCCCTTTATAACACTTCATCATAACTGCCGCAGACGGAAAATAGTTGAGAAACATTTTCTTACACAACTGCCCTAATGCTGGTTTGGCACAGAATCATATGGTAAATCTATTACCACTTTGTCAAAAGAAACCACTTGAGGTTTCCTGCAGTGTAGCAGCAGGCAAGAGAGGGAAACTGTGACCCTGAAACTACTGTCCGATTTCTCTTGTTAAAGTGTTTTCAAAATCTTCTCCCTTCTCAGATTTAAGGGTCATTGAGGATGCCAATCAGAGGGACAGGCCAGTCAGGAAGCCAGCGGCGTGAACAGGACAGGAACCAGCTGATGAAATTCATCCATACTTCTCACTTATGATGACATGATTGATTTTCCCTCAGAGTGCTCAAATGTAGGATTGTCTTCCTACCCCCATCTCCTCCTCCATCCCGCCTCAATCTGCCCACCCACCCGCCAAGCCGGCAGCTAATGGATAAAGCCTCTGTCTGTCTCGAGCATGGCGGAGAGTTGACGAGTGGAAGAACAACTGCAACGAATGAAGGGTGAAATCTGAGAGTGCAATTTTCCGTCTGTCAATCTCCCTTCAAGAGAACAAGTTGACCACCAATCAGCGGAGTCGATTCGGGGCTGCCGCTTGATGGGAGCATTCTGAGTGACAGCGTCATGTCACTACATTAACACGGCAATGAAAGACATAAAAAGGCATTTTTTGAAGGGCCTGGCCAGTTATTCGATTTCTGGATATGATTTGGGGGGCTGGGACCATACGTTTCTGCCTTAACAAATGAACAAACTGACAGGTTAATGCATAACATAACACTCTATAATTCATGGTGCTGAATTTGGGGGGACTCCTATCATCCAATAGGTGCTTCAAAATACAACCAATTAAACTTTACTTAATAATTAAAGGTAGAAAGTGAGGGAGAAACATGCCTTAAAAACTCTTGCTTGCAGTCAATTACGATAAAACTTTAATGAGCCTGGATAGAGAGCCATAAAAACTGATAGCCCCTCCGTCATGAATTATATATCCATATCGATTTTGTTTCTTTGCTATAAGAATTGCAGGTAATCGTATGTTACCACATGTAAAGTGCACTTCCCTAGCGAGTATAAATATTAACTATCAAATATATATGAGGTGTGTGTGCATTTATGACCAAGCTCATGTAGAAAATGAAGAGCAGAGATGTCGAGGGAAGGGCCATTGGGAATGGATGAAGGGTGCCATATCTGACAGTAAGAGAGACCCTTAGCGGGGCTGGCTTGATATGTTACCTAGTTAGCGTCACAGAGAGAGGAATAAATAGTTCTTTATTATTTGTGGTTGCCATCATGTCTCTCCTAATAGACAGGCTATGCTGAGTTTAAACCACATTATCCTCGGTGAGACCATCGCAATTACTCTTGAGAGCTGGGTCTGATGTGTGGATAAGGCAGGTCGCCCATGTCTTAATGAACACAAACAATGTGAAATGGAGGAAGGAGCAGTGGGGGGAAAGATAATGGCAGGGGAGGGCTTGTTTTAATAGAGACAGCGCTAAGTTGTTTGCTATGATCTATGCGAAGTCGAAGAACGCTGAAAACCCCCAACGTTAGTTTGTTGGAGACCTTTTTTTCCATGATCCTGTTAGCCAATCAATCGCCACCCTCTTCTCTGCTCTGTGTCAGCAAACGGCGGGGCGACAAATCCTGTTTAGTGGATCTCCGGCGTTGGACTTGTGTGTGTCTGGGCTGTCATTGTCACACAGTCGTGCCTTGTCGGACAGCCGACAGGGGTTAAAGGCCACCAAACTGGATCACGGCGACACCCAGCGCGATAGTTATCCGCAGCACAAATAGCTCAGCGCCCAGTTAATTGATAAACTGCCGCTCCACTTCATTAGTCAGACAGACCAGGCTTAACGAACGAACACAGAAGAGAGTGTCACTCTGAATATGTTAATCATGACTGGCCATTATGGGGGTTCTCCCCTCTACCTCCTCGTCTCAGCCCCGGTTAAACTACAGGAGACAAGGGGACGCGGGCTCACTTCAAACTCTGTGTACGCTCGCACCGAGCAAGGCTATTTATCAGTGACAATAGGAAAAAAACGGACTCAGACAGACGCAAGAGTGGTCCTTGGTGTTATTGAATATAAATATATAATAACCATGTAAAAAATGCATCATTTGGCCTTTTCACAAAGGCGGTTGTAATATAGCACTAGGTGAGCACTGTACTTGACGTACACACTGGAGGTGAGGGTGTCAGGGGAGAGCTCGCTGGAGCGAGAGGAGGTTTTATTGTTGCCCAGCCCTTCCGCTTAAGTGCACATGGCTGGGAGGAAGCCGGGACCTCCAGCTCTGACCTCTGCGCATGTATATTTAATAGGCCATCAGTTGGCCGGGGCAGCGCTCTGATCAGGATTCAGAGAGGGGCTTTGAACACCCCTGTGTATTCCTGAGCGTGCAGCCTCAAGCTGCTCTCCCCAGCTGTGTCAATCCGACAGCACTGTTACAGGCACCCAGACAAGGCACTGGGCACTCCACTGCTACCGCCTAATGACTACAGAAAAAAAAAAAAAAAGAAAGAAAAAAAAAAGAAAAACAAACACAAAAACAATAACATTTGGCGTATGGAGCTCTGCTACCATCTAATGAGCAGTTTTAAAAACTGAAATATTACACCAGCTGATATACTGTGGGGGTGCGCGGGTACGCGTTTGGATTACATCAGCCACTCCATACGATGCTGTGTTCCCCTTAATAATAACAAAATGGCAATCTCACGGTGACTGCACTACACACGCCGGTAACGATTGAAGGAACAAGACGGCAAACAGAGAAGTGCCACTCGTGTGTCTTTTCTTCTAACAAGGTATCACTACACTTTGAATCAAATCGGCTCGCCGTGCGAGTGTGTGTGCGTGTCACAGAGCATGCTCGAGCGTGTGTGTGTGTGAGGGCAGCTTAACGAGGGTGGTTCATTTGACAGGCAATTAGTTTGCGGAGCTGCTATTGACAGCCCCTGTGCTTGTGTTTGTTCAACAGCTCTGGGTGAGTTCCACGCTCCCTGGGCTACGTGACAAAGCACCTCCGACAGGGAGCTCCTGATCTCCACCGAGGCTCGGAGGCTCGCACTGTGAGGGGGGTGGATATGTGACAGCCTAGCAGAGAGAAGAGAGGAGAGAGAGAGGCGGAGAGATACAAAACCCACAAGGGTCTATTAGGGGGTTGTTGCAAGTTAATGTAGCTACAACACACTTTTTTGTGTCGTATTTTGAAAGGCCTGAGCAATGATGTTGTCATTTGTTGTTTGATTGCGGGGATAGCGGAGGGTAATCTTAGGAGACGCGCCGGCTCTCACACTACATGCACACACATAAAAATGCAGAAAGAGAGGAGACAAGGAGGTGGGGGAAAGCTAGAGGGAGATAGAGGGGAGGAAAAATATAACAAGATCCAAACACTCTTTTATCCTCGAAAATCCCATATTCTAATGCAAGGGCCCATCCCTCTTTTAGTTGCAACCATTTCGTTTGTAGAGCCGAGCTCCAATCAATATCATTATTTTCACAGAGGATCGAAGCGCCTTCACCGAGTTAATGGGGGATTGAGGTGGTAAACGTTTACCCTCTCACTGTCAGCAGAGCAGTGGTCCATAGTGGGCCCAGATGACAGCGCTGGCCCCACTGTGGACACACTATGTGGAGATGTCCTGTGGGTAGACAGGCTGCATGGACTGTCAACCGCCTGCCATGCCCTAGATGGCCTAACATATCAGCCACTTGAGTTAGAGCAGCGGCATGGGCTTTGACTTCTGCTAGAGCTAACAGAAACAAACCGGCCAGCGCTGGCAGCAGCATTACTGCACCGCTTGACATTGTTATTGTCAATATGACTGTGAAAAAAAACAACAAAAAAAAGCGCCTCCAGCGCCCCCTTATTATTGGGAGAGAATAACTCGACATAATGCACAAGTAACTCTGTAAAATATTGAATAACACGCTGCTTTAACATAAAACAGTATTTTGTTCCGTGCTAGTCGCCGACGACAACGGATCAGCTGGTCTGTCGGATTTTTGAGAATTGAAGACTAATCTGCAGCTGGCAACAGCCAGGCAAATTCTCTCGTATAGCAGCATATGCTAAATAGCTCTTCAAGCGCACAGATGCATTGCTGTAAAATACTTCTCCTGTCTGCGTATCTGCATCTCCCAGATGGGTCCCAAGCTGTGCCAAACTGCATCTCATCAACTGCTATGAACTATGGCATCACATGACCGCAGCAGATATGTGGAGTCCTATTCTGTCTTGCCTTGGCACAACGTGGTCAAGCGATACATCATCAGGAAGCACACACTTTGTCAAAATGGAGGCAGCAAACAGAGAGAAGAGGCAGTCTGGGGGGGGGGGGGGGCGGGGGCTTTGCCTGCTCTGCTGCTTCATGTTGAAAGTTCTGTGTGGGAGAAAAGAGCACGACTTTTGCCTGATTTTCTTTTTTCTTTCTTTTTTTTTTTTAACTTTGGAAAAAAGGCTAATCAGCAGAGTTCGAGCTGATTTGGGCTCGCATGAGGGTGTGACAGAGCAGTGAGAGATTTCATGGGACGTTGCCCCATGATTCATTGAGTTATTGGTTTCCGCCCTGTTTTAATCGCTGGCGGGCCCGAGCCAAAAAACCTCGGAGGATTCCGGAGAGCTCTTTTCTCCACCATTCAGCAGAATGGAATTTGGTCTGCAAGTGCCTCACGTCATTCGAGGCGTCCTTCACAGTTTCGGGGGCCCTAATTCAAACCACATGGAGGCCAGCGTCCGGTTACGGACCTCTGCAGAAAAAGGACACGTTCCCATTGGCTGCTTCAGGATGGGAAATGGGGTGTCTTGATGGAAAAAGATAACAAACACATCTAAGTAGGAGTCACAACATAGCCAAAGCACACACACATTCACATGCATAAATATACATACACATGTTCATACACGGGGACATATACAAATATACAAGCATATACACAAATACACACACAGCCTGAAACATACACTTATGGGCCTGCAAGAGCTGTTTGCTTGACATGATGGAAGAATGAGCAGCAGGCTCTGTAATATTGCTCCTATTCTTCATTGACAAGCATATATATTTTTTTGCTGTTCCCAACTGACTTTGCAGTGCTGAACTCCATTTATGAATTATCTGACATATTTCCTGCTATTTTTTTGACAGGAGTACTCAGAGGAAATTTCAAGGCACCTTTCTCCTGACAAGTAGAAATATCAATATTTGAATAAATTGCAGATTTGGATCTCCTCACATGGATGCTCTCCAGCAAGTGTGTGTGTGTGTGTGTGTGGGTGGGTGTGTGTGTGTGAGGCAGCATGAATGTGTGTTTGTCTGTGTATGTTTTTGCATGTGCGTGCATTTGTGTGTGTGTGTGTGTGTGAGTGAAGGGAATGGGAAGGGGTTTGTTTCATTCTGTTACCACGGTCTTATCCCCCTGAGCCCGCAGGCAGAAATCTGTATGCAGCATTTCATTAGGAGGGAGCTCGACTGAGTGACATGTGAAGCACACCTCGCCGTCGACCTGATGAAGTTTACTTCTCTCAAACAGCAAAAAGCCACTTTGTAGACTAGCCCTTTTTTCCACAGAGGAAGAAGAGGGGGTGATGGCTGAGCACCAATGAAAGAATCATGAATGTTGTTTCACAGAATGACAGGCCTATCTGTACACAAATATTTCTCTTCGAGAAAAATGTAAGCTTCAGAGCCCCTTTTTTTCCTGCGCTCTTTTTAAAGTGGATTTGACTTGATAGAACTGACAGTGTTCAAAATATGATCACCTAAATTCGCAGCCTTGTAGGAAACATCTAACAAGGTGAGACGCAAAAGAAAAGGAGGAGGGGGGGGGGTAAAAACAGATTGTTGTTATCTCGCAAAAGTGGCAAGCGTTATGTGAGGAGAGTCTCGTCTCACCCAGTGAACTAAATAATTTACAAACAAATACACTATTGTCCTACAACCTTGATAAATACGCTATCTCCGTCTAAGAGGTCAATGTCAAGCATCCATAACACTCAGCGCTGTCTTCTTAAAGCTCCCGGTGTTACGTATGAGAGACTTCTGCCTATCTGTCTCACTCTGTTAGCTGCAGTAGCTGCCATTCTGTCTGCATGTCTGCTGCTACCGCTGATAGATCACTCTCCAGCTCACCCCTACAACCTGCCCCCCCACCCCCCACCCCCCTGCCATCATTTCAGGGAGCCTGAGAAATGGCTCAGCCATGTGAGGTTACTCAGGTACCAAAAAAGGCTGCGACCCCGTGACCCCCCCTCTCCGACCTCTCCGACCCGAACGTCATACTTTCTCCCTCTCGGACGGAAAACAAAAACAAATCTTATCGCGCGCCTCCGCCGCTCTCGAGATAATAAAAAAAAAGAGAGAGAAGGCCCTTATATCAACGTGGCGCTTTGACAATCATCTATCCACATGACCTGTGATTTCTCCAACAGGGTCTGCTTGACACTTACAACAGAGAGGTGACGGCGCGCAGGTTGTCCATCTCTCGCCTCGCCTGCCCTTATCTCCTCGCCTCTCCATCTCCCTCCTCACTCCTCCTTGTGTGCACAACTTAATAAGCAAGCAAGGGGTGGATTCCCATTATGGAAACCCTGGAAAATGGCCCGGACATTTTCCCCCATATCTGGGATCTCCATCTGGAGAAGGCACTCTCGCTCTCACTGCCCCCCTCGTCCAATCTCTGTGTGTGTTCTGGTGAGCCTACGCGGCAGAGATGGCTTTCACTCTCCACTGGCTACAATGAGATTGGCCCACCAGGTTGACTCTATTCGAATCGACAACCCATTTCAATAACGTAACAAAACAGAACAGAGTGGCGTTGTTGAATAAAACATTTTTTTTTTTGAGGAGTGCCCACGGGGCAACACGGGGGTCTTAAATTATCTAAATCTGTAAGATTTTGGGACGTTTTGGCAGCAACGTTCATCCGCACTTGTCTGCTGCACGCTGATTTAATAAAAGCGTGTAATTTAGTTTCTCTCCTTGTGTTGTGCCGGTCTACATGTCAGTGTCACAGCTCTCGTGTCACTTCGGGCTGCTTCATAACTAGGGTGTATGGTTAACGGTCTAATAAAGATTACACTGAGGTCAGCAAGTCACTAATCCCCGGCGTTATTAGTAAAAACAAAGCCTACAGCTTTACGCCATGCACCTCATCACATCTGAGTGCCTATGCACGTGCATAAGGTCCGAACATAATATGGTGTGACTTAAACCATACAATGAGAAGAGAAAATAAATATGCTAAGAGCTGCAGGGGTGGACCGGGCCAGGCCTCTGCGGACCTATGTCATCACTCCCTCTGGTCTCGGCTGCGCTCCCCACCCGAGCGAAGGGCTCAATGATTACGGAGGCTCAGCTTCCCTCTAAGAAAGCAAACCGGAGCTGCAGTCCAAACAAGGCCGAGCCAGCAGCGAGGGAGCACTGCTACACCAGGCAGCTCGGGTTTACCGTCGCCTCCGACCTGGCTGGCCCCCGGGCTTGCATTAGTCCCCCAGCCCAGCCTCTCTAGGACAAACAAACAACCACCACTTACACAGTCAGGGACGAGCAGCGAGGCGGGGAGAGCTGGTGCCACCAGCACAGTGCAGAGGGGAACCTGACCCAATTGGATTTGCTTTATCACCCCATATAATGACTCCCAGACTGGTGTGTTCCAGTGGTAGAAAATAAAAATTACAACAACAAAAAAAAAGGGAAAAATCTGCCGGCCTGCCATTCCCAGTTTGGCCCAAAATGGGCAGCTCCCCCAAAACAGATGGGGAGGCATCTCAAAAATGTTCTCTGCCTCTGGGGACATGTGGTTTTCCCCATCATTATATAACTGTAAACTCCTGGATGTCAGAGATTGGGGATAATAACTTTCAGATGTTGGCAGCCCTGGCCAGTGCCGAGACCTGCTGGATGGGAACGGTTATTTGGCAGAGGGGAGGAAGTCCGAGAGATTAGGACTAAGATGTGACAGGGAGGGAAGTGGATCTGGACCGGAGCTGAATGGGTCGTCCGAGTCTGTTCCAGTGTGTTCAGCACTGTGCCGGGCCTTAATGATGACCGCGTGGGAGGCAGCGGCCCCGGCCACGGCATGTGTGTGTGTGTGTGTGCACAGGAGAGAGGCTGAGACACAAATTAATATCTAAACCACAGGAAATCATGTCATCCTGTTAACACGCCGAAATCAAGCTAAAGTGCCGGGGCTTGATCCACCACTTTTAGCATGCCATTTCAATTTTCAGATACATTTGATATGACAGTTTTAGCACTCCCCATTGCAGTGCAGATGTGCCACTAATTCAGAAACAGACACACCTCCTTCAATAAATGAGTCCTTATAGAAGTGTCATCCCGTTAAACCATTTTTATTGGTGTGTCTCACATGGCGGCGAGGGTGCGTGGCGGACGCGTTCCCGCTCGCCACCGTAGTCAACGTTTGGTCACCTCAACCCTCACACGCTCCATCTCCTCACACATACAAATATTCCAGCTGGTCACTGCACGGTGGGAAAAAAAAGCACAATCCTCCCCTTTTTCTTCCTTTTTAATATATTTTTTCCCTTTGCTTTAAAGTATCGAGCGCAGTGCTGAACAAGCAGAGGAGTGTTTTTTATTGTAAATCAATACTGATCGATCGGCTGCCTGGGTGTTGAATATGGATCAATATCACACCAGGCTGTGGAGGAGATCTGATTTCAATTGGCAAGAGAAGCCCACAGCAGGTTTCCATCAAGCGGTAATTCAAGACATGGGAACATAAGTCAGATGGATTGATATAGACTAGCCAGGACCTTTCTTGCCACTGAACCAGCTCAAGGAAATTTCTGTCATATATCATTAACGCAGTTGGGGCAGGCAGTAAAAAAAAAAAAAGGGGGGGGGGGGGGCTGGGTGGGAGGGGGGAGTACCTCGGTGACCCTCAATGAGGATCATTGGTCAAACATTGAATAAATACTCCATTATGAGCATGTTGTGTTTTTTTTTAATAAAGAACCTCCAGTATGAAACAGACGTCCGACCAACTCAAACACTAAAATAGACAGTGCAGCTCCGCTCTCTGTGTTCACACACACACACACACACACACACACACACACACACACACACACCACAGTGTGGTCATGTTGTGTGGAACTTCTGGTTCTGATTATGCAGAGGTCAGCTCGAGATTCATACTGTAAGCTGTTATTAATTTACTGAACAAATGTCCTGGAGAAAACCGGTGGATGGTGAAATATTTTCATTACACTTATCGTCCGGTCGATCTTTATTAAACCCGCACATTTGTTTAATTTAAACACCAGCAGAAAATACAAAATATGATTTAACAGCTCACATGTGTCGTCCCGAGTGCATCGAGCGTATGTGTACGTAAAAAAAAAAGGCAAAAAAAGAAAAAGCAGGTCACCTCGTTCATTCATCACTTGTTTGTGATTCCTGAAGAGAGGGGCACTGTTCCAAATGACAGCATTGTAAAACAATAAAAACAGAGCTATAGTTAGAAATAACTTGTCACTTTTAATAAATGACACTGGTTCAGGGCTCTTTCTCTGGGGCCTCTCCTCCGATACATCCCAGGCACCCCTGGGGCCAACGGAGCAGCCAGCAGACCAGCTCGTTTCCCCGAGGTAACTGATGACCCTATCCCTGAATTCCCCCCATCTTTGTCCTGTGACCTCACACCAGCGGGAGCAGGACCATGTCCGATGAAATCTTCAGACTGCTTCCCATCCTAATCTTGCCCGTGTCACACTACAAATTGCTACATTCAGAAAATGGAAATAGATTGAGGTGCAGACGGAGGGAGGGACTGACAGAGGTAGAGGAAAAAGAGGGAAGGATGGAAGGGGAGGGGATGGTGTGGGGAGCGGGGGGGTGGGGGGGGTGGAGGAGTGTGCATCGACAACCAGTCCCCTAAGAAAAATACTTGAGGAAAGAACGACTCGGGAGATCCCGACAAGGAATCACATCTCAGCGAACATATTGATCTGATTTACAAAACCTCCACTCTAATGCGAAACAAATGGCGTGGGCGTGAACTGGTACTTAACCATAAAACCCCAGCATTACTCCGTCTCCGATGAAATACCACATATATCCCTCACCGGGGCCTAATATGCTGTTTTACGGCCAGATATGACTGAGGTTGACCCAACAGTTTGTTTGACAATTAGGGGAAACCTAATAAGGATTGAATGGGAGCAAGAGCGTGCCAAGAGAAAGAAAGGAGACTCTTTTTCAAAAAGGAAAAAATGGCTGAAAAAACACCGGCCTGAGTGACCTAAATGTGATTCACAGAATCAGGACCTGTTTGACAAAAGCTCTTGCGTCATTAATGCTCTAAGAAACTAAACAGCATCTTCAAAACAGCGACAAAGTTTAATTATAAAGGAGAGCTGGTAAATATTTGAGTGAGAGTGGCATGTTTTATTCACTTAAGATTTAATTTCAATAATGTAAGATTTTCACCATGGTGGCTTATTGCAGCACTGTGCCAGGGAGGAGTGAATAAATCTGAAGAGATTGTTTTCTTTCATAATATCAAAATAAATCACGTACAGTGCTCCACAGCCGGATTTTAAATCACATTAACGCAGCATAAACCAAGTATGTGAATGCGACTGAAGATAGTAAACTTTAACAACATATACAGCCCCGGAAAGAAAAGGGGGGGAAAAAAAGAGAAAAGATCCTTGATAATCTTTTCTTATTTCTCTGTGTGTCTATGTGTGTGTAGCCATGTGTGTGTGCAAGGTCCAGTGTTGCTCTTGGCCCAGCATTCATCCCATCACCCCGACTCTGGCCTTGTTTCTGTCAGCAGTGAACCAGGGGAGTAAAGAGTGTGGAGGGAGGGGAGGTGGTGGAGGGGTGGGGGGAGGTGGGGGGGGGGGGGGGGTGTAGGAGAAGGAGAGAGGAAGAGAAGGAAAGAGGGAAAGAGAAGGGGGTGGTGAAGGGGGGAGGGGTTGTCTCCATGGACAGATGGACTGCTCTTTCTCAACACATGTGGAACCATGTTTCGTCTTTCACTGCCGTCAAGCTGGAGCCGAATCCGTCGCTCTGTTGGCCCGCGCCACTCTTTCGTACTGCACACCTCTCTCTTTAGCAGAGCGCGCGCACACACACGCACACACACACACACACACACACATACAGACACGCGTGCACGCCGAGACACACACACACACACACACACACACACAAACTGCACACACGGCACACAAACATCTCCGTCTTTCTCTGCACACATGTTAAAGTCATCACCCCTGCTCAGCGCTAGTAAAACACAACACCCCCGGCTTCTCTGCTGTTGTCAAGTCTTGCCATTAGCTGATGCCACTGGGGAATCCTACCCTAGTGAGGTGGGTCTCCCTCGGGAACGTCAGGCACCACGTTACGTTCAGCCGCCACTCATGTGAACCCAAACATGTGAGCATAATTTGGAAAATATCATTTATACTGTGCGTCTTTGTACGTGTCTTGACATTTACAAACTGCGATAAAACCGACATGAGGGAGGAGGGAATAGAAAACAGGGCGAGAATAATTTGAGGTAATGTTTTGCTTAGTGAACAGTATTACCCAATCCTGGATGCTGGAGCAACTGGGAAGGAGGTTCTGGCTCTGGGGCTGCGGAGAGGGTCTGGGTTTCATTTTTCGGCAAGTGCAAGCCAAAGGAGAGCTGCCAAGTACAGCTTTCGCTCTCAACACTTCCTGCTCTTCCTACTCTGGCACTGGAGGAGACAGGCTTCACTCAAACATCACGTCGACTTTAGGCAGGGGTGGCCGGCTTATTCTCCCATTTCTCAATGGGCGTCAAAAACGCACATCTGTCACAGGAATTACACCAGCCATAAATAAACTGGCGGGGTGGATATGCTCTTAAGCCGCGAATGAAAAAGGTGTGCACAGGTGTTTTGCACGCATGTGTAAATACGGAAAGAGAGCGTACAAATTAACAGCTTTAAGTGACTGACTGTAAAGCCTAAAAAAAACATTGCAGTGCAGGTCTCGCGGCTCAGTGTGTAAAGAAAAAAAAAAGGAAAAGGAGGGGGGAAAAAAGCGAAGGAACACCTGCAGCAATCAACTCTCAGTCACAACAACGGTGACCCCCATCCACTGCATAATTTTCATTACGGATGGTGGGAGCACCATGCTAGATTAACACTACCTACTGAGTGCCATCTTAATTTCCCCTCTGCAGATGCAGTGAAAACATGTCATTTAGGCACTTCATAAACAGACTTCTCTTTGCAGGTTATCAAGACAGCCGCTCAGTGAGAACACACCCTCTTTTCCTATGCTGATGTGCAATTAAAATGGTTTTAGAAATCCTCTTTGACAGTCCAGGGCTTAGCCAAAAATGTAAATGACATTAAAGGAGACAATGAATTTAATTTTGTTTAATGTCCCCTTTCGCTGATTCTCATTTACATCACATTTCCACATAAAGGGCTGACCTTATAAATACTGGCATTTGTTCAGCTTTTGGAGGTAATCACGGTTTTGCAAAAACCAGATGGGAGCACGCAAATTTTCCGATTTGTTTCTTAGAAGGCCGAGGGAACCACATGCGAGGCGTTCTAAGACTGCGCTCTTTTGTTTCTGGTAAACAACTTGACAACAAGTCAAGTGCACTCTGGGAAATGACCTCGTAGGTGTTCCACAAATGAACGATAACGCAAAGTCATTTAGAAAATACAGGCTCGCTAATGAGGGACATAACGGAGAGCTAAGCAAAATTTACATTAGGCCAAAATTTAATTGCATTAACACGTGAACAGGTGCGGTGAGGCCTTTATAAATGAGCTAAATGAATAAAAGCCTCCCACAGCACAACCATGTGTGCTGACCAAAAAAAAAAGAGAGAGAGAGAGAGTGAGACAAGGGGAAAAATAAGGGAAAAAAAACAAGTCAATGTCATGAATTATTCAGTGGCTGGGCTGCACTCCAAAGGTCGCTGCTCTTTGACCTTTGTGACAGGAAGTGAAAGGGAGTGCCGTAGCCGCTGGAATAAATGGAGCTGACATGTTTAGGTCTGGTCCAGAATCCGTTTGTGAATGGCAGCGTAAATTGACACAGGATGTTAAACTGTATGAACATACATTAAATTCAAAATTCATATATGGGCAGAATACACATTGATATCACATTCACTCTCCGTCTGTCTCCATTCCACTCGCATAAATTGCTCCATGCTTCTCGGAGTAAAACGCGACCTTTGAACCCTGAACACGCAGAAATGAGTCATTTTCTCTCCTCTTTCAACAACATGTGCCGTCTTATTACAAAATCCATGTGTAAGCCCGAACAATGTATCTAATCTTTCACACAAGAGAAGACAAAGTCAATATGCGAGAGAGAGTGAAGACAGATACCAGACCAGGAGAGTCATCGCAAATTGAGTTATGTTTGTCTATACACTACATGCACTGTAAATGGGAAAAACCACCTAATCAGATATTGGGTACCTCATCACTATAATTCTAAAGACTCAAATTACCGACTGAATAAACCTACACCACCCCCCCACTTACTTTAAGGCACCATTAACTTATAAATGTAGCATCTGTGGCACTGCTGTATTTATAAAGGGGGAGAGACGATTATACCAAACTGCAAAGTGATGCGGTCATAGCAACAGCGCCGCAATTAGTCACAAGATAAATTTACTGTTTCTTTTATTTAACTTAAGCGCCGCGCGACGTCTTTTCTGGGCTCGTGTCGGAGGGGAGAAAAAAAAAACGAGTCCGCCCGCGTCACTGAAACGACAATAGACGTTTTTGTAGAGCAAAACATGCACCGACTTTCCTGAAAGATATTGAAATTTGAGTCACAACATATAAACCCACCCCAAATGCAACTAAAATAGGGCCTTTCTTCATCCAAAAAGGAGTATGAATAATGCAAGGGCATCAAATGTAAGTGCTGAAATATTTAAAGACCAAGCAGTGCTGAAACTTTGTGACAGCTGTTGGGCCTATATCTAACCAACTTTTTCTTTTTTTTTTTTTTTTTTTAAAGAGAATCCTTCCTCTTCAAAAATCTGAGTGAAAATCTGTATCAAAACTCAGAGAGAAAATAGGGTAAACAGATGTCTGGCTTGACCGCAGGAAAATAGGACACATTTGGAATGATAAGTTTCCCAAACTCCATTGGATATGCCAGATCCATGGGAACGCCAGTTAATGTCTCGCTAGATGCCAGCTAGCTGTGTGCGCTTTCCCCCCTCTTACCATCTGGGAAAATGTTACAGCGAATGAACGCCATCAATGATTCACTCCAAATCTGTTTCTTAAGGTTCGGCCATGCTACTGTTTCTCTAGGAAATGTGGCAGTGCTCGCTTGGCTTTCGCTCTGTAATTGTAGACAGATGAGATGTGCCTGATTCAACAATCAAACCTCTCCTCTAGGTTTATGTCACTCAACTATGTTCTACTCAATTGGAAATAATCAGTTTCTGCCAGCAGCGACCGCAGCGCAGGTGCCTGTAATGATGTGCATGAGAAAATGACAGATGTAACAGAAATGGCTGTAAAACATGGAAGCTTTAACTAAAAGCTTACCCATATGCACAGCGGGAACAGTGAAGTAATTGCAGTAAATAATCTGACATAGCATGCTCATAGTGCGCTCTGGTCATGTCCGTAACTCTTGCTAAACCCTGCAACCTTTCGCTGCGAGCCTCCCTCAGTCACTGGGAACCTGTGTGGGTCTGTTAGGGTGAGCTGACGGGCTCATAGTTACGACATGGAGACAATGGGAGGGTCTAATGAGGAACATATGCTTTTGTGTTTCAACAGAGCCGCTCATTGTGCAAGGAAAGGGATACTCTACTCCTATTCAGACTCGTCACAATGAAAATCCGAGCCCTCCCTGAGCCAGTTGAGCTTACAATATCCATCCGCTTCTTTTTTCCCCGTTCTTTTTTTCCCACCCCTCTTTCTTGACTTTAATTCTCCGCGCATTCATTTTGCTTATTGTACTTATGTTACACGTTTTGTCCCCCAGATTGAAGAACAATGGCGTGCGAAACTCTAAGCAGTAAAAAAAAAGGGCAGCAACAGTGACACAAAGCAAACATAAAAGCGGAGGAAATTAAGCAAAGTAGACGTCTCAAGTTAGATGTTAATGTTTGCACGCTCGTCACTGCGCTAACACATGCACATGACTAATAGATTAAGCAATCCAGATTAAAAAGAAAAATCCTTAACAGTTTTCTCATATAGGATGCACCAGGCTTGTGCGTGCAGATCAGGAGTGGCACGCTCATGTGTGTGCGTGTGCGTGTGTGTGTGTGTGTAAGTGTGTGTGTGTGTTGTGTCTGCCCGTCTGCGTGTTTGTGTCGTCGTCTAGTGGCGTGCATCTCCGTGTGTCTGTGTGAGTTTGAGTTCAGACAGCAGTAGCTCTGGTAATCCATCCAGGCTCCCAGGGCAGCCAGCTCCTACTTCCTGATGCATGAGAAGCCGCTGGAGTGGAGTGGCAGCAACAACTGCTCAGCCCTATTTGATTACTAATAAGAGAGTTGTCCCCTCTGTCAGATACCAGGCATTCTCCACTAAGCAAACAGTGATTCCGGCTAGTCAAACATTAGCATTGCTGTCTCTCCCTACTACGTGGTGAGAGTTACATTGAGATTGACGCTCAAACTGCACCCCCTGCCTCACCCCTATATTCTAACACACACACACTTGCACGCAAACACGCACACTCACACACACACACACATGCACGGCTACCTAAACATATTCAGGCTGGCCGGGACTTATAGTGAGAGAAACGTCAATGCCTGAGAGGAGGCCATTTATTCTCCCCTCTTTACAAAGTGATGAAGGTAATATAAATGTGGCAGATGTAGCTTCCCTGAAGGTGCAGAACAAAACAGCAGACATAAAATGTTTATCTCTCTTAAAACAAAACTTTAACGGCATCCAGCTCACGGCTAACTCGAGAGAAGGAAACAGTCAATGAAAAACAACTATTGACAGTGTAAGCATCGCCGTCGTAAACAAAGAAGGGAAGCCGGCCAGATAAATGCGAAGTTGCCTAAGCTAATTAGGTGTATTCCCAGCATGATCCTCTAGCGATTGAACCACCTGTGATTGAACAAACCCTATCCAGGTGGTGACCGCCCCTCGGTGCACAGGTACCTGGGAAAGACGCCCCTCAGCCGCTCACACAGGATCACCCACAGTTCCCACACTGTGGGCTGCAAGATGCAAGTCAGCCCAACTGGGCCGTCTGGCACACCGGGAGGGAGCTCATTTGTTCACCATGTGCCCGCTCATCCACTCAGTCACACGTCCATTGAGTCACTCACTCGTTCACTCTCTCTCTCTCTCTCACACACACACACACACACACACACACACGTGGGCAGCCTACCTGTCAATGATCACAGGGTCTGAAGGAGTCTCGTTCCTGTTTCCACAGCTTTTCTTGTCGCAGCATCGGCTGTGGGGGACACAGACAAGTGTGTTTCAGAGCGGAGCAATGCTTTGCTGGATAAATAAAAATAAATAAATAAGGCACATGCATTTATTAAGGGCCTGGGAGTGGATCTGATATCGGGAGAGAAAGAACAAAATATTGCCATGAGATTTCCTTGACTCAATCTATCCATTCCATTGATGCTGATGGCTGATAAAAATGGCGAAAACAACATGTTGTGTTGTTTGGCTTAGTGTTGGAGGGGAGGGGAGTGGGGATTGGGCCAGGAGGCAGGGGAGTCACTTTTCACAGCTTCAGCTTTTGTTTACCTCTAATTGCCAAGCTGCTATTTCTGAGGGAGATGCAAGGTGCCACCCTCAACCAATATTTCTGCAGGGCATTTATCAATTATGGCCTCAAAAGCACTAATCTATCTTCCACCACATGTTTCAGCCATCTCCTCCCTATAAGCCTATAGCTCTGCCTGCCTGCCTCACGCTTCTTTGATTGGGACTTGAATCAAAAAAGGAAAAAAAAAAAAACCCCGCAAAAATAAACAAATACATCACCCCCAGCTTCCATTTGAAATGAAAACATATAAACATACGTGAATAAGATTGATTTATGCCATATGGTGCAGAGAGGAAAAACAAAGATTTTGTGCAAATCTACTGTCAGTCAACCGCACGTTATTTAAATGTGCCTGATTTACACGACTTTCTAGAGGCAATAATAAAGATGTTTTATAGCTGAGGCACCTCAGAGAAAAAAAAATCGGATTCGAACACCTAGTGTATTACAAGCCTCAAAAATAAGATGCATTATCAAAAGATTATTTTTGTTACTTATTATGCATATCTTCTTATCTGATAATCGGCTGCAGTTCAAGTCTCTTTTTTTCCCAGCAGGAAAAATGCTCCTCTTAGTGACAAAAAAAAAAATATTACCTCGAGAGCACAAGCATATTCAAGGTGTCACAAATAAGTGATGGATGCATGTATAAATTGAGCGTGAGTGATGAGTTTATGCATGGAGAAAGACAAATCATTCTCAGCTCTCATGCTGCACTTGCTCCCAAGCAGTAAGTTGAACAATGCACCGGTGCAACAAAGGGAGAGGTTAACCGACAGTATCCGAATTCAATGTTCACAAAGCTCATGCTGAGCTCGACAATAACAACAAAAGGCGTTTTTTCCTTTTAGTATCAGTGACACCGCTGAATAGCAGCCGCAATATGAGAGGTGGAGATTTATGTGGTTAAATGACGCTAAAAGGCTCGCTGATCAGTGCTGACAGGTGGGATCAACCAGGGGCTGACTCTGGGCACCGAGGAAGAAGAAGAAGAAGGAGAAGAGGAGGAAGAAGAAGGAGGAGAAAAAAAAAGATGCATGGCATGCAACGTGTGTGCACAACTCAGCAGAGGACACACTGTCTCTGGCAGGCTCTAAATGATGACACACAATGCTTTAAAAAAATATAGGAAATAAATAAAGGGGCAAATTAAAAAGCATAACTTGTGTACGGTGTCACTGGCTGTTTATGATACCCTCGGTTTCCCTTCACTGGAGGAGACAGTCGGTTCATTTCCACTGTCATATTCATATTGGTATCAAAGTTGAATCACATCATATCAAAGTTGGGAATGACAGCAACTCTGTGTCTGTGTGTGTGTGTGTGTTGTGTGAGCCTGTGCCTGTGAGCGTGTGTGTGTGTGTGTGTGTGTGTGGTTGCTGAAAGACCACAGGACAGTCTGGATTGCTGCATCAAATCACCAGTGTCAAAACTTATTTAAGAGGAGGGGGGATTACTTTTTCCCCATGCAAAACAGACAGAGCGACAGAGAACAAATAAAAATAATGACGATAATAGTCATATTAATAATCACAACAACAACAACCATGAACAAGCTTACCTGCACATAATTTCATGAGTAAGGAGAACTCTGCACATTTCTGGGTTCTTGTCCTGGCCCTCATAAACTATGGCCTTTGGGAAGAGATGGAACGAGATGGAGACAAAGTGAAAACACAGCCTTTCTTATAAAACACACATCCATTCACAAATGGTAAAGCTCACATATGTGCTTTTTTTTTTGGCATTTCATAAAACGATGCAGTGTGTTGCATGGATGCACGTGCTGTCGAGACACGAGCAGAATGATATTGCACGAGTTAAGAGACAAGCTGAATATAATCACACTGCTGTAAAATTATATTAATTAATGTGATCATCGATAACACACATGCACCCAAACAAACAGCGCAGAAAATATCACAATGTGCTTCAGCAATATATACATATTGGCAGCTGCAAAAATATTGGATATTGTTTTGATAATAAATAAATTGTATATTTTTCTGGTATTAATCCTTAATATGTGCTGTGAGACAGACAGACAGAGAGAAAGGGGGATTTTCATAAGGAGAGATCCAATAGAAGTGTCATCAATATGCTTATAATCTGGGGATATTTGGGGGAAAGTGTTAATGGGCAATCTGTTGTTTATTTTTGAGCCGCTAACAATGATCTTTCTGTGGATAAAAAGCGGTGTCTGGCGCTCCGGTTGAGTAATTTTTGAGCATTGGCTGAAACAGATGGCGTGGAGCTATCAGTTCTGCCGCTCCTCTCTCTTCTCTCTCTTCTCTCTCTCCCTCCTTCCTTTCCCTTCCCTTCCCTCCCTCCTTCCTCTCCTTCCTCCTCCGCGTCTAAGGAGAGACACTTCACTCTCAGCGTAGCAAAAAAAAAAATTGAAAAAAAAGACCCGAATCGTTATCGACGAAATATTGACAAAGCAAATATGCAAAGAAAACAAAACAACATGTTATTTTTTCTCTCTCTCTCTCTTTTCCCTGCGCCTTTCCCTTAATTGTCCTGCTAATTTCTGGCACGTTTTCGGGGTCGATATAAGAGTGACTTTGAAATAAGTGACATATCTGAACCAGGTCGCATCACTCCTTTTTAAAAGCCTGTCCCACTTGACCTGGTGTTTTTTTTTTTCCTTGTATTTTTTTTTCCTTTTTTTTCTTCTTCTTCTTCTCCTTCTTCTGCTTCTTCCTGGGAAGCGGCCGATTATCTATATTGGTTTGATTTATGTGGCCGCTTTGCAGCTGTAGAAACACAAATCCATAAATTGCTTGTTCTGCGTCGTTGACTCGGATCATTCGCGCAGGAATGTGTGTCGTGTCTGGGACCAGTGGTCCACTTGAAAAAAAAAAAGTCACATTTTATTTTATTCCCACAATTATAGACGCGTTAGGGGCTGAGGACTTGATAATGACATTTCAACGCGCCGGGCTCCTGGCTTTAAAAACACGTGTTGGGAAGGAAGGGGACACGCTAATATTTAGATTTAGAGATTAAACACCCGGTGCGTGGTTTTACATATTTGCAGCCCGTGACCTCTGACTCTGTGCAGGGCTGTTTTAAAATTTTAATGCCGAACAAAATCGACTCTTTGCAATATGATACCAGCGAGCATAAACACTGGGAATGGACGCTGTCTGCTCTGGTTACTGCGGTAATTTGATTTTATTTCGGGAGCCACAGCTTGCATTCGCCTTGCACTTCTCCCTGCGAGGTGGCAATTATTTGCACGGCGCGTTAAGATAATTTTGTTTTGTTTTGTTTTGGGGTTTTTTTGCACGATTGAAGCGTCATGCATGGATGCAAACTCCGTGTTTTTTTGTGTGTGTGTTTTTTTTTTGTTGTTTTTTTTTTGCAACGCGTGCGTGCAAACAAGTGTAAGAACAGCTTACCTGCTTCGTCATGGAATCGATTAACCGTATGTAAAGATCCTGCTCTGTTCTGACGCCTGGGGAGAGGAGGGGAAAACAGGAGAGGAACACTTGTGAATTTTCACGATGGGGAAAATAAAAGATAAAGCCCTTCAAATAGAAAGTTGATCCTCGATCGAGCCTCAGCCTGGCCCCGTTATTACCATCGCAGTAGGAATAATTGCCGTTATTGCCATATATGCTTTTATGCAAGCAGGGCATTTGATGTATTTGGAGGTGTTTGCAGGGCACGAACAGAACTTGAACTCACCATTGCTGTACAATAACTGTAGTTTGTAATGTATCCCATTGTTAGTTTTTTCACTGGTTGGTTCCTGCAGGAGACAACAACAGTTTGTCAAAATCACCACCAACTAAACAAACAAGTATGCAGATGGTGTATGCACAGTTTTTCTATGCAAAGGAGAAACGGCTTTAAAACCACACTGTCACCGGGGGTGGGGGGAAATCAATATTACACGTGATATCCCCCACACGACACAATTTCGATAGACGTGCGTGCATTTCTTCAAAATATCAAAATAAACAAACGCGGCGCCTTACTTTTTCTTTCTCCACAAAGTCCACAAAAGCTGTCCTTTCGATCTCCACCGGCTGACCCTGTCTGTCATACAGCGCCAGGACGAAATGGAAAAAATTGGATTTTCTGAGGTTGGAAGGGGGCTGCTTTTCATAATGTGCCCTCGCCAAGCCGACACCGCTGCGGGGAGAGAACAAGAGAGCAGCTCGGTTAAAAAAGCACCGGACACCGGGGATGGAGACGCGAGATGATGGACGGAGGGAAGGAGGCGAGAGGAGAGGAGGAAGGAGCGTGATGGAGATGGGAGACGCGAGGGTCGGGGAGTCGGGAGAGGGAGAGGAGGGAGAGAGATTTCTTGATTTGTCACAATAATGGGTAATCTGATGTAATGAAAGAAAAAGAAAGCCGAAGGGGGGGCATTTATTGGGAGACCGTAATTGATACAGAGTATTCAGGGGATTGAGGGGTCGATATGATGAGGAGGGAAATGCGTTGAGATGCTTTTTTGGCATTGCCTTTACCTTTGGGCGGCTGTGTTTGCATCCACCACCCCAGCTGTGTGCATCCAGGAGCGGACCGAGTTCAGTCCACCCAGCGGTTCCTCCTTCATCGTCGTCCCACCCCGCGGTATAGTTTCCTGAATCCCAAACATTTAGGACAATTTGTGTAGGGGGAGAAAAAAAAACACACGGAGTCTCCTGCGAAATTAAGGACGTCCAGGCGGCGTTGGTTATCCTTTTTTTTGTTGCTTCAAGTGTCGAGACTTGCGAGGGGAAACCCGGTCCACAGGTCTTGCCTCCCTCTTCAGTCCGTCCGATGTGAACAATTCTCAAAGTGCTGTACTTAGTTAGAGCCCGTATCCACAGACTGAGGGGGGAAAAAAGTGAATTGTTCAATAAGACGAGATTTTTGTTGTGTTGCTATTGTTCCTCTTTGTTTCTCTCTCTTTTTTTGTGCTATTCACAGAAAAATCGATGGCAGTTGTTTGTGTTTGTGGGGTGATGCTGCTCTCAAAGTGCCCACATCCCTGAAGCACCGCATCCAAAACCTTCAGGACTTCTTCTTGTTGAATAAAAAACCCCTACACTCCCTGTAAAAAGGTGCTGCTGCTGCTTCTCCACAAGACAAACACGGGCGAAGGCTGATCACCAGTGGAGGTGTTCCTAGTACACAGGAGAGGTGGATAAGGGGCCCTTTCGCGTCGTGCAGGATGGATGGGAACATGCAAAACTAAGCCCTCTTTCCCCGAGGACTGAAATCTTTCCCGGGAGCCAAAACTCTAAACCCACGGGAGAGGCTCTGTCAGAGTGTGACGCGGGAGTGGGCGGGGTTTTGACCATATATGGAGTGGTGACGCTTCCTGCCGGGGCTGTGCAGGCTGCAGCCCCTGCGAGTGCAGCCAGCCTGAGAAACACTCATTCGCTCCACTTTTCCTCTTGCTTAGGCCCCCCTATATGTGGTGAGTTTGACTTTTTTAATGATATGGAAAACATGCAACCGGGTGTGACCATGGCACATAATGAGGAATAAAATAAGCAAATAAATAAATAAATAAATAAATGACACGTTATGATAATAACAACTCGGAATTTTGGTGCTTGTTATTTGTTTCTGGCCTAATGATAGCGATTTCCGTGATTAGTTTCCTTATATTGGATTGAAATTAATAGTATTTGACGTATTTATTCGATTACATTTTCTATTATTGCTACAAATTGACTCACTAATGTATCGGAAGCATCTCAATATAGCTGTGGTATAATGAAGCGCTCATAAATCAGGTTTCAGCACGATGTTTCTCCATATATTGCACTTTTTATTGTGTGTTTTTAACTCTTACGCTGCGGACTGTTTTATCGTCATTAAAATGTAATTCATATTAGACATTTATTCATTTACATGAAGTTTTTAATTGAGATTTTTTTTGTGCATGTGTGTGTATCATGTGGATTTCTTTATTTGGTGCTGAAGTTTGGAAATTGATTAGCATTTATTGATGTGATTCAGAGTCAGATTCTCCTTTTTTATATATGGGATTAAAATAACAAAAATATCACTGTGTCTCGTGGCATTAAAAACGCAAGTTCAGGAAATCCACGCTGCTGTGTGTCGTCTCCTTTCATTTCACGCACGTCCTGGCGAATCAGAAATAATCAGAAACGTCTTAATCATTTTTAAAGAGCTGCAACGTGTCCGAGTCTGTCCGAGAGGGGCAAAAAGCAAGCAATCCGGTTCATTAGTGGTGAAAAGGAGGAGAGGATGGAGGGAGGAGGAGGAGGAGGAGAGGGTGGGTGCGAGGAAGAGAGATGTGTGCTATATCCTGAGCAATCTATCTCGCTGCTGCTGAGGGTTAATAGCTGCTGCCAAAGATAAGTGAATTATAAGCTGTTGCTTTCACCTCTACTACACAATCTATGGCCAAATTGCTCAGTCACAAAATTAGGGTGAGGCTGTGTTTTTTTATGTTTTACTTTTTATTATTATTATTATTATCATCATCATCATCATCATTACTATTATATTTAAGGATGAGTTATATTTGTGTGTGTGTGTATTTGTGTGAGGGATGGAAAACAGCAAAAAAAAAATCAATGTCCTTCCTCCTGCACGCATGTTGCAAATGTTTTTTGCCTGTTCTACCGAGATTGCAAATATCTTTTTTTTGCACACCGCTTCTTCTTTTTTTCCTGCAAGTCGCTTATTAGAACTTAACCCCTGATTACACGCACCGAGGCGATTTAAATCTGATTATCAAATTAGGAGACTTTGAGACAAATCCTCTTAGATCTGATACTGTTGACTGGAGAGAGGAAAATGGATCCCCCCACCCACACCCCTGCA
This sequence comes from Karalla daura, assembly GCA_029224185.1. NCBI lineage: Eukaryota > Metazoa > Chordata > Actinopteri > Chaetodontiformes > Leiognathidae > Karalla > Karalla daura. The sequence goes on from CM055200.1 coordinate 4,834,629, forward strand.
CACACACCCGTCACGTAGGTAACGATGCTGTCCTGAAAGGGAGTTTTAAACCGTATTTGACAACAAATGCAGCTGCCCCTCGCTATTTCAGAAGATATTAGAGAGAGAGGGGGGAAAATGAATGCAAATCTGTGTGCAGGAGCCATCTGGACGCGGAGAGAGAGAGGGAGAGAGAGAGAGGGAGAGAGAGAGAGAGAGAGAGAGGGAGATAGGGTGAGAGAGAGAGAGAGAGAGAGAGAGAGAGAGAGAGAGGGAGTCAGCTGCTGCGCACACTGCGAGGCGAGGAGCCCTGAATCCGTCTCAGCTCATTCTGTGGGATCATCTGCGTGGTGGGCTCCACACCGTGGAAAATGCGCTCTCCATCATTAGGTGAAATCAAAATAAAGGAAATGTTGATCCCCTTCCTCCCCCTTCCTCTCCCTCCCTATTGTTTGTGTGTGGAAACTTTGCGTGGAATTAGAGGCTCGTCTCTCTCAATTCTGCAATCCCCCCCTCCCCTAAAATGGAGGTAAGTGATGGGAGACAAGTGCAAAGTGTTGCTGGATGCTGGGTGTAAATGATGACACAGAGGCTGAGGTGGAGGCGGGCAGGTGGCTGTAGTTTTGGGGAGGTTTTTTTTGTGGGGAGGGGAGGTGTTGGGGACCGGGACCCTGGTCATTGATATCGAACTCCTCACTGTGCTGAAAATGTACAGGATGACTTCCAAGACCTGATATCTTCTTCTTTTTGTGTGTGGTTCTGTGTGTGTGCGTGTGTGAATTTACGGGGCGAGGCCCTCGTGATCTCCTTAAATTTGCATGTAAATGGCGACATCAGCCTCCACGCGTGCCAGGGGCCAGCAGGGGCCCCTCCTCCCTCCCCACCCAGATGTCAAGGCAAAGTCAATCAGGGCCCGGCCGCTGCCCAGCTGTCCGTCCCGTGCACTTTATTGGGACAACACTTTCATTATGCTCACCTGCATTGTTTCCTAATGAATTGATTGGCAAACAGAGAGAGATGGAGAGAGAGAGAGGGAGGAAGACGAAAAGAGTGTGTGAGAGAGAGGAAGAGGAAGCTCTTATTAGCACCCAGCTTTGGCAAGTTCGCTTACGGCTTTATCTATCTTTCTATCTAGCCATCTATCATAGAGGTTGTTTTAAAGTGATTCCTCTCTTCGATTAAATATTAATCATTTACGCCCACAGTTACGCATCTTTCCTGATTCCATATGGAAGCGATAGACGTGGAGCAGGAGCAGCAGCTCCTGGTGCGGTGATGTTGTCATGTAACAGCTTTCTTTCCATTGTTTGGACCCACGATATTTTGTGCATGGCTTCATTTCAAATTGCATTTATTTACTTGTTTAATTTTTTTATTTTTGGTGTGTGAAAGAGAGACAGAGAAAGTGCAAATTAAATCCTGTGATACGCAAACTCCGGCTTTTATTTTGAAAAATCATATAATTTCTGTACTTAAATAAAAATGTTAAAAAAAAGACTTGAGTGTGGACATTTAAAATAAAAAATATATGTAGTTATTTTCTTTATTTTTTCCTTACAATCAAAAGCAAAAATGCTTGCCTCCTTGCCTTTTTAAAAACTTTGCAGCTTGGGCCTACAGTCCGGAAATTCGACGTGACATATTCAAATATGCCATAAAATACATCTTCTTGGGCGTTATTTTTAATTAGAGGAGAGGTGGTGGTGGTGGTATTGAACAAGGGGGGGGGGGGGGGGGGGGGGGGGGGGTAAAACACAAACGGCCAAGAGTGATGGGATGTTCTTGGTGTCAGGTATAGTGGGAGCTGATGGACGGACAGCGCCCCTCGTTGGTGACACTGGAGACAGCATGGTGTCGATGGGAGGCAGCTGTGTTTCTTCTGTGACCAGATAAATCTCAAACATAGCTTTATCTAGCGCGCACACACGCACGCACACACACACACATACGTAGACGTAGAGAGAGAGAGAGAGAGAGAGACGGGAGCCAAAGTGGAATTTCACATTCAAGATAAATTATACGAAGAAATTTACGCACGAAATCTCATAAAATAGGCACAAATATGTAGTTAAAAATGGTAAAATGTCAACGAATGCACGCAATAATCCGCATCATATCGGCAAATTATTTTCGAAATTATTATTAATATTTGTATCGTTTTTCCGGCATCTTCTCAAATGATTTTAGTGCAAGACTGTGTGTGTGTGTGTGTGTGTCTGCCTGTGTGTGTGCGCGCGCGTGCGTGCGTGTGTCACACAGCTGGTGTGAGCTCACGTTTCGTCACTAACTTCATGTTAATTGTGTGCACTGGTGAGTTGTGTCAAGGGCATTGGCCGCGTCCGCCATTTGCATTTTCCATTCTGCCGTGGAGATGATGAGAAAGAGTTTCCTCGCGCGGTGTCGAGCCTCGCGGCGCAGTCCGTGGGCGAATTACATTTAAAGAAGGCGAGAGAAATTAAATAAGAAACCGAGACCCACTTCAGGGCTATTAACATCTAAAATATCCCCTGGAAATTTAAGACCAAAATACACACATGGCCAAATACCTGCCTGTGTCGCACCGCCCCCGCATGTCCATCATGCTTTTGTGGTGAAAATCTTTATTTAAATGAAGCGAAAAAAAAAGAAAAAAGAAAAAGTTGTCAGGACGTTGATGGACGTGAGCTAAATGTGATTATTCAACCCTAAATGGGAACATATTAGCATTTAATATAAGTAGTCAAATGCCAAACGGAGTGTGACACTCAGCAGAAAAGAGAAAATCTCACTTTGAAGGTCATTTAAAAATCTCATCAATAAGGATGATATGGGCACGTGTTGCATTGGGCAAAGCGGTGGCCTCCAAAATGAGAAGCATCAGCTTTAACCTTGTGTGTGTGTGTGTGTGTGTGATTTTTCTTTTTACAGCGCATGTGCATGGCCACACAGGCAGCCTTGCCTCAGTCCTCCAGAGAACTTTAATTTGCCTGTTGACCCCTGTGATGGAGCCGGTGCCAGCTTATCGTGATGCTGGCCCTCCAAACCTGCGAGGAAGCCCAGGCGTTCTCCACATCAAAATATGCATTTTCTACATGTTGCATCAGTGGCTCTAATTCTCCGGGATTATGAGGGGCTACAGTAGTGACGGTGATTGGCACGGCAAGGTGTCTCATATAGGAGCAGTTGCATTGCAGCTGAATTTTGATTTTAGCCAGAGATCCTTATTAATATTGAACTGTGTTACTATTAACAGAAATGTTAATTATGATGTCAAGACTGAGAGAGAGTCAAGGTGAAAAGCTGCACGGCAATAGCTAAAAATAATCCACAGCCAGCCAGAGTACAGTGCGATCCTGCAGAGGAGTGTTACTGGCAAGGGACCTTTTTGCTGCAACAAAGAGGTGGAAAAAGAGGAAGTAAATGAATTAGAGTACAAGCCAGATTTTGTCTTTGTTTCATCCGCACTTGTCCTGTCCCTATTTTTCCAACCTCTCCCTTTCCCTTGCTCATTGGAAGTGCTGCAAATTGTATAATGCTGGTCTTTGTTCTACGGAGTCGAGCCACATGAATAGCCGTCCTGAGCACCACACACAAAAAACACACTGACAAACTGATCATCTTAAAAAAGCAACGCCCTGGTGCTCACTTGGCCTACTTTCCACGGCAGCGCTGGGACGTGGGAAGAGGAATAGAATTCAGGGGAGGATGTTCTCGCACTCTGGGAAACATTCAGTATAGCAAGTGTGATGCACATAAACATAGCCTTTGCATTGTCAACCTTAGACCGCGTTTGCCCCAGATAACTAGTCCCCGTGTGCTAGACTATTCTCTTTGACTTTGCAATTGAAATCCTGAGAAGATTATGCCAAAGCTAAAAGAGGCAAACTCCAGGGTGGGATTTCAATTGTCAATTCCTGTTGGATTTTATAGCATTATGACATATAGTGCACCATCTGTTACACTTCCTGCGACTAGGTCTGCACAAGTGGAGCGTTCCGATACGAACGCCATTATGGCTGCGGTTCTGAATGAACAGCACTAATATTTCTCTCTTTAACACAGGCTTGTGAGTAGGCACCGGGGGTCTCCAGGTTAGAAAACACAAGGGTAAATTAGGGATGAGCAGGAAAGTAACCACTCCTAACTTTAGCTAAACAGACTTCCTGAAGCGGCAGATAATCTGGGGCTTCTATGTACACCGCCTAACCAAATGTCGACATCTGTGAGGGTGTGCATAGAGAAAAGCTCCTCAGAGAAACGGGGGATAATAATCTTAGTTTCCCTCACCTTCAGCTTGCCCATAGGGGTTTAAAAGGGAGATGAAGAAATCCTATGTAAACATGCCAAGTCAAATTTTCACTTGAAATGTGACAAGGAGGCAAAGGCCAACCTCAGCGCATCACTAATGTGCTTCCACACATGAGTTTTCACTGCCCCTGGATGTAAACAACTGCTGTACTCAGTCGGTGGTTTGAGCAGTGACTCACTATGCACACTTTAGTGTGTTTGAACATCTTTTTTATCCGTGACTGTACGTTTAGTGCATAGGTGAGGAGCCCCCGAAAGGAGTCAACACAAAGCTTGTACACAATCAGAATCTCTGCGCTCAATAAGCTTTAGTGAAAGTGAGTTTTGGTCTCCTGAGAAACTGACAAAGTTTGAGCATCTGTTCCATCATGTAGTCTTTGTTGAGAAATTAAATATTGAACTGATCTAGTGTACCATGAATGTTTCACTCACATAGTGATTAGACAGACAGGAGAGGCAAGACATTGCAGCACTGTACACTCTGCTTTAATATACTGTATTTCTTGCCACTGCCTTTAAGTGCTTTAGACGACACGTTACTGTGTTGTTGTAGAAAATGCTTTTAATTCATACTCCAGTTTCCGCATGCGTGCATGCATGCTTGGACACAATTTATATGCGTGCAGATGAGGTATAAGTGTGCACATACACAAGCATCCAGTGTACACAATTAGCATCAAGAGTGCAGTTCAAGCAATAATGCAGATCCATTTAATTGGGAAATTGGGAGTTTTGGTTTTTATGATTCAATTATTAACTTCTGTTCTTACAATTTTAAGTGGATGCTTGTTTTTTTGGGTGTTTTTTTGCACTATATAGGAAAAGCAGTTATCCAAATTGTTTGCTGTTAAAATCTTTCCTTACTTCATCATCCTTTGTTCCAAATCAACAATTGTCTCACGGGAGACCCCATTAAAGATGTGTATTTTTTTTTCTTCTCTTTTTTGACGTTAACATTTCGGATTAGATGAGCAGACCAAGGTAACATGCGAGCGAAGAGAAGGAAACGGTATCATCACAGAGATCATAAAATGGTGTCGTGAGTAGTCTTTTGTCCGGGACCATAGGAGAGTTCTGTTGCTAAAGGGAAGGACAAAAGCAGAAGGCGCCACGGGTATAAGGTTCCCCTGAGCAACAATGCAGAAAGTTTCAACTTGCAGCACATGGGTGTAACTTTAACTGGAATACTGTGGATCAAAGACTCACAAACAAAGTGGGTGGAAATGCTGGAGGAGTGTCTGTGCTCAAGTGAAGGACAGGTTCACTAGAGAGAAAGCGAGCGAGAGACCATTTATGAAACACAGACCAGGCAATCAAGGCTAATTACTGAGACTGTGTTTTGTGAACTCAAAGGGCAGCGAGATTCAATTAACAAAATTGATGTGTGTTACAATTTTTTTGCTCATTTCAAAAACTAAAATTACCCCACTTATAAAGCATGTGGTGACACGGGCTCGGGAGTCACACAACAAAATCTAATTGAATTTAACAAGAGAGATTTAAATCTGTGCCGGATAATAAAGAAGAATTTGCACCACGTCTGAAACATTCATTCGCACATGTGTCTTCACCTGTCATCTTCCGGCGAGTGAGAGAAATTATTCGCCTCTGCTTCTTTAAATAAGAAACACAGCCTTGAAATTTGAAGGGCTTAAGGCAACTCATCAGGTTAGATCAGTGCAATGTGGATGTGTAACCTTTACACTGCAGTTGAACCAGCACATACAAGTGTTATGAAAGGTCCCTGTGGCGCAATGCTCTTCTGACATGGATTTGAAGACTTGCCACTTTATTAGCTGCTAAGCCCCCAATACTTGTTCTATATAGTGGAGGCCTATGTTATGAGCTGGGATCTCATTGTCTTGCGTTATTAGAGGAAGAGTCTGCAGCACTCGCTCGTCCCCCCCTGAGAGAATAACCTGACTGTTTGGAGCGGAGCTACAAGTGCAATTTAACCCATCTTATTTACAATATGATCTGTTACAAGGACATCACCGCTGCAAGGATTCACATCTAATATTTCCCCTCCACGTGATTCCTCTCTGTTTTCATTGATCTGCTATATTTTGTTTGATGTTCACTTGAGCCTTAAAAAAAATAAAATCTTGTATCTGTCGAGTTACAGCCGACTCGGAGACAAATTGAAAAGTGTTGCGCACAACCGCCGTTCAGCCTTTTCAGAGACCTCTCACTTCACACTGTGGCAAAGTCAGAACAATGGCATTGTGCTTTAAGGTCAAAGCAGTTAATTAATGAATGTGAGCGAGTTGCTCACGATAACATCAACATCAGCTCGGGGAAAACAAGCGGTTTGTGATCATCACTTGTGTCAGCAGCTCACATTTATCCTCCAAAATGGAAATTATCTATCGCCGTTGCATAATAAGTGCCATAGTGCCATCTAGTGCACAAATTTGCACACTGACGAATGACAGTCCCCCTATGTAAACTACACCGCGCTCTGCTTATATCTTACATATGTAGGGTCTGACAAAAGAGGCACAGCCAGTACAGAAATAACACAAAGTAAAGGACAGAGTGTTATCAGCGCCGGTCGCTTGTGTGCCTCAGCATGAGCTTTTGCTACACGGAAAATTTCCACTCATGGGGGAAATAAACACGGAGACAAAGGTTTGTCTTCCAAGCCAGGTCTTTGACAACCCTCAGTTGTTGGAGAGCCGCGAGGATAATCTCCTTCAGACAATGAGACAACGTCGAAGGCTCTGCATGCAAATTATACTCTGCCATCTAAATTACAAAGACGTACACAGACCTCAAGTCATCGGGCCTCATATCTCACTCATCGGGCCTCCTGGCTCTTAGGTTGCCAGAGGATGCTATAGAAACAACAGAACAGAAATAATAAGAGAAAAAAACACACACACACACACACACACACACGAGCCAAAACAAGAGTCTTGAATAATTGATTGTGTTTGTCTTCGCTGTTTGTGTGTATGAGTATGTGTGTGTGTGTGTGTGTGAGAGAGAGAGAGAGAGTGAGAGAGAGAGTTAAGACTGAGGGTCTGGACAGAGCTTATGCCCCGAGCAGCGCAGACATATCCACTGGCCAATGGTTTGTGTTAAAAACTGTCTGATGGACCAAATGTGGGGGAAGGGTACTTGTGTGTGTGTGTGTGTGTGTGTGTGTGTGTGTGCGCTGGGCTCACACACACACGTATGGGTATTTACGTGGATGCCTCTGTGAGTTCAAGATGAGGACGGTCGCATGTACACACACAGTGAACTTGCACTAAAATCGCAATGGCGGAACCGCACGGTACACGAGAACGAGACGAAGCGCAGATTTCCAGGAAACAAATGCGCGTTGCTAAACGGCTCAGGAATAGGTGCATTGCGAGATGTTAAAAAAGTCAATATAGCTTGATTTTGCCTGTGCTGGTAATGAGCCATATTTTCTGGGGAAAATGGCTGCTTCTCCGGAGGCAGCGTGTCTACTGAATGTGGCCCTGATCCTGGATAAAACAGAAGGCTCACCAATCAATCTCTCCAGGTTGCCCACAGCCAGAGAAAGCAGCTGCACCACATGTTTGCCTTGCGCGATAGCGACAAGTTAACATACGGGCAGCACAGTAACCATCCACAAGCAGCCTCTAGCTGTCTTATAATGAATTCCCACAGGGATGGGGAACTATCAGAGTCAGTGGTGTTACTGGAGGCTCGGAATAAAGTCAACACCTCTCCTTATACCTGATGAAGCTACGGCACGGCAGCACACACACACACACACACATACACATTCACAAACACACGCGCACAAACACATTCATAGTCACCACCACAACACTGCACTTGTAAAATGTGAAAGATCTAATAGACACAACGGTTGAGTTTTGCTGTTTTATGAAATAACTAATTGGGCTTGTTTCTTACACAGTGATACAACAGTTTCAGGTGTTTCTATTCATCAAGGGAGCCTTCTTTCACTATGTATTTTTTTTTAGATTTGTATTGTCAGTGGTTAGCACAGTTGCCTCACAGCAAAAAAGGACCTGGGTCGACCCCTGGTTTCTTTATGGACTTTGCACATACTCCCCATGTGTGCATGGCTTTTCTGTTGTTTCTATCAAAGACAATGCATTCTGTAATATAATGTCAGAACAGATGCTTTACAGAGCAAAGGAAATTCCATTTAGCAGATGCTGAATTAAGCTACATTCAAGCTACCTCACAGTGGAGACCATACTGTAGGAATGGAAAACTGCTCTACTTCCTTCAAACTACCAAGGGCATGACCAGTGACCAGCGCATGGTTCAGTAGAAGATAGGTGAAAGTTATAAAGAGGATGCTCACTAAAGAGTCTTTCTCCATCCTCAAGAGTTTCTTGGGGATGCAAAGAGAAACCCCTGGCCCCGATGGTGCTTGGTAGCTTGGTCCACCATCACAATGAATTTACTCGCTGGACTTAACATTTTCAGATGCGGAGTTGTTGTTGCTTTCCAACAGACAACAAACAACATCGCCTCGACACACATCTGCACAGTTCCGGTCCGAGGTGAAAGCAAAAGCACTGCGAGCCAATTTGTTGCTGTGTGAAAGTACACTTCAGAATGAAGTCAAGGCTGTTTGAAGAGGTTCAAGTGCTGCTTAAAATAATGATGGTTTTAAAAAACACTGATGAGCCATTCCATCATCCTACTACAAATAGGATCGATAGGACCAGTACGAGTTAAATGCTGCAGTTAGCCACATTTAATGCTTTCAGCAGTATTCAAAAATGTACCATTTACTTTAGCTCATTAACCACTTTATGCCCAGTGGTGGCACAGGGGTTTGCTAAAGCCTGTCTTCAGCATACATAGGGTGAGGGCAGGGCACACACACATACTCTTACACCTACACCTTGGGGCAATAAAAAGCATCCAGTCAGCATTAACATGAATGTTTTTGGACTGTGGGAGTAACCAGAGAAAACCCAGGCAGATCTCGTGCAAACTGCACACAGAAACTCCTCTGTCCCACCAAAATTTGAACTTTTTTTAAACATTTATTTAGTTTATTTCCTAAAAAAAATGTTTTTTTTGTGAGGTGCACATCTATGGTGCATGCTTGTCTATGAATAGTTTTGAGTCATGCTTTGATACTTCGAGAGACTACGAGATAGATAGATAGATAGACAGACAGACAGACAGACAGACAGACAGACAGACAGACAGACAGACAGACAGACAGACAGACAGACAGACAGACAGACAGACAGATAGATAGATAGATAGATAGATAGATAGATAGATAGAGAGAGAGAGAGAGACAGAGAGAGAGAGAGAGAGAGAGAGAGAGAGAGAGAGAGAGAGATCCCTAACCCCCAGGCCTCTGCTCTGCTCCTCCTGCAGGGATGCTGTGTGAGTGATAGGAGAGATGTGCAGCTCAGGAGATATTGGGTTTTGGTGAGATTTAGTGTTGAATCTCTAATAATTCATTTCCCACCTCCAAGACAATACGCTGATTCACCGAGCAAATAAAGTCTACAAGTACTATGGACATGGCAGCTTTGCAGGGTGTTGCTCTGAGCCCATAGTTATTTTAGGTCAGCGAAGGTGATTATTAGGTTTCAAAGGCACATGTGACCTGAAATATTTGGATACAGACTAATCATTATTTGTTAAAGACCACTCAAGGGGCGCTATGCTATTCTAAGATAAAGAATAAAACATGAATAAATTAGCAGCTAAGCAAACAAAGCACCTTATTTCATATTCAGCAAAATTAGTATACAGTATATTAGAATAGTGTTTTTCTATCAACTGGTGAAAAGAACATATTCCTGTTTATTCTATTTTATCCACTGAAATGTGGCCCAGATATTACATATTCTAACACTTCATCAGCATTGCCTTTTTTTTCTTTTTTTTTTGGTTTTGGAAAGTGACTTTTTTATTGCACAATCAGCCCCTGTGGGCTATCCTTCTCCTCCCCGCTCTTGACAACCTCAACCCTTCAGAGAGTGCTGTTTACAGAAAAATAAGCAGAAAACCAAAAGCGCCTTCCATGAGCCTTAACATCTATTTTTTGCACATTATATTTTGCACTAGGATTTTTGGTGAGAGCTCACGAAAAAAAACAAAACAAGGAAGGAAAAAAAAAACAGAGAGATGCGGGACATACTTTTTGATGGATCCTGAGCAGAATTGGGTTGAGCGGAATTTGCAAAGTTTGCTCCCTGATGTAATACCCGTCTTTTGACAGATGAGTGTAAAAAAAAAAAAAGAAGCGGAAAACACCAAATGATTGATACTACACAATGAACATGCAAGGTTGGCAGGTTGGATATACCGAGACAGACAGATGTATAGACAGATAGATGCGTATCTTTTACTTTCTACTGAGTTTGACTATACATGTGTGTGTGTTGCTGGTTTCTAGTCTTGGACTGATACTCCAGTTTCCTCCCAGTTGAAAAACATGCATGTTTAAGCCAATTAGAGTCCTTAAAATTACAGAGGTTTGAATCATGAATGGGTGGATGAATGTGAGGTATCTATATGGCAGGCCCTCAAGACGTTTTTACTTGGCCTGTGTCTGTTTTGACTGGACTAGTCTCAGTGATCGTACTCAATGGTAGAGAAGTTGTCATGTCATACACATATACATGCTCCCATACCCACCAAGCTTTGGCTCAACTTTTTTTTATTTCCAACAGTTATAGCTTGCATTTTTGTACATTTAGCCAGACAGCTCTCATTCGTTGTTCACCTCTCAGCCCCGGACATCTGATGTCTGGGGGGATCTGATCAGTGATGTTCAGTCTGTGGCTATGACTTCTCTATGAAATAACCACTTACATGCTTAGACATTGGGACAGTTTTAACAAGTTATAGCTATGCAGCCACAAACGAACCATCTATGTCTACTCACAAAGTAGAGAGAGGAAGAAAGATGAGCAATATTTTCTAGGACAGCTCAATTTTTTTCCGGGACATTGCAGAGTTAATCTAATTTTCCATTTGTTTTCTTTCCCATGACAGGTTTTCCATGTTTTCCAGGATGTGTGGGAACCCAGTTGTCTGCTTTGTCAGGTTGTACAGACCAAGCTGTGAAGGACATTAAAAATACACCAGGGCAGTGCCAGTGCCAGTGTAATCGGGACCAAAGAACACAAACGAAACATGAATTTCATCATTTGCCCACTAGATGTCAGACACTGACCACGTAATGGAAGCCAGGGTGTCTGGAAGGTGTCATACAATGTTGGACTCACTTCATATCTCAAGTCAGCAATAATCAAACCGATAAGAGAAAAAGTTCAATCTTGAATAGTGTGATTTATATTTATATTTGTTTTATAAAGACACGAGTTTCTGTTTTTTCAAAAAACAGCTCAACCCTAACCCTAACAGCTCTGCTTGTTCTGTGACTTATGCATGGTGTTGTGTATAAAAACTAATCTTTACATAAGAGTAGATAATAGCTACATTTGTATGTGTTTTACCAAGCAATTCCCAACAAAATTCATTGAAGCTGTGTGATTAAAGTGTATACCTGACAATAAATACTGTCCTGATTTGGATAACCACAATACATGCTTGAAATACTGTATACAATATATGTGAGCCAATGGAAAAAATATATATATATTTGGTATATTCTGGAAGTTACCGTAAGTGTACCGATGTCTTGTGCTGATAACTTGCATCATCTATTCTCCACGTTTCTGTATCACAAAGCAAATAACTCGTAGCTGATTCCGATACAATCTCTGCAGATGTGCATGTTGAGCTGTATGGGTGTGTTCCATTTTTAGTTTTTTCTATTCAGACCTGCACTTCAACTTTGTGACAATTATGGACTGAATCATTGAGTCAGTCAGCCTTACTCAAGCATCGCATCACTCTCACCTCCAGGTCATGTTGAAATATCTGCTTCCTTTACTCCCTCCTACATGTCAGTAAACGCATGTCGGGTCTACGTGCAACAAGCACAGAGGTCTTTTATGCAAAACAATATAGTTCTTTATTAGGCCCTCAACGGGCATTTCCAGCACTGCAGCAGCAAAGCAGACAGAGTAAAAAAGTATGTAATATAATCTAATATAGTTTTTAATAAATATTGAATATTAACACAATATACAATGCAGGGCACACAAGAGACAACAACAACAGAAGCGGATATTGCACACAAGTGTTTCATAGAGATGAGTAGATGGAGTCCTTGTGTGTATGTGGTTTATGGTTAAGCCGTGCTGGAACATTACACATGCTTTGTTAATAACTGTAAAACAACCTGATGTGCACGTTCTATTTTCCCAAACTGCTGATCTCCACTTCATAATAATCATGTATTTCTGCACATCATTATTCATTAACAGCTACATTTATTCATTTGGCACACAAAAGTTTTGTGTGAACATTTTTTTTTCTTTAAAGAAAAAAAAAAAAAGGCTGAATGTACATGTTGGCAACATATCTGGTTCAGTCTATGAGCACGAGATAGCGGATAGCATGCACTCCCAGTTTGCATTTGTTGATGACAAGTTCATATCCTGATGTGCACATTTTATGTCTCCCGGCGCAACAATGCAACACTAAAGTAGCGTGTGCGTGTCGGAGCCAGATCGCAGCCTTGGCAGCGTGATGCTCGCTCGGAGGATGGATGGATGGATGGAGCCAGGATGTGGCATGTGTGCATGACGTCATTTCTCCATGTACTGTGCGCCATTTTGGACGAAAAAAAATCTCGGATAATTTCCGTGCTCTTGACAGATCTGGGAGCCCAGTCTTCACACTGATTGTGGATGCTATCCGTTCCCCCCCGGGCGAGCCGCACTGCTTGATATCTGCTACCCGCCGCAGTGTTCCAGCCAGAGCTGCTACATGAAGCAATGGCAGGTGAGGCTACTGGACGGGGCTAGTTGTTGGTGTGTGTGTGCGCGCTTGTGTGTGTGTGGAGAGAAGGAGCCACCTCACTGTGTGTGTGTGTGAGATGGCCTGGATCTGCAGCCTTAGCTTAGCCCGGGCTAGCGCCTGCTTAGCGGGCTACAGCTCGCCCACAGGGCGCCCGAGGCCGCTCGAACGCTGACCGTGTCCCGGTGTGCTCTCTCCACAGGAGTTGCAGGAGGAAATGATTTCCAGTGGTGTTTCTCCCAAGTGAAAGGAGCGATAGATGAAGATGTTGCGGAAGGTACGTGGCTAACGCTAGCCTAGCATGGCTAGCTGATCTGATGGTGATGGTGGATGTGGAGGATGATGATGATGATGATGGTGGTGGTGGTGATGATGATGCACCCGGAGGGAGCTGTTGTGATCTGTGATCGCTAACATAGGTGATCGAGTGGGATCGGCGTGTGTGTGTCTGTGTGTGGTGTGTGTGTGGATCACTCTCACAAACGCCCTGTCCTCTGGAAATGTCGCTAGCTAGCTAGCCAGCCGTGTGCTAGCTGCTGGCTAAGCTATTAAAGGGGGGAGCAGGCATTGACTGCCCAGTGACATCATGCTTGTTTTCAGTCAGTCATATACAGAAATACTGGGCTGGGTGTGCATGCTGTGCAGTGTGAATGTGTGTGTGAGCGTGTGTCTGTGCGTGCGTGTGTGCATGTATGTGTGTGTGTGTGTGCATGTGCATGTGTGTGTGTGTGAGAGTGGTGCATAAATGTGACATTGCCACCAGGCTGCAGCCTCCTGCACAGTAGCATCACTTCCAGCTGTCAACAGACACAGCTATCGTCCAGAAAGCTGTGCCCCTCTTACTCTGATTCACTCCGATGCACGCATGCACACGCGTGTGTGCGTCTGTCTGTCTGTCTGTCTGTCTGTTTGCAGCCGACATCATCTCCACAGTCGAGTTCAACTATTCTGGAGAATTGCTGGCGACGGGAGATAAAGGTGGCAGAGTAGTGATATTTCAGCATGAACAGGAGGTAAGAGTGATGGGGATGCTCGGCCCTCGTTAACAGATCTAACGATTTAGTGGTTTACTGTCGTGGCACTAGGAGGGAGAGGCTCTACATCCAGATGGAACCATATTTATTGCTGGGTAGACGTTTAACTTCCAAAGCTGTGAGGGATTCGCTGTAGTGATTGGTAAAGAAATCGGGGAGGAGGATTACATAAGTTAATAGCCCAAAGCATAAGGTTAATGGGCAGAACCTATATTGCATGTGTTCTTATTACCTCAGATAATTCTGCAGTACATTGCATTCTGTACTTCAAGCCTACAGTTGTTAGAACATGTATAAAACCAGCAGGTAAAAATAAATGAGTGTGCAGGTGATCAGTAAATGATGAAATGAGCTGCAGCTGTGAATCTACAGTGCTACTTGTACAACAACTTTGTGTAGCGATGCTAGTGTGTGCACGATCTGACCGATGTTCGCTTTAAAGTGTTTTTTTTTTTTTTTTTTTTTTTCCCCAGTCTAAGAATCGTCCACACCTCCGCGGGGAGTACAACGTCTATAGCACTTTTCAGAGTCACGAGCCAGAATTCGACTATTTGAAAAGTTTAGAAATTGAGGAAAAAATAAATAAAATAAGATGGCTACCCCAACAAAATGCTGCTCACTTTCTACTTTCGACAAACGGTAAGTTCGGCCGCCGGTCCTGCCCCTTCAGACCCGTCCTCGGCCGTCCCTGGGCGTAACGACCTTTCGCTGTCTGTGTTTGTAGATAAAACTATCAAATTGTGGAAAATTAGTGAACGAGATAAACGGGCGGAAGGTTACAACCTGAAAGATGAAGACGGGCGACTCAGAGATCCCTTTAGAATCACCTCTTTACGGGTATGTGGAAGGCCTCGCACGTTGAGCGTGTGCACTGTGGAACCTCGGCTAAAAACGCTGCACGTTGTCCCCTCCCCAGGTACCAGTACTGATGCCAATGGATCTCATGGTAGAAGCAAGCCCACGGAGGATCTTTGCAAATGCGCACACCTATCACATTAATTCCATTTCTGTAAATAGTGACCATGAAACGTACCTCTCTGCAGATGACCTAAGAATAAATCTATGGCACTTGGAAATCACAGACAGAAGTTTTAGTATCCTTTTTCCCGCCTTGAAACCCGGCGGTGGAGAAATCTTCCAAACGTGTGGTCGCCATATGGTGTGCGCTGTGTCTGTGTGGGGTCAGAGGGCTCCTTAACCGCTTGTTCTCAGATATTGTAGACATCAAGCCCGCCAACATGGAGGAACTGACAGAAGTAATCACAGCTGCTGAGTGCCATCCACACCAATGCAATGTATTTGTGTACAGCAGTAGCAAAGGCACCATCCGCCTGTGTGACATGCGAGCAGCGGCGCTCTGCGACAGGCACTCGAAGTGTGAGTAACCTTCGCCGTCCCCATGCAAATCGCCCGGCCCGGGCCGTCAGGGCTAATTTCACTTCAGTCTGATTGAGCTGAACGAGCCGTTTCTGTTTTTTCTTTCCCCGTTTCTGTCTCGTCCAGTCTTTGAGGAGCCTGAGGATCCGAGCAGCCGATCCTTTTTCTCTGAGATCATCTCCTCCATCTCAGACGTGAAGTTCAGTCACAGCGGACGCTATATGATGACACGTGACTACCTCTCCGTCAAAGTTTGGGACCTTAACATGGAGAACAGGCCAGTGGAGACGTATCAGGTGAATGGACCGACCGACTCGCATGCCGAGCCAAACGCGGGGCGCCCGCACGGAGCCTAATCGACGCGTGTCGTTGTCGTTGTGTTGCAGGTCCACGAATACCTTCGCAGTAAGCTCTGCTCCTTGTATGAAAACGACTGCATCTTTGACAAGTTCGAGTGCTGCTGGAATGGCAGTGACAGGTACGTGGCACTGCTCTCGCCCTCCGTCCAATTCCCAGGCTCACGGCTCAAGTGAAGAACTGTCGTTCTCCTCTCCCTCTCTCTCTCTCTCCCTCTCTCTCTCCCTCCCTCTCCCCCTCCTCCAACCAGTGCCATCATGACCGGCTCCTACAACAACTTCTTCCGAATGTTCGACCGCAACACCAGGCGGGACATCACACTGGAGGCGTCCCGGGAGAGCAGCAAACCGCGGGCCACGCTCAAGCCGCGCAAAGTGTCCACCGGCGGCAAGAGGAAGAAGGACGAGATCAGCGTGGACAGCCTGGACTTCAACAAGAAGATCCTCCACACTGCCTGGCACCCCAAAGATAACGTGATAGCCGTGGCAGCCACCAACAACTTGTACATTTTCCAGGACAAAATCAACTAGAAGATTCGGGGGGGGCTCCAGAGGATAGGGCTTTTACCGTACCTGTGTAGTTAAGCCTACTACTTGTCTATCTGTATAAGAAGAAACAGCCTCGTTGTCCTCCTGGTGACGAATTTCGAAAGCACGTGTCTACTTTTTTTGCCACAGGAGGTTGATCCATAGGCCTGTTTTATTTTGAGTCTGAGCTTAGGTTGTTTTTGCCTTTGGCACCAGGGCAATCAACATGCCCCCTGACCCAGAAAGCCCAAATTGGGGTCTAATTGACGGAATGGCACTCCCTAGAGGTCAAACTCTTGAACGTTGGTGTTTGTGTTGACATTTTAAGCCTTCATTTCATGAATTAACGACAGAACTCTTGGAAGCCCTCAAAATGACGTCTTGTCAAAAAGTTGTAACATCACCTCAAAGATTTTGGGCCCTCTGAAGCACGGATTTAATGGCCAATAAGCCTAACTGTAACATTCCCCCGTTGGCCATGTATTCAGGCCAAACTACTGGTGGATGAGGCCATGAAATTTGGAAAAGTGGACCCGCTTTCTTTTCTCCCGCTCCCTCCTCTTACTTTATCCCAGCCAATACGGTGACATAATTTCACTGACTGTATCTACTCGAGTACACCTTGTCATCCACATAATAAAAGAAACTAAAACTACAGATGTGTTTTTAAATTTAGAAGTATGTATTAAAACATGTTTATTGCTTTGCATGTTTTTATGTTGTAGAGAGGTGGAAAAATGTCCAGTCACACCACTGTCTTTGAGCAGATCTCAAGCAAACCTGTTATGGAAATACTATTCGGGGCTACCAGTTTCAGAACCACTGTTGGAGACAACCGGTAATGTGTTTGTGTCAAGAGATTAATTTCTGTTTTGTTTTTGTTTTGTTTTTGTTTTGTTTTTGTTTTTTTGCCATGTTTAAGGTGCAGGCTGGAAAACTACATGGCACAAAATGGGGCACAGGACAAAGGGAATCTGCAGCCTTAATACCTACTTCTATCAGTGACAGCTACAAGTTATGTCCCCAAACGTTTTACAAACCTCATGTGCATTATTTGTAAATCCTATTTTATAGAGTTATGTCCTCATATACTGCTGCTATATGTGGCCGTCTATGAAAATACAGAGGAGGAAAAATTGCACATCACACAGTTTATGTGATAGAGTGCCTCCGAATCATATAATGGTAGGAAATTCAGACAGGCCTCATACATGTGCCCTTATTTCATTTAGTAGGGATGTCACCCAAATTCGAACCGCATACTGCAAATGTGGCTCTTATCTCCGTAGTTGTGAATGCAGAAATAAAAGGTGGACTACACGAAACATATACTGATGACATTAAAACAAACACAAAATGCATTGTCTTTGTCCATTGATTCCTAACATGGTGGCAATGTATTCACTTGTTTATTATTTTGACCAAAGTTCAATAAAATTTTAATTGTGTTCATCTGCATCCGCTCCTTTCCTTTGACCAGCAGCCACCTCCATGTCGGGTGCTTCACAAATCCATCGGGGCCACGTTGGGTTCTTTTTCACCCCCCATCTTTTATTTCGAGTAGGATGAACGGAACAAACCACATGGGCGCTCTTGCCATGATTTGATTTCCCCCGTTATTTACCGTCACACAAACCGAGCAATCAATGAACTCTAGGCTACTGATCCCTTGTACAAAAAAAGATTATCCACTGGTGATTTAACAAAAGAAAACACAACGAAACAATTTGACATTCATTCGAGAAAGAACACAAACAAAGTCAATGCCGTGCGGTATGCGTCGGTTCCCTAACGTGCAGATTTGAGGAGCGGGAAGCAGCGCGACGGTCGTCTCCGACCCAGGACGGGGACCGGGGCAGCGAGGAGCAGAGGATTGGTGACGCCGGTTCTTGAGGAGGGTTCACAATGAAACGGCAACGACCCGATCCCCCCGGCCTCCGCGCTGGTGCGAGCGACGGGCGATCACGCCACCGGGCTGGACCGGCCCGCGCGGCCTCATCTCCCTTGACGTACAGAGGGTCCCGATTCAAGGCATGCCAAGGTGGTCACGTCAAACGTGTCGGAGGCGGGCCCGACACACAATGCCTAGTAGGTGTGGTGGGAGGTCAGACGCTTCCCGATGTATATCCTGGGAAGGAAGAAAAAAAAAGAGAAAGTTGGAGGTTTAACAAAACAATCTCAGGCACAGTCATGGAGAGGTAAGATCGAGGTTTGGGAAGAGACGACAGAAGCGAGACACAAAAGTGCTCCTCTGTCACTCCAGGACTGACAAGACAGTTCATTTCATGCAGAGACCGACACAAGGAGAGCACTAAATTATTCACGCGGTCCCGGAGCAATTAAAGGTCTGTTTGCATCAGCACCGCCTCTCGACAGCAGGAACATCCGTCCGACTTTTCAGCCACGGCTCGGTCAAACATGTCCGCCTTTCACCGTTCTCGTGCGACGCGAGCTGTGCTGTACAGGACTGGAGGTGGTCAGCGGCAGACGCGGCTTACCCCAGGCCGACGGCGAGGATGTGAGAGATGACCAACGAGGGGAGGAACAGCTTCAGGAAGTCGGCAGACAGCACGCCGCCCTTCTTCATAACGCTGGTGTTCCTGATGCTGAGGGAGGCCGAGCGCTTGGGGTACCTCAGCAGGAACTCCCTGCGGAGGAGCACATTAATTTTTCACCCGTTTGGAATTCGTTAGGGGCGGCGCCGTCCCCCGTCTAATGTCACGCCGACACATCTGCTCACACGGGCTATTTTTATCCGAGGGGCTACAATAACAAATCACAGTCACGGGGATGAATATATGGTTGGTACGCATGGTTATTAGTCATCGGCAGATCAAACAAATGACATCTTCGATCCGAAAATAATAGTTTACTCATATAGCTCAACTAAAGTGACTTGTTGTGGTAGTAATGGTGGATACATACTTTGGTGGATTGTTCTCAGGTCGACTGGACCAGTCCCAGATCCAGTCTGCGTTTTTCTTCATCAGGTTTTCGACTTCACGTCTCCTTTCTTGGAAGTCTTCATCGGACTGGAAATCCCCAAACACACAAACGATGGTAATGTGGCGTTAGGGCATTTGGCCGTCGCTGATGCAAAAACATACATGTTTGGGTGAGACTCTACTTTGGCCCCAGATGTGAGCGTGTGAGTGTGTGTGTGTGTGTGTGTGTGTGTGTGTGCTTTAGGATGGACCGGTGACCTGCACAGGATGTATTCCCTGCCTTCATCCGTGTGTATACCCCCAACACTGATTAGGTAAGTGGCTCCAACAAACACACCTGTGAGCTGTTCCCCTCTGAGCCTCTCCAGACAAGAAGGGGTGTCTGCGCTCGCAACGGGCTGGCGGGAAGAGACGACAACAACACAACTTTGATCACTTCAGGCAAACTGCTGGACCTCCGCTTTTGGAGCACCGCCACTGGTCTACACAAACCGTGCTGGCCCTGTCCCTGGCCACGCACCTGTTGCACTGGGAGCTTCCTCTGGAGCTGCTGCGGCCTGACTCGTGCTGGGCATCCAGCAGCATTTTCTCGACATCTGCCTCCTGGAAGGCCAAGGGAATCTGGTCGTGGATCTGCTCCTGGATGTGCTCCTGGATGTGCTCCTGGCTCCCATGGTGGCTGGTGTTTTGAGAGCCGGTGCCACTGAAGTGCAGCTCCACCCAGGAGCCTTAAGACAAACACACATCGCCTGTTAAAACTAAAAAGGGAGGAACTGTGATGACGGGCCTTTCGTATTGTGACAGCTTCTAAGTAGCTGGCCTGCGAACAAAGGGGTACAGTAGGACCAAAACATGTCCAGACACCTCCTCCCTAGCTTGGAGGCGTTCTGATTTTGCAATGCAGCGAAGATATTGCAAAGAATGAAGTGGCTAGGCCTCCGTCCCCCACTCTTAACTGTCGCTTTAAATCGGCCAGATCGATGAAACATGTAGGTCAGCTTCATCTTTTATCTCGCCAATCAGCTCCACAACAAGACTGTTGAGCCAAAGCTAGGTTAGCTGCCCACTAGCATCAATGAACGGTGTCCCAGTTATCTTCACCGATACTGTACCTTGCAGACTCTCGTTCGACGAGTTGTCCTTCGGGAGCGACATGGTAGTACTGAGGAGCCCCCTTGTTTACGCAGTTTTAGAGGCCTAAACGTGGCGAAATGGTGGCGAAATCTCTGCGAGCAGCTGCAGCGTCAACAGCCACAATAACAATGACGTAACACGCTGTTTGTCTGAGTGGTGATTGGCTGCTCATCTGAAATGTGATTGGCTGAGAGACACACCCCGCTCTCCCGAAAACAACAACAAAAAATAGATTGGAAAGTGTTATATTAACTTGGATAAGACGTTGCAGCAGTGGCCGAAATCACATTTTGATCTCGTCGGCTAATTTTCTTGTCGGCTTGAACGTTTTCATTTTATGTTTTTGTCACATGGCAGTTTCTCACACCTGTCTGTAGGCGGCAGTCACAGCTCATAAACTTGACTTGTCCTGGATTACTTCATTACATGCAGTGTATCATGTGATAAAGGCAACTTACTGGTAAAGTGGTTAGCACTGTCGCCTCACAGCATAAAAGTCACAGGTTTAACCCTAGGTTGGACTAGGGACCTCTCTGTGTGTAACCGGACATGTTCTCTATAGGCATATCTGAAAACATTCACGTCAGGTTAACTGGAGACTCTGCGTTGCCCCTGGGTGAGTGTGCCTTTGAACTGGGTGTCTGTCCAGCAATATGGAAAGATGTTGACATATTCTGGTAACAGGCACACCCAGGCATACTTCAGACAGTCATAGCCACAGTGCCACTCAAGCGAAAATGAAAGAAATGCCTCCAAGATGTTCTTTTGGAAAACTTCCAACATACTACACAGACGCAGACACGCTCACACCATGGATATGTCCTGGACAGGGGACATTCATTTCTATGGACCCTGCTCAGAAGACCGTAGATTTCTGGCAAGAAAATTATAGGAAGCTGTGTGCTGAATCTCATGACGAACTCAAGAAATTCAAATTGGTAAGCAAAGCCCAGCTGAAAAATCATGTGCAGCAAAAGGAAAATTAATATAGTGAGACTTTGATTGAGCTGAAATCCTACAAAACAACAAATTGTTTCTAGGTGAAGGGCCAGACTAAGTGTGGTTCAAGAAGTGGCGAGGGCTTCCTCACGGCTCCCCAGCTTCTCCCCATAGCTTCTCTTGAAGTTCACTCAGGTGAACCAGAGAGTTGATTTCCTGCATCTTTTGGTCAGGAAATGGATCCTCACTGCTCCAGTGTTTTGGAGATGATAGCCCACTGCTACAGGTCAGTCAGCATCTGTATTGTCTGAATCAGTGTGGTTTGCATTGGCAGCAGTTTGTCAGACTTATTCCCAGGTTAACTCTATCAAAACTGTCTCTGTCATTGTTTCATCACATAACTCCAATGTGCTGAATCTTTATGTAATGTACAGCGCAGTTTATGCAGTTATCCTGCTCATTCACTGACCACTCTGCAGACAGGGCGATACAAGTGGTGGAACAACTGATAGCTGCTGCTACCAGCAACCTATAATCTGTCTATTCTATGCAATTTGTGTATACTGGAGATGCATCAACAGTTGAATTGGAGATGTATCAACAACTGAATATTCAGATTTTACTTTCATAACCTTATCAAAGGTTTTTCACAAGTTTCTCCATACATAGTGTAGTATTCTCAGAAATCTTGACGTTTCTCATTTATATATCTCTTGTGAGTGCCACAGCTATGTGAAAGTGCACTACTAAATTTTTTGCATTTTACAAACACAACACAATTCTGAATCTTGTTCAAACATATCTACCAGTTATCTACCAAACATATCTATCAGTTGGGAACAAATACAAGCTTGATATGAAATAACTTGAACTATTGCCTATTTGACTATTTTGTCCACCTGCAGCATTCTTTTCACAACATGAAAAGTGTTCCTCTTGTCTCCAAAGAGCCAGAAGAAGAAGCCAGAGAAGCAAGACAGAAAAAGACGTCAGCACTGGAGAACATTTAGGAACATTTAGGTCAGGGACGGCGGTGGTGTTCTTTTGTTTTGTTTTAACCATTAAGGAAGAAAGGCAAAGCAGATCAACCTCTGCATGAAAGAGCACAGCCCCCAACCCTTCAAGATGAAATATCTAGTTCAGCGGAACTGAGACTCAAGATACCTAACATAAAGGTGCTTAGGAACAAGGTACTTAACATAGAGCATTACATTTATTTTATGACAATTTTCAGAACAAATAAGGACAACAACAACAAAAATAATCCTCACCATCATCTTTTTCTTCTTCTTAGACGATCTTAGTTCCGAATAATACAGCAGGCCCCGTGTTCGACATGATGTATGTAATCCTTACACTCCACTACTCTCTATGCTCCAGGGTTATTCTATGGCCTCACCCTATGTGTGCTGGGATGGGCCAAAGCAAATCCTTGTGATAGCATTAAGGATGGATGGCATGATTAAGGCAACACGGCTGTTATACAAATTTGAAACAAGTATACACAAAATACCCAGTTTTAAATGTGCTGTGTTTGTCTGATGTGTAATCTGAATATCAAGTCCTATCATCTGATGTGGGATTTATTCAGGATCAGTGAAAGCATTTGGAACAGACTATAAATATGACTGGGACAAACTATTTTTTGGTCTTATGCACTTGATAATTAAAAAATATTTTCTTGGAATACTGATTTTTGCTCCAAGGCCCACCAACCACAAAAAAAGCTTAAGCCAAACAGTCTCTCCTCAGAAAATTTGTATGATAGAACTGATCAAAGATTTGTCATGGAAATAACTGCTCTTTCCATGAAACTACAGTGATCTAAATTTGAAGACATTTGGGAGGAATGCAACGTTTATGTTTCCCTCAAATACTCCTTATTTTGTTTCAGCTTTCCTTTATTTCTTACAACCTTCTTTTTCCTTGTTCTCCCAAATATCCCACATTCATGTTGTATTTGCTCTACAGCATGTATGAATATGTTTGGTCAGTGGAAAAAAATGAATCGTAAAATTAAGATGGCCTAACAAGTAAATGAATAAATAAATGAATGAATAAACAAACAGTCATGCACTGATCATTGTCAAAGAACCCAAAGCCATTTACAGTTTTATCTTTTCTGGTTTCCTGTCCTGATGAAAAATTGTATCCGTATATGTTTGTATTTTCTATCCCACAAGGCACAAACAATGTGCAGTAATCTGACAAGGTAAAACACAGATTTATTGTTACTAATTTCTTGAGGAGGCAAGCTCAAATTTGAGGCAGGCAAATTTAATTAGGTTTGCTACTATGGAGATTAGTCTGTGTGATTATTCTTACAAAATTAAATTATTTTTACGATTGAGAGGGCTTATTATTCTGGTCTGCACGCTCCTTCCTGGCAGCCCACGCTTTACACAGAATGTACGGCACTTAATATATCATTTCCAAACAGAGATAAATAACTTCAGAAACCATTAAAAAGCTTTAACAATTTTACTGATACCAAAGTATAAAAAATATGCTTATATAAAAACTATTAATTTGCTTTCCTTAAATGTAGCAACAGATTTTATTATGCAATATCTCTTTTTTGTCTTCGCTGCATTACATTTACATTTGCTTATTTGACAGCCATTTACTTACAATTTGGAGACATACAATTGAAGACATTGACAGCTAAAAGCCAAGTTAAAAGCCAGAAATTAAATTTTCTTCACATCAGCTACATGGCAGATATGCCTGCCTTATACATAGCAGGGCCACACATTTCACATGTAACCCAGACATACCAGTAACTCAGAGCAGACATATTAACAAAAAATAACATTTCACGAGCAATCTAAATCTAGTAAACTACAAATATTACAAAAATTCAAGTCAGGACACAGCATTGGCCAGGTCTCAACCCAGAGAACTAAATCAAGTTAGAACTCCCATATTATTAAATTCAACAAATTGTACACATATGCCAGAAACCAAACCTTCTAAGGATAATGTGTTCTCAGTGTGCAATATATGATGCAATATGTGTGATTCTATAAACAATTCACACATATGTGGTGCTCCATAATGACTAAATATGAAATTTATGAAAAGAGAAGTCATAAAGAATATAGCACAGCAACTCAAATAATATATTCTGTTGGAGTAAGCCATTTAGATTTCAGAATTTATGGTGGAGGCAATATTGGCAGTAATTCTGTTTAGTGTTATGAATGTTGTTTTTTGGTCCCACATCCTCTCAGCTTTCATGTCTCTTACCAGATGGCATATGTACAAAATGGAAACACATCACAGTGTCACAGTGTCTCGACCTATTTGCCACAAGACATGTGCCACATGCTTTTAACT